>JAYKKR010000014.1:600000-929818 GCA_036971615.1 Amyloporia xantha
ACGGCCATGAGTAATGATGTGGCGCAGCACCCACCCGGATGCAGATCCAACTTCAACTAACGCAAACGGAAACATCGCAACATCGCCATCAGGGCGTAGCTGCATGGATAGCCACGGGCATGAAGATTCAGGAATTGCAGTAGGTAGCGTCATTGAACATCGGGTGCCAAGCTCACAACAGGTCTTAGGTTGGTCATTAGCCAACTGAAACGGAAGATGGGCCGACATCCGCTGGTGGCGGACCGCCTTGCGCTGGAGGAGCGCCGTCAGCGCCTTCAGAAGCGTATAGTGACATTCGAGTCCAAAGCGGCTTCGTATGTTCCACTTGTGGCCGAGCCCGATGGGAATGGCGCCGCAGAGGCTTATGACGGGTCTGAATGGGATGCACTGGAGGAAGATGTCAATCCTCTTGATGAGATTTACACCGGTGAGATCGATTCTGGAATCCAGCCTGAGAGCGCCATCATTTCGCTTCCATCGCAGCTTGGCTACGATGTTGTCGTGGCCAGCGGTTTAGAGGACATCGCTTCGGAGGAGTTGAGTTTGCGCATTGGGCAGGCCAATGACGCCCTTCATCAGATTCGCCTCGCCATTGGTTACAAGTCAGTGCTGTTTCGTACGGCGGTTCGTCATGCAAAGAGCCAGCGCCAAAAGCTCCGGTCCTGGGACGAGGTCATCTCCACGCAGAGGGCGGTGCTAGAGAACGTGCGCATTTACAGTCAAAGCCGCCATGCCATCCTCGCTCTGAATCCAACTGATGCCATCAAAGCGCGCTTCCGTGCCATTCAACATGATGACCTCAAGGCGATCACCGCGCTGCTGGACAACTCCATCCGAGGAACACGGCAGGACAAGTTGTCCTGGATATGGACCGTAGACATCGAGGGCGATTCAACGCAGTCCAACTGGTTGACGGAGTGTGAGTGCGCTTGTGGTCCGTCCAATGCCCGCAATGCTGACTGCAGAGCGCCAGTGCATCGTGTCAACTGGTTCCGTGCAAAATCACGTAAGGATAGGTGGGCGGAGGAGTTTGTCATGGTCACGGCAGAGATGGCATGGACGCAGGCGAGCTTCCATAACAAGGCGAACGTATGGCGCTCCCGCCTCTATGGGACTCCAGGTCACGTATGCTATGCGCGCCGTCAGGTCTCGCTGTGGACGCGCATGGCGGAGCATGCCGCTTCTCGCTTTAATACATGTGTGTGATGGTTTGCCATTCACGACCCTACTAGATACACAAACATAGACGACACAAATACAGATCTGTGTATTCAACCATAAGTCCACTCCATCCAGTGCGGTGCCTTGACATTCATCGCGGCGTGCACTGAGTCCCTCATAAAATAAGCGTAGCATATGCGCTCTCCATCGCATCTCTGAACGCCATGGCGCAGAAGCTTTCCGCAAAGCGCAACTACGCTACCCGCCTTGTAGTCTATAGCGATATTTGGACCATCCAGCTGCATTTCCAATGCGCCGTAGCTCCCTACCGTGGTGAGAAGGTCGAACCACTGCTTGCGCGCAGTTTTATCGCGGTGTAGCGGCGTCTCGCGATTGCTGATGACCTGAACGCCATTGAAGATCGAAGACCAAGCGCTTACTATTGCGGGATACTCCACTTCGCCAAGAAGCGACTCCATGCACGTATGTCCCGCAGCATACAGGTCGGGATGCATGACGGACATCATGGCGGATAGGATGGCGGCTGATTCACGGATGGCGGTCAACCATCGCCATCCACTCTGGCCATCTTGATCGCGTAAGCTCGCCGAAGGCAGCATTGGGTCCAATGGGCCCTGGATGTATGCGCCGTCATTCGCCAGTCATCAGAGTTAACGGATCGTCAGCGTACTGTGTGACCCAGCGCGTGCCATCCTGGAGACAGATTGACAGTCCCCGGAGGTGTGGTGCAGGTTGATCGATCGCGGAAATATGCTTCATGGTTTCGCCAACTGACCCCCGGGGCTTTACGCATCAGTTGTGTTGATAGGTGGGCCGTCGCCAATTGTATCTCCCTCTGCCGACATAGCGTAGTGAGCGCGGTGCATGGCGGAAGATGAATGAGCCCACCTGGCGATTCACATGAAGGACGCCCGGAAGCACCCATGCTAGGATGCGCGAGTGCTGGTCGAGGAGCACGCAGGGTTCATCTAGAACCACGGTGGTGTCTGGGAGGAGAGGCGGCCATTTAGTCTTGAGCTGCGCCTCCAGATTCACGTTCTGTCCGGTGTTGCCCACGCCTATAGCATCAGAATACCGGTCAATGTCCCAGGATAAGCGCACTACTTCCCGGTCAGCGCAGAATGAGTAGATGCCCACAGCATCCAAGAGTACACACCAGGTTTGATATATGCCTTTGCGAGCTGGTGCGCGATCTGGCTGCATTCGACGACGATATCGGCGCGGATATGTGTGGGAGCGTCTTTGTCATTTATAGTGGATAATCTTCTTTACACTTTGTACACTTTTTTGTCTAATCTACCCCATACCTGAGTGCTTCACACTCTTTAATCCTCTGGATTATCCCAAGATTTCCCCCACTGTCAGGCTACCTTCATTATGCAGGATCATCCAGAGGATAAGCCTGAAAATAATCCAGAAGATTATCTAGAAGATAATCCAGAGGATTATCCAGGAAAAGAAATCAATTATGACACCAGCAGGGATTGAACCCCAGAATTCCCACATTTCCATAATAGGCAAGTAGGCAGGCAACCTTACCACTACACCATAAGTCCTTGTATATAGGTCTAAAGTTTAGTCAATATATACTATAGTCTCCCCAAGGGATGCTATATATCTGGACTTCAACCAATTTCGACTTTTTGGCTGTTTCTGTATTGAGCCATATACAGCTAGATTGTGCCTGGATTAAGCTAAGTCAAGAAGCTGGATTAGCTCTTCTTTTATAAAATCTAATCCAGCTGTATATGGCTCAATACAGAAACAGCCAAAAAGTCGAAATTGGTTGAAGTCCAGATATATAGCATCCCTTGGGGAGACTATAGTATATATTGACTAAACTTTAGACCTATATACAAGGACTTATGGTGTAGTGGTAAGGTTGCCTGCCTACTTGCCTATTATGGAAATGTGGGAATTCTGGGGTTCAATCCCTGCTGGTGTCATAATTGATTTCTTTTCCTGGATAATCCTCTGGATTATCTTCTAGATAATCTTCTGGATTATTTTCAGGCTTATCCTCTGGATGATCCTGCATAATGAAGGTAGCCTGACAGTGGGGGAAATCTTGGGATAATCCAGAGGATTAAAGAGTGTGAAGCACTCAGGTATGGGGTAGATTAGACAAAAAAGTGTACAAAGTGTAAAGAAGATTATCCACTATAAATGACATCACTGGTGGGAGGCTGTGGGTTTCTCGGTTGTCCGGCTGCATTCCGAAGCTTGTGTAGCCAAAACTGAAACATATCGCGCATGCAAGCTGCCAATGTGTCGCTGAGCTCCAAGCCGCTGCCCGCTATCATGGCTTACAGACAGGAGATGGATGGAGATACACGCCCCATCTCGCATTATTGCTCAATCTGCCATCTACTGACCATGCTGCAACAGCATGTCCATTAGCTTTGCACACTTGTTTGGTCGATCACATCGTTGAGCAAGTGCCGGCAAGATCAGGCCCAGCCGATCGGCAAGGCGTGATCCGGTGATCGAGGCGCGTCATTGGCATGTGGACCGCGATTCTCGACCACGGCGCCATTACGCCGGGGCCTCGGCCTGGGAGATGCCGCGCTCTGCCGGAGGGATGCCGGTCGGGTCTGCCCCGACATGGACGCTTGCAGTGTAAGAGAGATCAGCGGGGTTAGAACAGGACGAAAGTATCACCGGAGGTCAGACACGTCTGGGCAAATGTTCAGTTGGGAGTGCCCAAGTGTCTGTCATCCTGAGAGCATCTCGGTCTGCTTGTTGTCCTCGCCATGGGAATAGCTATCCTGCAGGCATATCTAGACAAGATCCCAGAGCAAATAGAGCGATGGCGCAACATGAAAGGCACTGTGAGGGCACCCATTGTCGATGAGGCTGTCAATATCCTCATGGAACAATTCACAGAGCTGACAGATAAAAATGGCCTGAAAAGGTCAAACCAACAGTTCATGGCATTGTCATCTTCGTCATTCACACATTTCTATAGTCCCTGGGGACCTATTTCAGCAACCACTACCGAATCGTAGAACCCCAGGTGCCCATCCCTGGAACGAAAAAAAGGTCAGCGAGGGATATGTATCAGGAGGAGCACAAAACAGAGCTGCTAAGGGTGGCCAACGAAAGGACGGGAGGACGAGGTCTGGCCCACCAGGAGATAGGCGCATACACCAAGGTAGTGAGCGAGTATTGGGGCAAACTGGATGAGGACGCAAAGGCGGACTACCAGATGAAGGCGGATGCGTTCAACAATGACGCCAAAGAGGTCAAGGCTGGATCTTCGGCGTGAGTGGGAGCGCGACCTTTGTGCTAAGTTAACGGCAGCTGATGGCGACGCAGGAAAGTGGACAAGGAGCTCATTCCGTTTCTGAGGAAATACGCTCGAGAGGCATACCGACGCCATGGTGTCAGGATCTTTACGTTGAGTAGCTACAAATCTCCTGATGGGAGAGTCATCATTCAGGAGTGAGCAGGCAATTTGTATCGCCTCTCACCGCTCTGACCGCTTTTCACAGACACGACTTCAACGATGAGATGGAGAATGGAAAAGCCTTTTCCAAGGTGGACGATTGGCACGCAGATACGATGGTCAAATGGGCCAAGTACAGCACAGAGGCATTTGATAGCAATCACGAGGCGAGCGTTGACAACGGAGAGGGAACGTCTCGCGGCACACGGTGAGAGCTGCTGGTCGACGATGGCGGTCTCCCGTTGATACCGCCAATGGATGGCGAGGATGCGCCATCCCTGCCTGTGATGAAATCCATGATCAGAGACTTTCTGTCTACTCACTACCGTAAGTCTTGATCCACACGGCGCTCACAAAGACGCTGATGGCGCCATAGAACGGGCTGCAGGAAGCGCCAAAGAGAAGTGCCCTTGGCGCGCGCTCAAAGTGCGTGGGGCTGAATTTATAGAAGCAGGAATGGTGCCAGACGGCTTCCAATTCGACGATCCGTCGCATATGGTCAGGAAGGACATCATCGCGGTCCTGCATCATTGGAGAGCGGCGCAAGAGGCAAACAAGGGGCAGTGCGCGTTCCGCTTCAAGGCATACCTGAAGAGCAGGGGGGACAAGGATTCAGAGCTAATCCCTGCTGTGTATGAGGCGGCGAGAGCACCCAAAGGCGCTAAAGGCAAGGCGGGCCCCAGAGAGAAGAAAAAGAAGGCAGTGAAAAGCGGCAAGGGCAAAGGCGTGCAACGTCTCAGCACTGATGACGATAGCGCCGTGGACGACGACACCGAGCACGAGTATTTCAATCTGGACATCGATGTCGGGTCAACTTCCGACGAAGATGATGACAGCGAAGATGCAAAAGGCGCCGCACCCAATTGGGCGCTGCTCTCACGTAGACGGCGTCAGCAATGGCTGGAGGCGGCATTGCCATCACCAGAATTTCGCGTGATCGTGGATGCGCTGCCTCGCATGATGGTAGTGACTTCATTTTTCTCCGTAAACTAAGGCTTACCTTGCGAGTGATAGAGTGGGCTGAAGACGACAAAGTGGGCACCGGAAGGCGCCGACTGGGCGACCTGGCACAACCCGCATCGACACTTGTCCTATATGGTTCATCGCCACGCCCATGGGCTTGATCCAGTGCTGAAGTGGCTTGACTCGAAGCCTTATTTGAACAAGTCCGGCAAGCTGACAGGGGACGTCGGCATGATCGAACAAGTGCTCCTCGTGATCGCCATGATAAGCCGCGATCTGACGGCAGCACAGTTCGCCTTCCAGGATCCCGACGCCCGCCTTCGGACATTCCACGCCATGTCAGCGAGAGCGCCATACCCTTCGCTGTGATTGCCCAGAGACTCGACCCACATGTATCATCGTTGTGCGCCCTGGTGAAGCAGGCCCAATCTGTGCAAGGCGATGCGCCATCCATGGAAGGTAGCTCTGTCACCCGCAGTAGCACTGCGGCTGCGGCGCAGCCAACACCTTTGGAGGCCCCACCACCGGCGTTGAGATATGGTCCACCACCGCCCCACGTTCCCAGACAGGGGAAGCCATCACCTCGCCCTCCCATGATGCCCACTGGGAATCTCAACAAGGGTCCACCTCCCCCACTCCGCCCGAAGCCTCGCCATTTGCAAACCCTGCGGGCGGAACAGGAGCGTCGTACGCCGGACCCGCCAGCGGCATTGGCGAGGAAGCCGCGCCAATCCTCACATCCCCTAAGATAAGGCGATCGCGAGACGTGTATAATGGCCAAGTAGCTCAGCAATCCAGCTCGCCGTTGCCGGAACCTCTGCGAGGCACGCAAAAACATTCGCTTCCGTTTCCAGTCACAGGAAAACCGCCTCCAGCAAGGCCGCTAATGACCACGGGAAGATCGGTCTTTCCATCCATACCTAAGCGCGCCTTGGGTATGAGACCACGTCCACAACTAGAAGAGAGACCGCCATCAATTGACGGCGCACCGCCTTCTCGCCAATGGCGCCAGGGCGCGCACCACCATCCTCCCCCATCGCGCTCAATGACGCAACTGTCCGCCGGGAGTATGGATTTCTCCTCCTCTCCACCTATTGCGATGAATCAGCTCTCACCCGTTCGAGATATGAGGGGCCTACAGGTTCATTTCTCCGACCGTGAAAATCATGACAGTAAAGACGAGAGCGACGGCGAGGCCAATCGTGGTCCTTCTCCCTCACTTCCTGTGCCAAAGCGCAAGACACGCCAAACAGCTCGGCAGGCAAAGGAGATCAATATTCAGGCACTGCCAACGGCAGGCGGGTCCTCGATCACGGGTGCTCTCAACGACATGAAGGTCGCCACCCACACTCGTCAGAAGACAAAAGCTAAGGAGGAAAAGTTGAAAAAGCGAAGTCACCGCGTGAGCGAAGAGGAGGAAGAGGAGGAGGAAGCAGAGAAACCACCCCAACCTCGTGAAAAGCGAAAAAGGCGGGTCGCTCAAAGCGGGCTCTGGCGGAGACTTATAGCGATGGCGAGGAAGAGCAGGGCGAGCCTGCCCCCGCCATTCGTAGGTCATCGCGCAAGACAGGTAGGGAGCTCAGCCCCGACCCACTAAAGCGCGTGGTCGCCGTTAGAATACTATTTCTCATGTACACTACCTCGCATTTAAATTCAATGGCGATGATTGAACTCAGCGCTGCGAAGGATGGCGATAGCGTGCCGCTCCCTGTGCAAGCCCCTGTGGCTCACTGTGATGCCGAGGGTGTTGCCGTCATCGCACTCTCAATCTTACTGGTCGCTGGAGAGTGTACACAATGCATTCGTTTGAAAGTACAGCGAAGTTACAAAAAGAATTATCTAAGGCGAAGCGGGAGGCATCTCGGCGTCCTCGACAGCGACGGGTGATGTTGCGGCATCAGGCTCTCGCTCCTCCGCGGCCACGCTCGCCATCTCGTCTTCGTTGATCTCCAAGGAGAAACGCCTGATTGAAGGTGTGGAGCCACCGGCGGGCGTCGACAGAGCTTCATTCGTGAAGTCCGATTGATCTCCTACAGAGCCACGCTCTGAGGTAGACCACGAAATGGGAGTGGCTCCTTCGTGAGCGCTGTCCATGATCGCCTCACCTTGCGCCGTCGTTGCGCGTCCTGTTCCGCCTTCTGCACGAGCTCCACTGACAGATGCGCCTTGTCCAATAGCGTCTCGGCCTCCGCGTCGTTGTGGCGAGCGACGTCACGGCGCACTGACTCAAACTGCGCGATGAGCCCCTGTAATCTCGCCTCACCTGCCTCAATGCCCGCCATCGCCTGCCGCGTCCTCTCGCTCTCATCGCGCACGTTGTCCATCAACGTGTCCACGCGCACCTCCATGTTCGCGACTTGGGCACCAAGGCGATCCATCGCCATGTTCTCCTTGGCTGCGCGCAGATCGTCCTGCAGAACCGTGACCATTTCCTTGAGCGCAGCGATGCGAGCGACGGAGTCCTCAGAGCGCACATCTTGCAGAGTCTGCTCCGCGCCTTCAACTCTTGCCAGTAGGCCGCCAATCTGCCCCTCGGCGTTATCAATGCGCTCGGTCATGTTGACCTGCTGCCTGTTAATGGCGAGCAGTGACTGCTGGAAGTTGTCGACCATGCTACCGGCGGTCTTGCCACGCCGTCATTATGTTGATGTTCTTCTCGAGTCGGTGGCCTTGCTCAGTGAGGTACGCCGTAAATGGCTGGAAATGAGACAGCTCCTGGTCC
Organism: Amyloporia xantha; assembly: GCA_036971615.1. Classification (NCBI taxonomy): domain Eukaryota; kingdom Fungi; phylum Basidiomycota; class Agaricomycetes; order Polyporales; family Adustoporiaceae; genus Amyloporia; species Amyloporia xantha. The sequence continues at coordinate 608,316 of JAYKKR010000014.1, forward strand.
TGCGCGTAGCGCCCTTCATCCATGGCGGTGGGGTCCTTGGAGAATCCTACGTAGTGGTGGTACTCGCCATGGTGGTCTGGCAGCCACACATTGACTTGGTCAGTTGATCGCGCCGTCCAGAAAGAGTGAAGCCGACTTACATTTTACCTCGCCAGGCCTGAGCCCAAGCCGCGCCGAGCGATCGCTCGAGCCGCTGGCCTCTGCCTCCTGGAGAGGACGGTCCGCGCGCTCCTTGCCCTTCCCTTTAGCCACTGCTGGAGGTGGCTTCCCAACCCACGCCTTCATCGAGCTGAGCGACGTCTTCGGGAGCGGCGCTATTGGGCGGGACGCAGCCGCATCGCTAGTCGCTGACGCCACCCGCAGCTGGCTGTCCACCTCCGCGTCGTCCTTCGCATTGACATCCGCGCTACCCGCCTTGCCATCGTCCTTTTCCCCTTCTTCATCCACATCCATCTCATCGCTCGCCTTCGATTCCGTACCCTTCGCCGCCACTTTGCCCCGCTTGCCTCTATCCTCCACAAACTCCTTCCTCTCCTCATCCCAGCGCGGTGGAGGAGGCTTGATGCCATCGGCGAGGCTGTTCTTGATGACGTCCTGATACTTGCTTGCCAGGACTGCACCGTAGGGGCCCCTGATCGGATTGCCGCTCAGGTTGTGTGGCACGATCGAGCAGCCTATCTTGCGCTTCAGGCAGCGCATGCAACGCCGACCGTCCACGACAGCAAGCCTGCATTCAGCATTGGCCTTGGCGCAATTTCCACAAGGCATCGCCTGAAGGCATGTCAGTCAGCATCGCTTGCCGCGCATCTGGTAAACGTACTCACCGAGACAAATGTCTCCGTCTCCTCCATCTCCTCACTCTCGCCTTGAGCATCCTCGTCCATGTCGTCATCTTCGGGCGCCGGCGAGGCCTTCGCCTTTCCCTTTCCCTTCCCCGTCGACGATCCCGCCTTCGCCTTCGACCGCGTCTGCCTGGCGTCATCATCCTTGCCCGCAGGAGACTTGCGCGATGAAGCCTTCTCGTTCGTCTTTGACGTCGATGGCCCCGCCTTCGTCTTCGTCCGCGGCTCAGACTTGCCGGCCGTCGTTTCCTCTCCTGCCGCTTTCGCAGTGGTGGTCTTGACTCCGCCCTTGGATGCCGCCTTAGTTCCCGGCTTCGTCGTTGCAGCCCCTCCGCGCCGTGGCTTCTTCGTTACTGGTGCAGCGATGACGACGCCCTCATCGCCGTCCGTCGCTGGCGTCGTTCCCTTTGACCTTCTAGAGGCCGCCCCTGCGTCGTCATCCGCCCCCTTCTTCGCCACTTTCCCTCGACTCCCGCCCGCCTCTGCCTCCTCTGTCACCCCACTTGGCCCTGCAACTCCATCCCCACCCAGCACAACCTCGCTCGTACGCTTGCGCAACAGCGCTGCTGAGCCGTTAGTGATGACGTGGCGTAAGGTTTCGCAGTGCACTCACCTTTCCACCAAAGGTTGCCCCCAGGTCTTCGGCAATGTAATCGCCATGCCACACGTATTTGGAGAGGCCATGGCTTTGAATGGCGGGGTCGTCAACCTTGATGGCAGTCAAGTCCACTCCGCGCTTCTTGTGCGACGCCACCGTGTATTGCGCCATGGCGCTGACCAACAGCGGCGGCACTTGTAATCCCTCGCGGTGTTTTCCCAGCGCCTTGATCTTCGCGAAGATCGATTGCTAGAGGCGCCATTATACAGACTCAGCGCCACAGTGCTCACCCTGATTGTGTTACAATCACTTACCACTTCCTCCCAGAAGTTGCTCTCAAACACCTTGTACTTCGCGTCGCGCTTCCCGGGCAGAAATTTCAGCGCCTCTTCCAGGCGCACTGCGGCGATGATGATGTCGCTGTTGATGCTGGAGGCGGACATGGTGGTAGAAGCAAGCGAGATGGGATTTGACAGCTGTGGTGATGGCGGTGGTGGTGGTGGTGGTGGTGGTAGAAGAAGAGACGAAGTCAGACCCACGCGGTGCATCGCGTTGGTTGATGGCGGGCGCCTGGCGGAAAGATCCGCGCCCGTTCGATCGGCACCGCACGTGTTGCGCTCATGGGTATATTAGATGCCTCTAGACGAACTTGGCACGTTTCCGCATTCCTTCCGCCTTGCTTTCAACCATGTCGGAACACGCAGACGAGCTAGGTGAGCACATCATGTAGATATCCTCACGCCAACCTGCGCTCACTCCCCTCAGCCCGCCAAATACTAGACTTCGACTCCTCGCCCATCAGAGGTGATGCCCCTCGCCCTACCCTGGACTTCGAGTCCTCGCCCATCAGAGTGGATGTCCCTCGCCCAACTCTGGACTTCGACTCCTCGCCCATCAGAGGGGATGTTCCTCGCCCAATTCTGGATGTGGTGTCTTCGCCTTCGCCTTCGCCTTCACGCACTCTGCCACCAGCGCGTACGCTTGGCGATTTGTCCGCATCGCCATCGCCATCCCCGCCGCCGCTAAACTTTCGCTTTGCTATGTCGCCAACGCCTGACCTTGCCAACGTTCAGGGGGGATCTGCACAACGTAGCACTCCTCTCGATATGCCGCCACCGCCGTCCGCGCCTACTTCAAAAAGACGTGTGGACCTCGTCTTCCCCCAATTAACGTCCCCTCAACTACGTAGGCCCACAATGCAGTCGGCATCTTCCCAAGATATAGATCTCTTCCGTCCATCGCTCAACATTTCGCCCTCACCGCCGAATACCTCGCTATCAAGACAACCGTTGGATTTCACCTCGCAATCGCGAATGCAGACCTCACCTTTTAGATCCGCCCTGGACCTTTCGCCATCGCAGGTAAACACCCCGTTGCACCGTCCACAGCTTGACCTGGAGGCATCTCCAGAGCAAGTGCACAGCGCTGTAAGGCTTGGTGCTCCTCCCGCTGTGCGATAAGCACACCTGGAAGGAACAGATCAATGAGTCGAAGGGGAAGGGGAGTGAAGACGTTCGCAGCGTCTGGCACGGAGGATGAGCAAGAGAGAAAAGAATTGATTGAGCTAGAGACTCGTAGGTATATGGGGGATGCTCTATGTGTGCTATCCCAGTCAAGTCGCAGTCGCAGTCCTAAGTACGCAGTAGATATCCCGAATCGCAGTAAAATGGGTCAAGCCGCTTGCTCGCCCTCTCGTCGAAGTAAAACGCAGTGTAGCTCCGCTGAGCAATAAAACCCGGTCGCGTGAAAATCAAAGTCCCAGTCGCAGCTCGTACCAGATGGTAGATGCCCCTTCCGCCTCGTCCCCCTTCCTCATATATACCTCGTCCCGCGTGCGCTGCCACGTCACTTTCCCTCCCGCTTCCTCCCGCTACCTCCCGCTGCCTCCCCTCCGACTCTTCCCCTGACTTACTTATCCTCCTTCCGCGCGCTCTTCCCTCCCTTCGCCTCATTCGCCATGTCTGAGCCTGCCGAACCCACCGACCCCATCGGTTCCCTCCACGTCCGCCGCTACCTCCTCCTCGTAGACGTGCTTCGCGCTGAATGCGTTGTGGAGCCTTCATTCCGCCCTTCCGATCCGGCTGCTTGGCTTGCCTGGGCGCACGGAGTGCGCTGGCTCCTGGTTTGTCCACCTTCTCTTTCACTTCTCTTCCCTTCCCCTCACGTCCCGTCCCGCAGCGCCTTGCCTATGAGGCTCGAGCCCAAGCCATAGCCGCTGGGAACCTCACGCTCCCTCCGCTCACTGCCTTCGTCACCCTCCGCGAGCTCGTCCACTACATCGACTCGATCTTCCGCTCCTCCCTGAGCCATCGCGGTGCAGTCCCTTATCCTGGGATCGCCTGGAGCCCCGACGAGGTCCGCTCTAATGCGCAGCGGACGACGAGCTGGCACTCCGCCTCCCCTCCCGTTGTACACGGAAGAGGCCTTCTGGACCCCTCCCCGCGTCACCGAGGAACGTACCGATGAGGCTTTGGAACGGCTCGAACTTATTGCCCGCCAGTTCTCGGACACTTTGGACCGTATGCGTCCCTATCCGCGGGCGTTCGAAGACTTAGAGCACTCGATCCGTGTCGCCGCTCATGCTCTGGGAGGGAGGGGAGGACGTCGGGAGGGAGGTCCCTCGCGGGCCCGTACCCCTGCGGAGGAGGATTTCCGTTACCACCGGGAGACTATTTATCGTCCCCCGCGCCACCGCTCGTTCTCTGACGTCGGCGGGGAAGGGCCCGACGCTCCCATCGACTTGTCGACCGTAGATTAGCGTTCCGTCCTGTAGTCGTTCCGTCCCGTAGTCGTTCCATTCGAATGCCATGCTTGCTTCCGCCGAGCTCCCTTGTCCCGCGTGACCACCTCTCCTTCGTTCCACTGTCTCGTCCTGCCCTACCGTCCGTTCATAGGGTAGCGCGTACCCATTCCTTACACCCCCTACCCACTTAAATTCCAACCGTCCTCGGTCGGTCCGCCGTCCTAATCCCCGAGCAAATCCCCGAGCCTTCAGGTCGTCCGATCATCGCAGATGCACGCGATCGGGCCGCGATCGCGTCAAGATCGATAGCGCTGGGGCACGCGCCCACCTCGAGGCGCTCCTGCCGCGCATCCCGCTGCTCCCACAGAGGCTGCCAAACGAGGGAAACGGCACCCGCTGGTTCATCCCTAACGTCCTCCCTTCCCCTCCGACCTCGCCCTTACCCCCCACTCTCCCTTCCCGACCTCGACTCGCTCCCCTCCACAACCATGTCCGTCGACCTCACCAACCCCGCCGCTGCTCGCCGCTCCCTCCCTATCATCGAACAGCGCCTCGACACGCTACGCGGCGCGGAACCAGAGCTCGGCGACGACCCTCGCCGCGGGACCTACAGGAGTGGCTACGGTGGGTGAACTCCTTGGGCCAGGCCTGGGTAAGTGGCTCGTTCGCGATTCCCGCCGCGCCGTCGCTCCCTAACCTTGACGTTCCTGCTAGGTGGCGCTGGCGGCGGCCCACGCAGTGGCCAGCCACGAAACCACGCCGCGCAGTGCCCCGGCCCTGGAGCTGCAAACCTGGCTCGCAGCCACGCGCGGCCGACTCATGGCCTACCGCGACGAATTCCCCGTCGCGGATCAGTACTACGACTCCCTCCTGCAGCGCCTCTCTCCCGCCCACAGCGCCACCTTCCTCGCCGGCACTCAAAACTTCACCTGGAATCGCCACCGCGCACCCTCCACAACCTATGGCCCCCAGCCCCATTCCCTCCCACCGACGCCGATACGTCCGCCTCGGGGTCCCGCTACACCTCCCCGTCAGAAACGGATGAAGTAAGTCGCAACGCCTCTTCAGGCGGAAGCGTGCCGCTAACGCCGTCGACCGTGGAGTTGGACGATGACGAAGGCGAAGATGAAGTAGAACCCTCGTCCGACCTCGCCCGCCGTCCCCGCCGCCCCCGCGCACCGTGGGTGGGAAGAAGCGGCAGACGAAAGGTAGAACGGCCGCCCCGAAACCTCCCAAGGCCCCCGCCTCTCTATCAAGGTTCCCCCTCGCCTCGCCACCGCCGCCAATGCCAAAGACTCTCGCTGATCGCCCGAACCGCGATCGGCGAGGTCCCATCGTATACCTCAACCACCCCCGTGCGCGTACTGCACCAAGAAGGGGTATCGCTGCGCGGGAGACGGCACTCGCCGCCATGTTTGCGAGTCGTGCATGATCGCGCGGGCGAAGTGCACCATCCGCGACGATCCCCCGCCAATCGTAAGTCCTTCCCCCGCTCTTCCTCCCGCAGGTACGTTTCATCGCACTTCCCCAGAGCACATCGAGTTCGTCGGCCCGCAATCTGACGAGGACGACGACGAGCCGCCATACCCTCCCGACTCCCGCTCACCAACCGCGCCCGTCCCGTCGTCCTCATCCCGCCCCGTCCGCGCGCCACCACTATCCGTCCACCCGCCGCCGCCCCTGCAGCCACGCCCGTCACTCCCCCTCCGCGTCCATCCGTACCCCCGTTCGAGATCGTTCCAGCCGCTGAGGAACCGTTGTTCCTTCCCGGGACCCCCGACCGCCCGATCTCCCCTCCATGGGTGCCCTCAAGTCTCCTTCCCGCCTTTTCTCCCCTTCCGCTCCATCCCCCTCCCGTCGTCATTCGCCGTCCTCGCAACCTCGACCTCCTGGACGTCGCCGCAGAGCCGCCGTGCGAGCCGCAGACCGAGCTCGAGATGTGGCTCGTCGCTCGGTTAGCGGCCACCACCGACTTCCTTTTCCAGATGGCCGATCGAGCGCGGGACCTCGGGTACGCAGAGCAATTCGGGATCGCTGACTACCCCGACAACACGCTCGACCCCGCTCGCTCCGACAGCCCTGCCCCCGACTTCATCGAAGGGTCCTCTAGCGGCCCCGCTCCTCATCCGGCTCCCGACAGCGACGACGCCGTGGCTGAGCTCCTGGCCGCTGAGCTCGACTCCCCTACGCTGCCGCCGCTGTCGCCCACCGACGAGGACATGTTAGACCTCACCGGGGCGTCCAAAGGGAAAGGACGCGAAACGTAGCGCGGGCCTCCCCTGGGTTCGCGTAGTGTACGAAATGTACTTTTATCTCGTAGTTGACGTAGTCGTCCGTCTGCCGTTGTATGCCGTCGATCTTGTATGTACGCGCCGCCCCCGCCGTTGATCGGCTAAAATCAATGCATGTCAGTTTACTCGTCCCGCAGCCCCTTCCGCCCCGTGTGCCCCTGCCGCGTGCCCCATCGCGTTCTTCGTAGAAGCCGCCTCGCGGCAAGCGCGTGTTGCGCCCTCGGTATAACTACCGCCGCCCATCCCCGATCTCACTGAGTTTCTTTCCCTCGCCCCTCTATCTTCGTACCCCGTCTCATGAGCGCGACGCCCCGGTGTTTTCCCCTGAGGAGGCCCGCGAAAGGTACCTGCAAGTCCTCTGTGACAACCCCATCCCCTCCGATCCGGCCGCACGCATCGCGTGGGTCCACGCCGTAGACACCGCCGAGGTACGTGCTCCCCCTTCCGCCCACACTATACGTTGTCCTCGAACCCCCGCCTAGGCCATCCTTCATTCCACGCTTCCGGAGGACTACGACCCTTCGTCCCCGTCGGAGCCCGTCCCCGGGATCGATGTCCTTGCCCGCCGCGCTGTGGTGGACTCCTTCCGCCTGCGTTACCTACCGCATCCGCCGCCAGTCCCCATCCGCCTCACCGCGTTAGAACTCCAAAACGTCCAACTCCAAGCGCGCATCGACCAACTCGAACCCGCCCTCGCTCAGATCCTTCAAGTGCAAATGGACCCGCTGCGCTCTGACGTCATTGCCCGCGCCTCGAGATCCTCGCGGAAGTAGATCACCGTTTGTCTCTCCAAGACACGGCCCTTTCTTCCGCGCTGGGTACGTCCATGTCCCTCCTTCGTGCCGAGGTCCACGCGCGCGCCCGGGATTCCTCGTCTGCCTTGCGTATCCTCCAAGACCAGGTCGCCCACGGATTCGACCGCGCCGCCTTCTCCCTCTCCACCCACAACACCGTAATCCAGTCCCTTCTCCGCCGCGTCCTCGCCCTGGAAGCCCGCTTCCCTTCCCCCCACCCTCCTCCCGTTCCCTACTCTTCCCCCCCGTCGTCCGATCCTTCCTCCCCGCTCGATCCTTCCCCTTCCGTTTCCTCCCCATAATTCTTTTGCTCACTGTCCCGACCCACATCTTCCTCCCCCGCTTCCATTTCGTCCAATACCCCCTTTGCGCTTCTTCCGCTTCTTCGACGATCTTGCGCACGTCTAGTGCAACCTCCTTTCGCGCCTTATACGGTACCACACGGAACGCCGCGTACCGTAGTCTCGACACCGCTCCTGTTAGTTCCGCGAGTATGTAGGCTCCTCCTTTTGTACGCCGTATGACAACCATAGGCCCGAAATACCGGGGTTTTGACTTCCTGCTATGTTCCGTCTCAATTTGTGAGTTCCGCACCAGCACCAGATCCCCCGCCGTAAACACAAAATCCTTGATTGTCCGCGCGAACCGCCGCTCAAAATCCTTGACCGACGCGTATCGAGCCGCTAGCACCCTCCGCCGTACGTCCCGCAAATCCTCCGTTCGTTTGAGCAGTTGCCGCCCCCGGATTTCAAGTAGGTCCGCCTCGCTGATCTCCTTCCGGTCGGGCGGCACCAAGTAAGTAGCTTCCGCCAGGTCGAAAGGGAAAACTGGCTCGATCCCGTGCGCGATAAAGAAGGGCGAAGTGCCCGTCGATTTCTGAATCGTCACCCGTTCCGCCCAAAACACAGCATGCATCACCTTAGGCCACCCCTTCTCGTTCCCTCCACAGAGCTTAACCGCTGCTTCCCGTACGTCCCGGTGCCTCCGTTCCACGATCCCGTTCGCCTGTGAGTTGTACGCTGAGATTCGAATATGGTTGATTTTGTACCGTTCCCGCAGGTGTTCCAACGCTCGCGACAAACGGTGTCCCGTTATCCGTAACAATCTCCTCCACCGCTCCCCACCGACACAGCAGCTCCTCGTAGATGAAGTTTCCAATCGTCACTCCTGTCTCCTTCCGCAGCATCCGCCATTCTGGGTAAGACGACAGGGAACAACGCGCTTGGACGATATGCGTGTACCCGTATGCTGTTGGCATGTGCATCGAATCCATGTGCACTTTCGAAAACAGCCCCCCCGGCATAGGTACCGTCGGTGGGATGTGGTACTTGTGCGCCTTGCGGAGCTGACACTCATGGCAGCTTCCCACGTACCATTTTACGTCGTGATCGAGACTAACCCACCAGAATCGTTCGAGGAGCCGGGCGCGCACCGTGAAGATCCCTTTGTGCCCGAGGGAATCGTGCGCCTCTTTCATCAGGCCGTACCGCTTCCCTTTCTCCACCACCACCTTGTGCTTCCCTCCTTTATCTTTCTTCCAGAGCCTCCCCCCTTTGACAAAGAACTTGCTGGCGTAACGGACGAACGAGGTGAACTGCCTTTCGTCCATTCCTTCCGGCCGCCTCGGGTCTCGTAAAAATTCGTCTACCTTCCGCACCCTTTCCTCCCGCGCCCCTCCGTTGCTGACCTCTGGGATCTCTACCCCTCTCCCGCGTCCAGCGACCACACCATGAGTCCCTCTTCGTCCCTCTTCCCTCCCGGCGTATTCAAGACCTCCATGGTGAACGCGTAGGCCTCGTCAATCCACTCTTCGAAGTCATCTTCCTCTTCCGGGTCTTCCTCCGCTGCTCCCCGCCGCGAAAGCCCGTCCGCCCCCGCATGCCGTTCCCCCGGCACATGTACCAGCTTGAAGTCGAATAGGAGGATCCCAGCGATCCATCTGTTGATAGTGGCGTTTGGTTGGATGTCTGGGTTATTTAGCATCCCCTTAATATATTTGGCGTCGACTTCGACGACCAGCTTCTTCACTCCGATAATGTAGATCCGGCACGCTCGCAGTGCCCGGAACAACCCAAACAGCTCCAGCTTGGCTTGCGAGTATCGGGATTCGCGTTCGTTCCACGTTATGGACCCGAACCGGTTTGGCCTTCTCTTCCCGTCCTCCCCTTTCTGTAAGATCACGAACCCCACCCCAATCCACGATGAATCCACCGCCAGAATTACCTCCCGTTCGGACCCATAGTCAATCGGGACGAGCGCGGGAGAGTTGATTACTGCGTCCTTCAGCTTCCGCATAGCGTCCTCCTGCGCCTCCTCCCACACGAAGTCGGCTCCCTTCCGAAGCAAGTCGTTGAGTGGGCGCGCCATTTTTCCGAAGTCCTTTACAAACATCCGCACTAGCCCGCAGGTCCCCAAAAATCCTCGCACGTTTGTTACCGTCTCACACCGCGGCCAATCCTTGATCTTCTGCACTCGGGACTCCTCCGGGACCCTCCCTCGTACGTGCATCGGTGCCCTACCACCACCACCTCTGGAACGCACAAATACGCCTTCTTCCCCGAGAACGTCCCTCCCACGTTCCCGATCCGTTGCAACACCCGATTTACGTTCTGTAGGTGTTCCCACACGAATCGCCTTATCCCTGGGTTCCCCTCGATTGTCTCATACCCCCCTTTCCAGCTCGTACCGGGTCTTTGGCCCTTTAATTGGCACGTCGTCGATGAACGGGACCGTGACATGCGGAATCTCGTCCTGCAGGATGAAGGTCACATCCCCATGCATAATTTGCGCAGAATTGGTATACCCCATCGGAATCGAGGTCAGCCGAAATGCCCCCAGCGGCGTCTGGAACGAGGTGATGTCCCGAGACCGGGCGTCCAGGGTCCGCTGGTCGAAAGCTACGTATAGGTCCAGGATCCCATAACATCCCCTTCCCCCGAAGGACTCCGCCAGATGTTCTACCAGTGGGGGAACCGCCGCGTCCTTGATAGCTACGCCGTTTAAGGGTTGTAGATCGTGCACCAACCGGAGGGACTTCCCGTCTTTCTTTACCACGCAGAACCACCTGGACCGGTACGACGAGTTTGAAGGCTCGTACACTCCCGAAGCGATCTTGTCCTTGATGATTTGTACGACCTGATCAAAGATTCCCGGCGGGATAGGGATGTTCTTCAGCACCCACGGGACGTGTTCCACCGTCGGAATCATGACCGGGTCGAAGTATTCGTCCGAGAACCTTCCCTTCTCCGTCTCGTCCCAGGCGAACACCCGCTCGTGCTGTCCCACTAAAAAGTCCACCAACTTCACTTCTTCCGGCCACAGGAATCCCCCTCCCCCTACGTCCAACGCCTTCCTCCGCTCGTCCGTATAACGCCCCTGCGGGTGGAACTCGGGCGGCCGACGAGGCAGTTCCGGTAGGTTCCTCAGGGGGTCCCCTGGCGCTCTTCGCACGATTCGAAATTCTTCAGGTAGCGTCGCCGCCACCGGCCTTACCTTGTTCGCTACCTTCTTGTAGGCGTACGCATGTACCACCTCGTCTTCTTCTACCCAGAATCCTTCCTTCCCGCTCTCCTTCCGCCCCCTTCCGGCACTATAAGTCCTCCCTCCCGCGTTAAGTGTATCCTCTTCTTCCTGCTCGCACCACCGGTGGTCGTTCGTTTATCTTGGGTTCGCGCGGCAAATACGAGGAAACAGAAATGCATTGAGACTGAATATCCTTGCCGATACATGATATGTGCGAATTGTCCAGACGAGACGACGACACCCGGGTGCGATTACCCCTCTCTTCTTCCCCCCGCGCAGTGCTCCTCTCCGCCGATTTGCCTGCTCTATCTATCGGGTCGGAAGGGGTATACAGAGAGTATAAACGTACGAGTGCGTCTCCGCGAGCGTTGCCCGCATCCTCGACTATTGAAAACCCGCCGCGGATGGCTTCCGTCGACCGTTCCGCGGTTTCGTCGCCACCATTACCCGTTCCCCTGTCTCCGGGTCTGTAAGAGTGATTTGTTGTTCGCCGGAGGGGAAGTCCCGCGTTTCGCAAGCGGTCAGAGCAAAGAAGGGCCGTCCCAGGAGAACCTCGAACGGCGCGTCGTCCAGCACCTGCAGCTGGAGGTACAGGTCAACGCTCCCGAACGTGAAACGTACGTTCTGTGCCTTCCCGACCGTTTTCACTTGGGCGCTGTTGGCCGTCTCCATCGTAATGGCTTCGTCAGGCTTCAGGACGATCCCTGTCTTCTCCCAGATGTCCTTCCGCATGGCCACGATCTGCGCCCCGCCGTCAAGCACACACTCGCATGTGAACTTCCCTTCGATAACTGGTTCCACCGCTCGCAGCGCCAGGGAGTCGTGCCCGATACTCGCCCCTCCTTCCGTAACCTGGAAGGTTTCCTTCGCGTCCTCCCAATGGTCCTCGTCGTCGACTTCTACCATACCGGCGGTGGCTACCCGCGATGTCGTCACGTCCCCCTTTACTTCCTTCCGCACCCCTGCCGAGATCGCCAGGACCTCCCCCACCGTCATCTCCACCTTCGTCCCGTAGAGCTTCTTCGTCGCTTCCGCCACCGAGTACCGTTGTTCGATCTCCGTCTGGTACTTGTATTGCCCCGTGGTTCCTCCCGCCCCTTTCCTTCGCTTCCCTTAGCCTTTTCCTCGCTCGTCCGTGGTATATTGGCCGCAGGTATCCCCGGCGGTTTCCCTCCTGGGCCCCGCAATGCCGCCCCGTCCTTGCCCCTGTCTTCTTCACTTCTTCGAACCGCACTTCCTTCTTCTTCGCCCGCGCCAACTCTGCTTGGAGAACCCGGACCCTTTCCGACGGATCTTCCTCATCCGACGATCCTTCTTCCCTTGTCTCCACCATGTTCACGCCCTCGTATATCTGGAAAAGGTTCGCGGCCAAGTGCGGAGGGGCCTGTCGCTCGTTCCCCGCGACTCGTACCAGTTGCCCCGGGTTCTGGGCGTGCCACGAGTCCACTCGATCCTTCATGTACTCTCCAGGCAGACCGCGCGGAACGAACATGCTGTTCGGGGAGCCGTACTTTCCCCGTCTCGTCCCGGTAGATCTTCCGGTCAAGGATATACTGGAGGATAATCCCGCAGTTCCGCATGAAGTGCTCCGGGTCCCCACAGAAGTTGCACAGGAAGTTGCCCGGCGCTCCTCCCGCTCCTTGCACGACCCTCCCGGCCCGCGGCGCCCTCCCGCTCCTCCGCTGCGTCCTGCCAAGAACGCCTGCATCATCTGTATCGTCTGGTTGAAGAGCGCCAAGTCCACGCCCTCCGTCTTTACCACCGCGGTCGCTGCTGGAGGCGCTGTCGTCCCACTCGTCCCTGCTGTGTCTCTTCCGCCCCCTCCCACGGCTCCTCCTCCTACTCCCGGGAGGCACTTCTGCGCCACCTTGTGCATTACGTCCATCCCCCACGGGTCGTCCGGGTCGTGGTCGGGTTCTGCGATCTCCGCCCTCCGGGTAATCGTCCGCAGTTCTTCCTCCCCAAACCCGCGCATGTACACTTCGTCCCTGTGCCGCGCCGCTATCTTGCTCTTCGATATCAGGAAGGCTGCAACCGGGGAATACTCTTCGATAATATGCGGCCTCCTCCCCCTCGTCCGCACCCCCTTGTCTCGCGCCGACTGTGCTATGCGATCGAGGTCTGCCGCGGTGTACCTCTTGTCTCCGTCCGCCCCCGGGTACAAGGCCTTCACCCTCGCTTAAACACCAGATACACCCGCCCAGCGGCCCCATCCGCCGTCTTCCATAGTTCCTCTTGTTCCACCGTTAGGTACTTCAGCGCGTATCGTATCTTTTCTTCTTCCGTCGTAATCCCTGCTGCCGCGCACAGGTCCTCTAGGTCCTCGAAGTATCGCAGTAGATTGCGCGGTTCCCCGTCGAAGGTCGGCGCCGTCTTCGCCCTCGCACGGGCATGGATGAAGTAGGCATGGCACGCACGGGTACTGTAGCACTTGTCGATTGGATAGGTGCGGGGACGGGGCGAGCTCGCTCGTGATGGAGGGAGTGGTATGCTCGCGGGATCTACGTATGTCGACAGGATGGTAGGCTCAACGACCTCGCGTTTGACTTGTACTGAGGGTGGTGCCGAAATCGTTCGTCGGCGTGGACGTTCGGGAGGAACTGGAGATGAGCGGGTTGACGGGGTCACGGAAGATTCGGTGATTGATGAGATCGTGGATGTTTCTTCGGTACTCCTTCCTTCCGCCGGTGGCTCGTGGTTTACTGGGGAATGGAGCAGAGGCGAAGGATGTTCGAGGGATACGGAGCGCGTGTTGCTTTGTGACCGGAAGGGAGGGATTCTGACGTCGAAAGGGTTATCCGAGTCTGAGTCGTCGAACGCGGCCGGTCGGAGGGGAAAGTGAGGAAGGTCGAGATCTAGTCGGGGGAGATAGGACTGTTCTGGGCTAAGAGAAGTTCTTGCTGTAGGGTACGGTCCGGCACGGCGATGGTGCGCGAACGAAGTCTTCGAACTATAAGATTCCCCTCGCGGTGGGCTCCACTTGTAAGGCTTGGTGCTCCTCCCGCTGTGCGATAAGCACACCTGGAAGGAACAGATCAATGAGTCGAAGGGGAAGGGGAGTGAAGACGTTCGCAGCGTCTGGCACGGAGGATGAGCAAGAGAGAAAAGAATTGATTGAGCTAGAGACTCGTAGGTATATGGGGGATGCTCTATGTGTGCTATCCCAGTCAAGTCGCAGTCGCAGTCCTAAGTACGCAGTAGATATCCCGAATCGCAGTAAAATGGGTCAAGCCGCTTGCTCGCCCTCTCGTCGAAGTAAAACGCAGTGTAGCTCCGCTGAGCAATAAAACCCGGTCGCGTGAAAATCAAAGTCCCAGTCGCAGCTCGTACCAGATGGTAGATGCCCCTTCCGCCTCGTCCCCCTTCCTCATATATACCTCGTCCCGCGTGCGCTGCCACGTCACTTTCCCTCCCGCTTCCTCCCGCTACCTCCCGCTGCCTCCCCTCCGACTCTTCCCCTGACTTACTTATCCTCCTTCCGCGCGCTCTTCCCTCCCTTCGCCTCATTCGCCATGTCTGAGCCTGCCGAACCCACCGACCCCATCGGTTCCCTCCACGTCCGCCGCTACCTCCTCCTCGTAGACGTGCTTCGCGCTGAATGCGTTGTGGAGCCTTCATTCCGCCCTTCCGATCCGGCTGCTTGGCTTGCCTGGGCGCACGGAGTGCGCTGGCTCCTGGTTTGTCCACCTTCTCTTTCACTTCTCTTCCCTTCCCCTCACGTCCCGTCCCGCAGCGCCTTGCCTATGAGGCTCGAGCCCAAGCCATAGCCGCGGGGAACCTCACGCTCCCTCCGCTCACTGCCTTCGTCACCCTCCGCGAGCTCGTCCACTACATCGACTCGATCTTCCGCTCCTCCCTGAGCCATCGCGGTGCAGTCCCTTATCCTGGGATCGCCTGGAGCCCCGACGAGGTCCGCTCTAATGCGCAGCGGGACGAAGCTGGCACTCCGCCTCCCCTCCCGTTGTACACGGAAGAGGCCTTCTGGACCCCTCCCCGCGTCACCGAGGAACGTACCGATGAGGCTTTGGAACGGCTCGAACTTATTGCCCGCCAGTTCTCGGACACTTTGGACCGTATGCGTCCCTATCCGCGGGCGTTCGAAGACTTAGAGCACTCGATCCGTGTCGCCGCTCATGCTCTGGGAGGGAGGGGAGGACGTCGGGAGGGAGGTCCCTCGCGGGCCCGTACCCCTGCGGAGGAGGATTTCCGTTACCACCGGGAGACTATTTATCGTCCCCCGCGCCACCGCTCGTTCTCTGACGTCGGCGGGGAAGGGCCCGACGCTCCCATCGACTTGTCGACCGTAGATTAGCGTTCCGTCCTGTAGTCGTTCCGTCCCGTAGTCGTTCCATTCGAATGCCATGCTTGCTTCCGCCGAGCTCCCTTGTCCCGCGTGACCACCTCTCCTTCGTTCCACTGTCTCGTCCTGCCCTACCGTCCGTTCATAGGGTAGCGCGTACCCATTCCTTACAGCGCCCAGCCTACCTTCGAGTCGCCTGTCCCTCATCGTGCACACCTCGACTTGTCGCCATCGCTGTCTCCAGTCCTCCAGCTCCGCGATCAGCTGGATCTCCCGGCCACTCCATCCCCAGGTATGTCCACACTCATGTTTTTAAACCTATTTCCTACTGACACTCCATTCCTCTACTATTGAAGATAGAGGCGCGCCTATGGATGGCGTCGTGGATGGCGGCGTGGACGGCGGCGTGGACGGCGGCGTGGACGGCGGGATGGACGGCGGGATGGACGGCGCACTTGATCACGACCTTGCGCATAGCCAAGATGGCGATGTTGACATGGCGGATGAGCGCCTCATCCAACTCAATCGCCAGGTATTTTGCCTCGCTTTCTCTTGCCTTTGTGTTTGAATACTCATAGACAGTACCTTGACATTATAAATGAGGTGTTGGACGAGCACAACATACCCCGCGGTCCTCTGGTAAGTGAAAGCCCTCCATCGCCTTCATCGTCATGCTGATACCACTCCAGGACTTGGAGGCACACCGTCAGCGGCTCAGAGACCGTGGCCAGGATCTCCCTCGTACCTTCGCCCTCGCTCCCATTCTGGATCACGACGAGGACATCATTGACTCAAGTAAGTACAGCGAAATTCACCCTTTCACCATACTTAAATATGCAAAGAATTGGAGAATCCATACTTTGATGATGGCAGAGGCCACTCCCCCAATAGCGCCATGAACGCCATCGAGATTAAATTCGGTATGACTCTGTGCTCGCAATTTGCCATTCGCTAAAGAAAACAATAGAAGGTTTTCCTCGCGGAAGCGAAGAAAACTTGATGTTCCTTCAAGCGCAATCCCTGAGCGAGAGGTTACGACGTATAGAAGAGGACATCGACGTCGCCAACGCAATCTTGAAGCTGCACCAGCCCATCAAATCCTTGCTCACAGCCAAGCCACCGCAGGACGGGACCACTGGGGTTGAAGCCATGATGTGGAATGGCGAGATATAATTCGTTATACAGTATATACTCCGATGTCGTTGGCATCAAGGACAAAATGTAGTCACAGAATATTGAGTTGCTTTACCAATATACGCGAACACATGACCTGGCGGCGCCGATACCGCGCCATGAAAATACCATCCCAGTGGGCATACCAGGCCCATAAGCGCGGCGCGCCATGATGCGCGATATGAATACCACTGCATCCACCATCGGCCGACGCTACTTGAAGGCGATAATATACCACGGAAATATGGCGCACTCGGCCGCGCCGTATCTAAAGGCTATATTATACCCTCTCGGCCGACGCTACTTGAAGGCGAGAATATACCAGGGAAATATGGCGCACTCGGCCGCGCCGTATCTACAGGCTATATTATACCCTCTCGGCCGACCCTTCACTGCAGGCTATAGCGATGGCGTCGGCCGACGTCCGCTCTCCTTACTAAGTAATAAAAATTTCACCCATATCTCTCCCTATAGAGTAGGCTATAGTGACTGTATGGTGTGTTGGTCGATCGCCTTCCCTCCTCTCATCTCCGCCGCCATTTCAATTCCCTTTGCCCGAGGTAGAACGGTCCCCTCCGGACGCGCTCGAACTGGGAAAATCGGACGAAGGGCCCACTCCCGAGAGCGAGCCACTCTCCGTCATCATCGACGTGCCCCCTCCCATCGAAACCATCGTCTCACCTCCGAACCCGGTGACGCCGCGCTCGACGTTACTTCCCTTAGCAAGTAATACGCCTGGGCGGCGTGGACGAAGTCTCACTCCTCGACGAGAGCAAGTGCCGATCCCCCGCCCTCGATCCTCCGGCTCTCGGCGCGAGACGCACCATCGTAGGCGCGACTTTTCCCATGATCGCCCGCGTCGAACTCGTTCCCCTAGCCGTCGAGGACGTTCGCCTCGTTGAACGGATCGACACTGGTCCCCACGGAAGGACGCACCTAGACGCTACTCCCACGTCTATTCTAGAGACTACCATCGCTCGCGATCGCCGCGTCGACGACGTCCTAGCAAAGAATATGGAGCTTCGTCTGCTCCCCACTCAAGGCTATGGCGACCGCCGCCGTCTCGCCCCTGAGAACCCGACTCCCTATCGCTTCAAAGACCGCCTTGGACGAGTATCTAGCCCATCCCTTCGAACTCGACGTTGGTACAGTTCCGGCTCGGCAATTTTTTGAGACTGCTAACGGTCCAGCCCCCATGTTCCCGTCGACCCATGAGTACGAACTTCCGCCGAGTACTCTATTCCTACGTAACCATCCGACGGCGTACGAGAACGGGCTCATATGGAACACCAATCGCCAAGCGCATATGGACCTCTTCAACTCCACGTTGCCTGGTCAACGTATCGCGCTAAATACCCGCGACTGGCGCCGCCGTCTGCGCCCGGGCAAAACGGTCGCGTCCGTTTTACGATCCACTAACGACGGTCGTTTGACGTCGGAACAACTCGCTGAGCAATCACTCCAGGACGTTTCGTTAATCACACTCGATCGTTTCGCATGGGAATTAGGGACGTTCCATTTCCGCCAGGACTTCGAACGGCTTTCCGCTATCAGAAGTAAGACCCTGCGCAACGCGTCCCGGCTTGATTTTCCGCGGGAATGGGCAAGGTTGCGGGACCGGATCAGGCGCATCTGGGGATCGGGACTCGCCTTCTTACCAACTTTCGACGAACCTCGTTTCTTGGATAGCCCTGACGATGTCCTTCGCCTCCGTCACTGGCGCGCCCTTGGCCGCGTGATGCTCGATTGGGACGTAGACGCACTAACGTATGAAGAGATTCAACTCTCGCTGGGGGGCTCTGTGACGGACACCCCGCAAGAGCTATTGAGAATCTACGCTATGGTGTTCCGTTCCACTTTTGGAATGCGAGAGCCTAATCTTTTCATGTCTCGCGGTACTCGATCTCCCTTTGCTTAATTAGTTTGGCATACATTACGGATTGGCAACTAGTAGCTACGCACGTGATCCATTACTATACCACGCGCGTCTCTGTAGTTGAAGGACAACTTATCTTTTTTGCCCATAATCCTCCTCTCCGTGCTCTGTGCGCCCGGAATCGGAGACTGGGCTCTCGCTGCGTTGATCGCAGTAGGTTAAGTTTCGACGTCGTCCTTTCGCCGCGCTCCACCGCGCTAGCGAAATCCGACGCCTTTACCACTCAAACCGCTACGTGTCGCTCTGACGAACGCCGTCTAGCGACACGCCGACCCTTTTCAGGACTCACTAGAGTCCACCAAACCCGAACTCTACTATTGGAGACTCTACCAGGTTACACCTAAAGAACTACAATTAGCGAGTTCTTACAGCTTAAAGGTTGTCTTCAGAAGCGATTTAATGTTCGTGATCTTGGGCCTGTAGAATCTTTTCTAGGCATGCGGATTACTCGAGATAGATCATCCAGAAACATTTGGCTTGATCAGTCTAAATACATTGAAGAGACACTCGAGCGATTCCAAATGCTAGATGCAGCACCCACGCGAACTCCCCTTCCATTTGGCGTACATCTTGTCAAAGCAGATCCTTCATATGAAGTTGATGCCGCCCTTCGCTCAAAGTACCAACAGCTCATTGGTTCACTTCTGTGGATCGCCTTAGGCACTCGCCCAGATATAGCCTATGCAGTTAATCGCCTTTCCCAATATTCTGCTAAGCCTACAATGCAACATTATAAAGCCGCACAATATATTCTTCGCTATTTGAACGGTTCACGTTCACTTCGGCTTTGCTACAAAGGCAGCGGATTATCTGGACTTATAGGTTATTCTGACTCTGATTGGGCTGAGAACAAGGACGATAGGCATTCAACTAGTGGCTTTGTCTTCTTTATGGCAGATGCTGCTATTTCATGGGTCTCGCGGCGACAAAAGACTGTTGCTCTGTCTTCTACAGAAGCAGAGTACATGGCGTTGTCCGACTCTTGTCGACAATTAGCCTGGCTTCGGACTCTTCAGTCTGAGATTGGTTTTAAGCCGCAAAATGCCACACCTTTATGCATTGATAATAATGGTAGCATTTTTCTTGCGGTTAATCCAGCTCATGACAGAAGAACCAAGCACATTGATATACGGTACCACTTTTGCAGAGAGTTCATTGAAAACGGTCATGTCGATCTTTTCTTTGTACCTACTGCTGAGCAAAGGGCCGATATCCTCACTAAGAATTTATCTTTCTCTATTCATGAGAAATTTGTACATAGTCTTGGACTAGAGTAGTTAGCGACTATCTAGTTGAGTGGGAGTGTTGAACGATGAGCCCATTCAGTCATTATAGCCTAATGACTAGGGAGAGATATGGGTGATATTTTACCTACAGTGTAAGGAGAGCGGACGTCGGCCGACGCCATAATATTGCCTGCACTGTAGCCTCGGCCAATGGTATAATATACTCTGGTGCGATGTGTCGGCCCACCGTGCCCTATTTTACCGCTATATTTTTGCCTGCGCTGTAGCTTCAGCCAATGCTATAATATACTCTGGGGCGATGTGTCGGCCCACCGCGCCCTATTTTACCGCTATATTTTTGCCTGCGCTGTAGCTTCGGCCAACGCTATAATGTACCCTGTGGAGATGTGTCGGCCTACCGTGCCATAATTTCATGCTTCATTGCACTACATCCTTGCCTTTCCTATGCATCATTTATCCTCCATTGCAATCTGCCATCAACTGTGCCATTTGTATGTATTTCAGAGAATATTTTTCTATTTGTCAGGTCATATATTACATTGCGCTGTTGGCAAATATCGACAAAATAGAATGTACAGATGGCGCGCTTGCCATCAGCGTCGCTATGAGTGGCGCCCTTGTGAAACTCGTATTGGGTCACATATTTCATGTACGGAGAGCTAAGGGCATTTGAACTGGATCTACCCGCCTACCAGCATCTAATACATATTCTCGCCCAAGACACGTGCAGAGACTGGGCCATCTGATATGTGTCCTTCAAAGGATCCAGCTGTCTGGACCCTCTGTGGGACACAGATCCAATGGCCATCTCCAGCGGCAGCATGCGCTATGGAACCATGGCGCCACCATGTCCAGACGCGCTATGCAACCATGCGCCACGTACCTTGCCTGCCACATTGTGAGGCGTATGGCACGCAGGCGTTATGATGTGCTGGCGCTGTTGGACTGGGCCATTTCATCCTTGCTGCCCTGGGTCAGCCAGAGGAATCGAATCGCCGTCCACGTTTTGAGAGTACCCCTGATGCTGATGGACAAATCAGCTGCATCCGGAGTACTCATGGCGCTGAGGGCAACTCGATTCCACTGGTGAACGTAGAGAGCAAGGAGTTAATGGGTTTATCCAACAGCGCCTTGCATGAATGAGTCAGACTACAGACAGGAAGACTTGA
This sequence comes from Amyloporia xantha, assembly GCA_036971615.1. NCBI lineage: Eukaryota > Fungi > Basidiomycota > Agaricomycetes > Polyporales > Adustoporiaceae > Amyloporia > Amyloporia xantha. The sequence goes on from JAYKKR010000014.1 coordinate 628,931, forward strand.
CTTATGTTCCTCCGAGCCACATACCTGTGGCTCAGAAGGACATAAGTCAAATGGGCCTTGTCCGGCGGCGACGGGCGCCATCTGATGGCGAAGTGCATGTGCGCTCATGCTCGCTGTTGGGAGATGGCGCTATGGCTCGCCAGACAGGGCGCCTTCATCTATGCTCTTCAGAGCCGCTTACCTGTGGCTCTGAGGGCCACAGACTGAAGTTGCGCTGTCCGGCGGCGACGGGCGCCATCTGATGGCGCCGTGCATGCCGCGCTCATGCTCACTGTTGGGAGATGGCGCTATGGCTCGCCAGACAGGGCGCCTTCATCTATGCTCTTCAGAGCCGCTTACCTGTGGCTCTGAAGGTCATAGAAGAAGGGGCCTCGTTCAGCGGCAATATGCGCCATCCGATGGCGCCGTGCATGGTGCGCGCAGGCGTGGCACATGGTACGCAGCCGGCATGATGTGCTCGCGTTCTGGACCTGCACGATTCTTCAATGCTACCCTGGATCAAAGCATCTGAATCGAATCGCCATCCAACCGTTGTTGGATGGCCATCCGATTCAGCCGCTTGAATACCAAGGACATTCAAGGATCGGCTGGCGCAAAAGGACGTTATGCCTTCATGCTCTCACTGCGCAGATGCAACGAATACATACACCACCTGGTTTGAAACACCCACCTTTGACATGGCGCGACGTCCAAAGAGCATGATTTGCTGGCGTCCTCGAGCTCGGCCATTCGTCAATGCTACCCGGAAGTTAAGCGTCTGAATCGCATCGCCATCCACATGATTGGATGGTAATGCGATTCAGCCACTTAAATTCGAGGTCCATTGGACAAATGGGAGACGCTGGGGACGTCATGCACTCGTGCTCATACAGGGAGGGACAAGAAATACATACGCAACCAGACGAGACCCACCTGCGAGATGGCGCTAGGAGACAGTACCCCACACCTCATCTGGCAAAAGCACCTCCCTGTATCCATCCAAAATCCTGGAGATCTCGTCATGCGTCTTGATGGCGGTTCTCGACAAAGCGTGTGGCGAGCTTCTCGACCTCTTCCAAACGACTGAGGACTGCGCTCATGTCGCCGCAGTCAATCCGATAGGTGTCTCCGCGACGCTATCCAAATAGTAACACCAGGAATGTGTCAGCATGTCACAAACAACTAGAAGAGCGGGCACTCACTCTGTCAACCAGTGGACACTTCCACCACGATGGAAGGTTGCTGGGAGGGACATCAGGCCAAGTCCACCATGCAGGGTCAGTGTCCGTATGGAGTTGCTGAAGCTGTGGCGATGGCGGCGCAGGAAGCGGTGTGTAAGGAAAGATATTCATGACGTCAATCCTGGAGATGGCGCCGAACGTGGTAGCGTCGACGATCTTCTGGACCACATCTGGCAGCTCGACGTCGGTGACGCCAACGAGTGCGAGGCGGCCAAGACAGTTGCGGATGGCGTCCTGTTGATGGCGTCCTGTTAGCCGTCAGTGCAGATGTATTGGTGTGACGATTTCGAAATGGTACCATTTCCATACGAAGCCCAATCTCCCACCTCGCCAACATGAGGTCGATTGCGACATTGCTGGTTGGATTGGCGCAAGCGGTCCGCACCGTGGTGATAGCCTGTTCGCAGCGCCAGGAGTAGTACACGACAAGACGGCGATTGATAGCGATGAGGTTGGCGACGGATTCGGCGCGATTAGCAAAAGCGGGAGCCATTGTGATGTGGGTCGTGAATGGGTAAAAAAGCGTGATCTGCGGGCTGCATTTGAGCAGTGGATGGGGGATCGGGTGATCGCCTTGAGGGAAGGTCATGGCGAAGATCCGTCGCAGATAAGCATCGGCAAATTACCTGCAGATGATCGCGTGTATAAGATCCGTTATTGATAAGACATCATGAGGAAGGGGCGTGAGAGTTTCTCATTCAGTATGAAAAGGAAGCTGTCATGGATCACAATAAGGCAATTGTCATCTGTCCGCGGTGATTCGGTCATGGCGCGCACCAAGAAGCAAGACGTCAGTGGCGATGCGATGTTCGTGCGGCGCAAAGAGCGGCGAACTGCAAGAGGCGCCGTAACTTACGTTCCAGAAGAAATACCGATTCCACGCGCATCGCTGCAGGTCGCAGATGCCAGATCTCCATCAAAGTCCCCTCTAAAGCCGCGTCTCATGATCAATATTCGGAGCCGCTGCAGGAACATGTGGTGTTCGACAATGTGATGCCGATGAGGAGTCTGCACAAGGTGAGCTCCGTCGCCATATTTGGGCTGTTCAATGGGAAGGCTGAAAGCGAGCCAGTCGCAGAACGACTTTATGCGAGAATGGCTTCCTCTTCGAGAAGAGTACCTAAGCCACATCATCGAGCTAGAAGCGCCTCCTGGAGAGAGGCGATGCTGCAAATGCGCTGGTCCGCAAGGCGATTGGCGCTGCTTGGAATGCTTTGGGCGCCCCGTGTACTGCGCAGATTGCCTCCAACTGACACATCGCCGAATGCCGCTGCATCGGGTGGAGAAGTGGGCTGACGGATTCTTCGAGCCAGCATGGCTTCGTGAGGTAGGGGTCGCAATGCATTTGGGCCACGATGGCGAACCATGTGTATACGCGGAGAGACCTATTATGGGGCAACACACCGGGGTAGAAGATGATGGCGAGGAAGATGATGTCAGCGATGCCGGGGATAACGATGGCGATGAAGGGTCGGCGCCACCCGACGCGCCATCGCCGCCCAGCTACTACAGCAATGACACGATGACCATAGTCGATGTAACCGGCATCCATAAACTTGATGTTGTGTGGTGTCAGTGCGAGAATCGGGCTACCCCTGATGTACAGCTACTGGACATGGGGCTGTATCCTGGAAGTACCAAGCGACCACGCACTGCGTTCACATTTCGGGTGTTGGATGACTTTTTGCTCACCAACAAGGAATGCAAAACCTCGGGGATGAATTACTACAGCAAGCTTCGGCGCGTTACCAACTCTGCGTTCCCGCATTCAGTTCAGGTAGGTCGCCATTGTCATATCATTGTGTGTTTGCGTTCACAAGGGCATAGGATCGCTACAGGGAACTCCTGCGAGTGTCGCGCCAGTGGCGAAACCTCAAACATCGCAAATGGCATGGATATGGCCATGGCGCCACCAACGCCATACCCGCCGGTGGCCTCGCTTTGGCGTGCCCAGCATGTCCCAAGCCTGGCGTTAATCTCGCCGCAGGATGGCGTGATGACCCTGTACAGTAAGCCATGTAAGACTTTCCTTGAGCGCCATGTGTAACGCGACAGCAGATGGAAGTACATGAGGAGCATCGTAATGGACGGCAACTTTAGCGCGGAGCATCTCAAGATGCGTCGCCCAGAGGATGACGTCATTCTCAGCGATGGCGACGCTTTCATGGTGGGCGACGACACCTACAAGAAGCATCTCGCTGTCGCCATCGAGCATAAAGAGGTCCGCGATCGACTCCTAGTGGATGAACTGTTGGACGCTCATAGCCTATGTAGAAATCCTTCTGTCACGATCATCGCGCCGTCAACCAGGCGAATGCAGATCGCCATAACCTTGAAGCCATGGGGATTGGCGCCGCGGCCTGTGCGCGCCATGGGTTTTTCATGCCGCATGCGGTGGTTGATTTCCAGAAAGGCGAGAGGTATGTGTTAGTTTTCCCATTCATGTGGCTCGCTTATACCCGCCATTAGACAGATGAACATGGATTACGCGTTGAGCGAGGTGCTCGCCACCATGGCGGGTATCCAGGTGCTGCTGGTGATGTACGACATCATGTGTCAATACGGCATCAATCTCATGAAGCGGTTTGGGGAGAGTGAGTATTTGCACATGCCGCCGAACGTGGAGATACGGCGCGGAATAGGCCTGTTTCATGTCCACGGCCATCAAGACACATGCTTTCCTCGCTACTCACCCAACTTCATTCCCGGTGCTGGTCAGATTGATGGCGAAGTGATTGAAACCCTTTGGGCGCCGTTGAATCTCATTTCGGGTAGCACACGCGGCATGACCACGGCACATAGAAAGGAAGTCATCGATGATCACATGAATGATTCCAACTGGAAGAAGCTCACAGGTATTGGTAGGTGGTCATCGCGATAGGTAAATGCGGAGACATTCATCGCCATCCGACAGCGGCCACACATGTTAGAAAGTGGCGCAAGGCCAAAACTGGGGCTACTGAGAGCGCACAAGTTTTGGAGTATATGGAGCGGTCCAGCACAGAAGAGCAGCTGCAAGAGTGGCGGGATGCAGAAGCCGAAGCGCTGGCCATGCGCACAGAGACCATCAGCGCCATGGACATTTTTGACGTCAAAATGAAGAAGGGTGAGAAATAACATTTGGCTCAACGTTGATGAGTACTCAATATAAACAGCGCCTAGCCGAATGGCCATCCAACTCCAGCTGACCCAAAAGGAGACTACACAAGGGCGCCATCAGGGGGTGGCTGCATGGATCGCTACTGGAATGAAGATCCAAGAGCTGCAGTAAGTCTACACAGCGTGCTATAGTCACTTGAATCTCACAGAACATTGACAGATTGGGGATTAGCCAGCTCAAGCGCAAGATGGGGCGCCATCCGCTGCTGGTCGACCGCCTTACGCTAGAGGAGCGGCGCCAACAACTTCACAAGAGAATAGCGGCATTTCAATCGAAAGCTACATCCTATCTACCAGTCCTCTTTGAGGATGACCGCGACACTCCTGGAATCACTTACGATGGCGCAGAATGGGATGCGCTGGAAGAAGACGTCAATCCGTTGGAGGAAATGTTTCCCGGGGAAGTGGAATCAGGAATACAACCTGAGAACGCCATTATATCGTTGCCTTCACAGCTTGGCTATGACGTCATCTTGGCCACTAACCTGGAGGACATAGCGGCTGAGGAGCTAAGCTTGCGAGTGGGTCAAGCCAACGACGCGCTTCATCAGATTCGCCTCGCCATCGGCTACAAGTCAGTGCTGTTTCGGACAGCGGTGCGCCATGCGAAAAGCCAACACCAAAAGCTCAGGTCTTGGGATGAAGTGATAGCGACACAACGAACCGTGTTGGAAAACGTACGCATATACACTCAAAGCAGGCTTGCCATCCTTGCCCTCAATCCCGACGACCATATCCGGGCACGGTTCCAAGCCATCCAACACGTGGATCTCAAAGCCATCACCGCCATGCTAGATAACTCGATTCGTGGGTCCCGGCAGGAGACGCTATCTTGAATATGGACCGTGGACATTGAAGGTGATACTGCGCAATCGAATTGGTTGACAGAGTGTGAGTGACATGTCCACGTCTGATTGGCATGGCGTCCTGATTTACATGGACAAGTACATCGCGTGAACTGGTTACACGCCAAATCTCGGAAAGACAGATGGGCCGAGGACTTGGTTATGGTCCAGGCGGAGATGGAGTGGACAGTGGCCAGCTTTCACCACAAGGCGGACGAATGGCGCTCGCGTCTGATCGGGCCTCCTGGCCATATATGCTACGCGCGCCGTCAGGTGGCGCTCTGGACTGGGATGGCGGATCATGCCGCTGCTCACTTCGCCAAGTGTGAGGCGTGATCGGTGATATGTACTGAGATAGTATTTGTTGTTACACTTATAACTCTAAAAAAAACCCCACTCCATCCAATGAGGTGCCTTTATGTTCATCGATGCATGCACCGAATCTCTCATGAAGTAAGCATAGCATACGCGCTCACCATTGCATGGCTGAACGCCATGCCGTAGAAGCTTTCCACACAATGCCACAACACTGCCAGGCCTGTAGTCTATCATCACATTGGGCCCGTCGAGCTCCATCTCTAATGGGCCATAATTACCCACCGTAGTCAGCAGATCGAACCACTCTTTTCTGGAGTTCTTGTCGCGATGTAGCGGAGTGGCGCGATTGCTTATGACTTGAACGCCGTTGAATATGGACGACCACTTGTTCACTATATCTTTGTGGTCCAGGCCACACGACAGTGTCCTAATGCATGTGCGACCCGCGGCGTAAAGGTCGGGATGCATGATAGACATCATAGCAGAGAGGATGGCCGCTGAATCACGGATGGCGCTCAACCACCGCCATCCACTCTCGCCATCCCGGCCGCGCAAGCTGGTTGAAGGTTCCACAGGATCGCAAGGGCCCTACCGATATGCGCCGCGATCAGCGACGCAGTGCAGTCACAACCAACGTGACCTACGGTATGTCCAAGGGCATGCCATCCTGGAGACAGATTGACCGTCCCTAGGGGGATAGCGCACTCTGATGGACGGCGGAAGTATTTAGCGTCGTTTCTCCAATTTCCTCCGCATGCTTTGCGCATGAGCTGCGTGGATAGGTGGGTCGTCGCTGTGCGTATTTCCCTCTGCAGCCATTCCACAATGAGTATCTCGAAAGGAGGAAGGGTGGACAGGCCCACCTGACGATCGGCGTGAAGCAGTCCAGGAAGGATCCACGCTAGTATTCTTGAGTGCTGGTCCACCAACACACAGGGTTCATCGAGTACCACAGTCTTATCTTCAACTAGAGGCTTCCACCTCGCCTTCAGTTGTTCCTCCAGTCTCACATTCTGCCCTGTGTTGCCCACCCCTATGGAGTCGGAATAGCGATTAATATCCCATGCCAAGCGTACTAGCTTGACGGTCAGTGTGATGCCTCAGGGCTCACTAGCACTCACAATGACGCACCAGGTCTGATATAGGCTTGAGTGAGCTGGTGAGCGATATCACTGCATTCTATGACAAAGTCTGCCCGGACATGAGTAGGAGGCTGTGGTTGCCTCAGTGGGCCTGGATCGTCCCGCAGCTTGTGCAGCCAATACTGAAACATATCTCGCATACAGGCCACCAATGTGTCGCTCAAGTCGAGGCCGCTGGGTGATATCATGGCAAGGAATATGAGGGTATCTTGCCATGCACTCCCCATTGTATATTACTAGCAGGACCTAACGCCTGTCGACCATGCTGCAACAGCATTGTCTACTGCTGTTACGACTGCACGCATGTTTGTCGATCGCTTCCCTTCTTGATCGCAAGGGCCTGAAGGATCTCGCGCGGCCGATCGGCATTGTGTGATCCGGTGATCGCCTACCATTGTTGATCTGCGGACCGCCATCCCCGAGGATGCCGCCATCATGCCGCCTGAGCTGCCACCGTGCTTCCCAAGCAAGCCGTAGGCATGCCGCGGGTGAATTCCCCGGGATTTCTGCTTTCAGCGAGCGCGATCAGGTTGAGCGACAGCCATCAGCGGAGTCGGAGCACGGAAGCAAAGTAGTGCAAGGAGACAGACATGGCTTTGGCGACCTCCTCTGAACAGTGCTGAGGTGTCCATCTTCCTCAACACATCTGGAAATTCTGTGGGCTACGACATGGGATTATCCATCATTCAGGCATATCTAGACAAGATCCCTGATCAAATAGAGGAATGGCGACACGCACAAGGAACAGCGAGAGCACCCATCCTTGAGTCCGCCATCACGATTCTCATGGAACATTTCTCGGAGCTGGAGGATAGGGCTGTACTGAAAAAGGTCAAATCTTGTGTTATCTCGAAGCATGGTCATCATGATTCACAGCTTCCCATAGGTACTGGGTACCTATTTCAGCAACCACTTCCGGACTTTCCTTGCCAAATCCACCCGCCCTCCCAAGAAGAAACGGTCGACGAGGGAGATGTTTCAGGCGGAAAAGAGTGCGATGATAAGACAAGTGACAGATGAAAGGACAAATGGAGCAGGAGTGTCGAACAAAGACATAGGGATATACACCTCCGTCGTCACTGAGCTCTTTGGCCAACTCAGCGATGAGGCCAAGGCGAAATATCAGGAGAAGGCAGATCTGTTCAATGAGAATGCCAAGCAGTTGAAGGCGGGATCATCAAAGTGAGTGTTGGCAGTTTGCGCTCTTAGGAAATGACTGACAGTGACCAAGAAAAGCGGACAAGGAGCTGATTCCATTTTTGAGGGATTTTGCGTATGATGTCTACCGGCGCCATGGGGTGAGGATCTTCACACTGAGCAGCTACAAAAACGAAAAAGGAAGGGTGGTGATACAGGAGTAGGAACTTGTCGCATGCATGTTGACATTTGCGCTAACAGCCTCTTATAGACATGACTTCAATGACGAGATGGAGGGAGGAAGCGCCTTTTGCAAGGTGGACGACTGGCACACCGACACCATGGTGAAATGGGCCAAGTACAGCACTCAAGCATTTGAGCTTGATTTCAACGGTAGTGTAGATGAGCCACAGGCAACATCCGGTGACACATATCGGGAGCTGCCACTCGACGATGGCGGCTTACCGTTGATACCGCCATTGGATGGCGACAACCCGCCATCATTGGGCGCGATGAAGTCCATGATTCGGGAGTTTCTCACCATTCACTATAGTACGTGATAATGCACATGGCGCTCATGGCGAGACTGATGGCGCACATATTAGAGCGGGCAGCGGGGAACAACCGGGAGAAATGCCCATGGCGCGCGCTAAAGGTCCGCGGTTCACAATTCATCGATTCAGGAATGGTGCCCGCCGACTTTGAGTTTGATGACCCATCGCACATGGTCCGGAGGGACATAGTCAGCGTGCTTCGACATTGGAGAGCCGCCCAAGAAGCCAACAAAGGCCAGTGCACCTTTCGCTTTAAGGCGTGCCTGAAAACGCGTGGTGACGAGAACTCTCAACTTATTCCTGCACTCTATAATGAGCCGAAAGTGGGCAAGGGAAAGACGGTGGCGAGGAAGAAGCAGACAAATGCTCAAAAGAAGAAGGGAAAGGCCAAAGTTGCCAAACCCACCGCAACTGATGACAGTAGTAGTATGGATGAGGACAGCTCGTCGGAAGGGGAGGTGTTCAAATTTGGCGACACAACAACAGATGATGATGACATGGACAGTGCCAATGGCGCTGCGCCAAGTTGGGCATCGCGATCGTGCACACGGCGTCAGGAATGGCTGCGGATGGCGGCGCCATCCACGGATTTTCGCCTCATCGTGGATGAGCTACCACGCCTTATGGTAATGCCCACATTTACCAATCAAATCTGTCGCTAACCGGTGTGACAATAGAGAGGACTGAAGGAAACAAGGCATTCACCAGACGGTTTCAGCTGGGGCTCCTGGGATTACTCGCACAAGCATCTGTCCTTTATGGTTCATGGGAAAGCAGACGGCATCAACCCTGCGTTAGAATGGCTCGACTCCAAACCCTATCTGAATAAGTCCGGAAAGCTTACAGACGATGTCGCCATCATTGAGCAAGTGCTCCTTGTCATCGCCATGATACACAGAGATCTTACAGCGGCACAATTTGCATTTGGAGATCCAGATGGACCGCCATTAGACATACCCGACCATGTCGCGACAAGTCAGATTCCTTTTACAGTTATCGGGGAGCGGCTAGATCCACACATCGCACGACTGCGCTCCATGATCAAGCTCACCAAGCCTGTGGTAGCCACAGGAGGTCGTAAAGATACCAATCCAGTGACAACTGCTCATGCCCAAGTGGACAGCACGCGCAAACCCATTGGAGGACCGCCACTCCCGTTGCAAGCAAGGCCGCCAGTGGCAAACATTCCTGGTTCAAATGCAGACTCCAACCAGATACGGGAAACAAAGGTAACCCCACATAAACCTGTCCGAAATCTGCCATCAGGACCGCCTCCCCCACTTCGCCCAAAGCCACCCCACTTACAAGGGCCACGTGCTGTAGGACTGCGCCATACGCCACAGGCACCTGCAGCATTGGCCCGACGGCCACCACCACCAGGAACACCGCCCCAGCCAGGCCCATCCCGCAATGTCTATGCCTACGGTCCAGCAGCGCCAGATAGTTCGGACGGCCCAGATTTATCGTACAGCTCACCGATCCCTGACAGCTTCCCAGGTGGCAAGCACCGTCTTCCCCACATTCCCCTCTTCAAGAAGCCACTGCACACAAACCATCTCAAATCATCCAAGGAGAACATTCCTTCCAGGATTCTTGCGCCATCGGCCAGACGCCCGGTGATGGTCCCACAGCCGCCATCGCCATCTCCACCGCGCGCCATCCTTAGATGGCGATTCATTACCTGATCGCTCACACATTCGGAGGTCACAAACACCAATCAGGAGACAAGTGATGGATTTCTCATCCTCGCCCAATGAACAGGACGTTTATCAGTTACATCCTTCATCGTCGCCATCTCATGTCCAAGTCGGTGATGGCGAACCCGCGGATGGCGAACCCACGGATGGCGAACCCGCGGATGGCGAACCCATGGATGGCGATGTAGATCGCGGTCCCTCTCCAGCCTTAGCCCCGCCACGGCGTGTCACGCGCAACACCGCGCGCAAGGCACAGGAGGTCCACATCAATGCCCCACCCTTGGTTTCCTCAATCACGAATGCTCTCAATGCTACGAAAGTGGGCGCACACACAAGGCAGAAGACCAAAGCCAGGCAGGAGGCCTTGAATCAGAAGCGGGGCCATCAACCTAGTGAGGATGAGCCATCCCCCAAACATCATGGAAAACGGAGGAAAGTGGGTCGTCACGCGAAGGGACAGGATTTGAGCGATGACGAAAGGCATTCCAGCAGTCAAGATGACGTCGAGAGCAGTCCCAAAGGTCGGGGAAAGCGAAGGAAGGGTGCCCTTCCAGCGAGATTCGTGAATGATAGCGATCATGAGGATGGCGCCCAGAGGAGTCCCAAAGCTCATCGCAAGGCAGGGAAAGGGAGCCGCAAAGGGCGAGCGATAGATGAGAGTGATGATGAGAATGACGGACAGAGCAGTCCCAAAGGTCGTGGCAAGCGAGGAAAAGGGCGCCGCACAGCGAAAGTGGTAGATGACAGCGATGAGGATGGCGTCGAGGAGGAAGAGCCAGCTCCTGGACCTGCCACTCGTAAATCTCCACGTAAGGTAGGCAAGGTACCTGCACGAAAGCCCGCCAAGCGTGGCCGTCGCCGTTAGGATATATCCCGTGTAGCTATGTCATTACAGAATGAGATGGCGCAGAGTAGTACTGCGCCGTGCAATCTTCATTGGCCAGAGTTAAGTTATAGATGCATGCGTATATTATTGGGAGACGTAATTGAAATACATGGCGACGTAACACGAAGTAAGCAAGTATGAAGATGGCGAGATGGAACGGATGGCGCCATTACGGCGCCATCGACCCTCCTGCAGATGGCCCACCCGTGGCAGTGATTACCGCTGTCTGCTCACTGTGATAGACTTGATCAACATCCATCCCATGTGGGACAGCGTCACCATCCCCGAGGGCCCCAGCATTCTCAATCCCTTCTCCGCCATCCATGCTGGCGTCATGATGACCGCCCTCGCTTTCTCCTGCAGTTGCGCTTCCCCCCTCCAGCTCTCGAGTGCTCCACCGACTCGCGTCGGGGTGCGCTATGATCGCCTTCGCCGTCCGCGCCCTGTTCGCCACCTGCTCATCCAACTCCAGATTCCATGCTGAAGATTGCGCCTGGATCGCCAGCCTCTCCGACTCCGCTTGGTTGTGCCGGTGTACATCGCGCCGCACGGCCTCGAACTGCGACTTGAGCCCCACGAACCGTGCCTCACCCCGAGTGATCTGATCCACTATCGCCCGGGTCGTCTCACTGTCCGTCTGCCCCTGCTCGGCCATCCCATCCATGCGCACCGCCATCGACGCCACCTTTGCCCGGAGGTCCTCCAGCGCCACATCATTCTTGACGGCGACGAGCTCGTTCTGGAGTATGAGCACCGTCTTCTCCAGGTCCTCGATGCGCTCAGCGGTGTTGGCGGCTTCAAGCTGCTCGACCTTGTTCTCAGCGCCATCGACCCGCGCAAGGAGTCCAGCGACCTGCCCCTCCGTCGTGTGGAGTCGCGCGCTCATGTTCACCTGCTGCGTGGTGATGGCGGCGAGGGACTTTTCGAAGGTCTTGACGATGCCCCCGAACTGCGCTTGCCACTTTTGCATGGCGGACGTGTTGGCCTCCAGCACCTTCCGCTGCTCCGCGAAGTAAACGTCGAGGGCCGGCGTCCTGCTTGACTCGCCGCCCTCATTGCTCGCTCCCACTTCCGCAGTTGGATCACGCGCAAACCCTCGGAAATGCTGGTATGCGCCATGCTCATCTGGCAGCCACACATTAACTTGGTCAGTTGGTCACGAGTTGCAATCATCGCCAGGAGAAACTTACATGCTACCTCACCCTCTCTAGGGATAAGGGCTGTCTGGCCATCCTGCACGCTTCCATCCGCCGTTAGCGTCGCTGTGACCTCACGCTCCTTGCCTTTCGAAGTTGTCGGAGGCGGCTTCCCCACCCAGGCACCTGACTTGCTCGTCGTCCGCGCCTTGCGCATCTTGCTGAGCCTCACACAGCTGTGCAGGGTGTCGGCGACGGGATCGTCTTCCTCCGACCACTGCGCCACTTCATCCCCCGTCGCTGACAGTACCCGCAGCTGCCCATCCACTTCGTCGTCATCCGTGGCATCCGCGTCCACAGCGCCATCCTTCATCTCGACATCCTTCGGTGCCTCCTTCTGCTCGTCCTCCTCATCCTCCTCGTCCTCCTCATCCTCCTCGTCCTCATCGTCCCCGTCCACCACCATCATGTCCTTCTTAACGACCGGCTTCACAGCGGCTCGGGGGCGCTTGCCTTTGACTGGGGCAGGTGGCGATGAAGGCGGGTCGTCCGAGTCGCCATCTTGGACAATCCTCTTCTTGACGTCGTCCCAGATGGGTGGAGGGGGTTTGAGCCCATCCGCAATGCAGTTCTTCAGGACCTTCTGGTATTCGGCCGCGACCTTGCTGCCATTTGGCCCCTTCAGAGGATTGCCCTTCATGTTGCGCGGCGCCATCGAGCACCTCTTCTTCCTGTTCTGGCAGGTGGTGCACCGTCCCGTACTTGGCACAATCACGCACCTGGCATCGAACTGGATGCAGGTACCGCACGGCATGACCTTCGCTGGGATCAGTACTGCATGCATAGCGCGATGACTGGATGGCGCACTCACCGACTCATAATACTTCTCCGAGGGGTCCAGCACCTCAACGACCTCGTCATCGTCCTCGCCCTCCGCGTCCGCATCGTCCACTGGAGTCTTCGCCTTTGCGGCGGTTCCCTTCGTCTTTTTGCTAGATGGGCCCGCCTTCACCTGGGAACGGGTACGCCGCGCCTCCGTTTGCATCTCGTCTGTAGGCGACTTCCTCGCGGTCGGCCTGCTGCCCTTAGCATCCTTGGCGGCCGCAGGTTCAGATGCCGGCGGCTTTGCTGGAGGGGTCTTGCCCGCCGGCTTCTTCGACGACTTCGCACCTTGCTTGCTCGTCCCAGCAGTAGTCTTCCGACTCTTCGGTGCATTTCCCGGAACAATGACGATGTCATCTTCATCCTCCCTCGACGCCGTCGTCTCTTTGGAAGGACGCCGAGACATGGCGCCCGCATCGTCGCGCTTCCCCTGCTTCGCCACCTTTCCCTTGCTCCCCTCCGCCTGTCGATCCTCCCGCTTCCCCAACGCCACATCACTCGAACGCTTCCGCAAACCTGTGCTCCAAGTGTTAGCAATGACGTGGCGCTATAACGCCATCCACTTGCCTTTCCACCATTGATTTTCCCCAGGTTCTCGACGAGGAAATCGCCTCGCCACACGTACTTGGAGAGCCGGTGCGTCTCGATGAGCGGATCGTCGGGCTTGATGGCGGCGATATTGGTAATGACGTTGGTTGCGGTTGCGAGGGAGAACTGCGCCATCGCGCTCACCAGGAGCGGAGGCACTCGCAGTCCATTGCGCGAGCTGAGCGCCTTCAGCGGCACAAACACGTCGTTCTGAAAAGCATCAGCGCGTCCATGGGATGTGCATGTCAAATGAAACACATGGCGTTCACTTACCACCTCTTTCCACAGCGCTGATTCAAACTCTTGATAGCGGGGATCTCCTCGGGGCGGCGCGACCTTCAACGCCTCTTCAATGCATGCGGTGGTGAGCAGGATGGAGGGTTGGATGGACGCGACAGACATGACAGCAGAGGAATGGGGGTAGCAGAGTGGACAGTGGTGGTGGTAAGAGTCGTGGAGATGAAGTCAGAAGCACACGGCACAGCGCGGAAGTCGAAGATGGGCGCCACCGGAAAGATCCGCGGCCAACCGATCGGAACTACACGTGTCGCCCTCAAGCCTTTATTACATGCCTCTCGCAAAACTTGGGCAATTGCGCTTTTCTCCACTTCCTCTGACATTGCCCCTCCACATGCATCAACCAGGTGCGCATGCAATATTCCTTAGCCTGACGCCGCCAATGTACTGACTCATTCCAGCCCGGCCCCCTTTTGACTTCGACGCTACACAGGAGGAGTCCGATCCCCAGTCCCGTCCCATTTTGGACTTGTCGCCTTCGCCCACAGCCACGCCTGCGCCATCCCAAGCGCCATTCGACTTGCCATCCTCGCCATCCAAGCCTCCGCCCCCAAAACGTTTCCGCTTCGCCCAGTCCCCCACGCCGGTATCTCCTGACAATCGCAATGCAACGTTCAATTTATCACCCCAGAAACGCCCATCATCCCCTGCGCCATCGCGGCCCTCCGCACACAGAGCTGTCGACTTCGCGATTTCCCCCACCCCCATCTCTCCTGAGCCTCAGCGGCCCTTCCCTCAATGGTTGAGGGCTGATTTTGACTTATCACGGTCGCCCTCGCCCTCTGCGCCATCACGAGACCTGTTCAATATTCCAACATCACCTATCTTGGATTCCTTCGCTGACCCCTATTTCGACTTGGCGCCATCGCCACAGCACACTCCAAGACCTGGAGGAAACTTCAACATCCCCTTGTCCACTGGCCCTCGTTCGCCATCCACCCACAACCGTGCTGTGTCTAGATCTCCCCCTGACATTGTGCGTCGGGATTTGCTCGACCTGCCGCCCACTCCTTCACCGGGTATGGTCTCATTCATTCCATTAGTCTGATGTACTCATTCATTCTATCATTTCAATACAGGACCCGTTGCTCTACCGGATGGTGGTGTAGATGGCAGCATGAGTGGCGCCGGGATGGCGCCGGGATGGCGCCGGGGATGGCGCCAGGGATGGCGCCGAGTATGGCGTCGGGATGGCGCCAGGGATGTCTCTCGCCTGATGTCTTCGCCATTCGCTAACAGCAGAGAAGATGGCTTCCCTAGGACAAGGGATACCCAAATCATGCATTTGCAAGGGGCAGCTTTGCAAGAAAAGCTGAAGCGCATTGAAGAAGACATCAATGTCGCCAACACCATCCTCAGGCTCAACCAGCCTATCAAAACTCTGCTCACTGCTCGGCCCCCTCGCGATGCTGTCAGCCAGGTGGAATCGATGATGTGGGATGGCTGTATTTGAGTACCATACAATGTAGACAGTAAATATTGGTTATCACACTGTCAATGTATCCCATTACTGTCTGTGCTTGAGTAGTCTAATTGGTGATACAAATGAAACATCATGTGAAACTCAACAACAGGCAGTGTTCAAGCATATTTGTCATTGCAATGCATACAGTACACACTATGTGTATAGAAATGTCGTAGAAGACATCAGCCGACAGTAGAGTTCAGGGAGAATTATAGCGTTGATGTATGGCGCAATGGCCAACCCATCCGCCCAGGGGTAAAATATAGCCGAACAGAGCAGGCAATAATATAGCGGTAGAATATGGCGCAGTGGGCCGACACATCGCCCCAGAGTATATTATAGCATTGGCCGAAGCTACAGCGCAGGCAATATTATGGCGTCGGCCGACGTCCGCTCTCCTTACACTGTAGGTAAAATATCACCCATATCTCTCCCTATAGTGTAGGCTATAGTGACTGTATGGTGTGGAACGATTAGTTTCCAACTATAGTAGTCGCACTTCCATACTTGGTAGTCAGTACTTACTCATTTCTATGATGTTCTATGACGTTCCATAGTATGCTCTTGTCTTACTTCATAGGCTCCACTTTCTTACTAAGAAATCTCCACTATGATTTCATTATGACTTCATATCTTACTCAGATATTCTATAGGTTTCTGGATACGATTACTAAGGAGCCTTTCATGCATGTATATAAGCAGGGCCTTACAGCCCACTAGAATACAAGACGGATTAGCCTCCTCTCCTCTATAGTCTGCGCTCAACAGATTGAGTATGAAGAAAGATTTGGATATGGATAGCATACCGAATCCAAAACCTGGTGCGCGAGACGGTCAGTTGTAATGATCATCTGCGCACATTCAATGGACTTGCCCAATGATACCAATGCTAGTATCATCTATGATTGTCATCTCGTCAATAAATGGTGTAATTATTATATAGAATGTATACCATGATGACGCCAACAGGTAGTTGATACCACCTCCGCGGAGAAACTTCAAGTTGTCATCGGTATTCCCGCATCAAATATCGCAGTTAAATTGAGTCGCTCACGTTTCCATATTGTCTGCATATAGTAGCTATATGAAGAATAATATGAGTTATTTTACTCCAACATGACGGCGATATCTGCTCACCACTGGACAACAAATACTGTCACGGCCTGAAGTACAGCTGTATTTTGAGTATTGCCTCAACACTTTCCCGCTCCAATAAACTGCTTACGGCAAGTGACCATTCAGCCTATCAGAAATTGATTAATATCTGTGATATGGATATGCACCACGCTTTCGGGTACTGACAGCAAAAGACCTAGGTCAGAGAATAAACAAATCGGAAAAATTTCTTAGGGATACATAAGTACGCACCCGGACAGTGTAGTGAGACTCTGAGGATCACCATGACCTTTGACTACATACAACCAGACGAACTGCACATAATTGATAAGCGAACCATTGCGCTAGAGTCAATATGGCGCCTACGTGAAAATCACATATTGAGTTAGCGGTGTCAAGCATCCTAGGAGAAGAATGAGCTACGTCATCCAAAAAGATGACAGGGAAAAATCAAACCATAACGTGGCAACCTGGGGTAACATTCAATACGCAAATATCAAGACGTATAAGTATACAATGATCCACGCACTAACAACTTCAAATGAGCGGCGTCCCTGTGGTATTCCTTCATATAGTAGATGACCTGTGCACAAGTGACGCCGTACATTCTGTACGGGCGAAACATTAGTTGTGTACGTATTTCATGGATTTAAGGATGCTCACACTGTAGCTAACAGACATCCAACAAAAATTGAGCCAAGACTGCTATTGAGGTGAAGGTTGGGTCCTGTCATGACTGCTAGTAGTGTTTTGGATGCGGAGGCAGAACTGCCTTTATGTGTTTCGACGGCGCAGATCTAGTAGGGAAGCTAATGTTAATGTAGGTAAGCATTTATAGATAGAAGTGATCACGCCTCATGTCCAACAACACGGGCAATGCTCAGCCGCCGGAGACCTACATAAAGAAACATGTGATGTACGTACCTATTCATGGCGCGACTGAATTGTAACAGTCCCCATTGACTCGGATATCTCCCGAGTTCGAGAATCGTGAGTCATTTCCCCAGGTATATGATGGATATATAGTCATAAAGGCTGTTCTTCGTATCAGCAGGTCTAGGAGGACAAATAGCACGCCATACCCACCAGGTTGACACAGCCCAGATCAGTTCACACTGGCATAGCTCCATTTGAGCAGATCTGACGGATGCCTCTCTGTCCGGTGTATGTGTCAAAGTTCAACGATCAATTCTCGTGAACCTTACTCATCTCTCAGTGCCTGAGAGTAAATATGCGACATTGCTTCACCACCTTCAATCGTGCACAAGTGCACGCCTCGTATCTAATGATTGGTTGAAATGCTGGTTGAACAATTGAATCCTGATTATTGGCTGTCGAGGGAGGCTGAGGGCTTGCTGAAGACTTCGCTGAAATGGTGCGCAATCATGATGTCTACGAGGAGATAAGATCGAACAAGATCATGATTCCGTTTCTCACGCAACTGTATTGAACGGAGAACCATGACAAGCAGGGAGATATCTCCGCTGGCGTTCGAGTAGTTGGCATGTGCAGCGCATGCGCAACAGAGATCCAGTCTCTCCGCGATCCAATTCGTGCTTCGTTATGTTTCCTCTGTCCCTGCTTCGGCTTCAGACCCCCATGATCCTAGTAAGTATCTAGATCTGACTCGTACTTCATTTAGCTCAATTAGAGTGGTACGTCATTACAATAGGTTTTCATTTCAGTGTGAGAGCAACGGAAATTGGGTCGACGAGCGCATTTTTCACGGATGCTCTCATGCCCATAAGGGACAATTGCACGAGGTACGTACATTGCAAACAATCCAATTGATACTATCGCACCTGAGCTTGCAAGCTCCGAGTCGTTCTTGCAACTTCCTGCCCGTATGTTCCAACATCCAAATCCATTGGCACCGACCGTTCTAGGTGCAGTGCGATGGCACTCAAGAGGTGCTTTCATTACTCGATGTCAATAAATGGTGGTGCCGTTAAGGGGATCGTATAAAACATCAGTCCCGGCGGCAGATTGGTGAGTTCAACTGCCAGCCATCGGTGCCGCTCCGCTCTGATTGACGCGAGAGCCTGAGGGCCTAGTCTCCAGCTGATGAAATTCAATCATGTTCCCTATCACGCCGTGAATTCGGCGCACGGTTGTCTAGAGAGAATGCTGCTGCGTAGCAATGTCCAACAGTCTAAAATGAGAAAGCGCCACGGAACACACGGCACACTGTACTGTCCCCCAAGGACATTTGAAATCATCCTGAGGGGCTCGGCCCTTCTCGCTTGTAACTTCGTACATGGCCCCCTGCTGAGTCTCCGCTGACGATGATGCTCTCCGCATAGAAACTGGCAGTATGAGAAGGTAAAAATAACCGAGGCCATCGAGGAGCGCCGCGGAGAATAGGTTCGCCGCAGGGAACGGAGCAGATGAGGTGAGTCGGTAGCCGCATGCGACGACACACGTCAATCACTGGCAATGCGCCAGGATGTCATTGCCAACCGGGGCACTCTGGAGGTGAATCGCAAGCGGCAGGTGATCTGGCAACGCCAGGTGGCTCGTATGAGAGACCACGCTGTAAGCGGTGTGTGCGAGGAGGTGTGAAGGACAGCTGAACGTTCTGTAAGTGAGTTTGTCTCCCTCAATGTGCAGACTGCCTTCTCGCGGCTTCACGTCGGCAAGTGTGCATTCGCACGGGGCACTCTTGCTGGCTGTAACCACAGAGTGATATAGCCGGCTCCGTGCTGCCGGCTCCTCGTCAAGGGAGACACAGTGCATGGCACCTCATTATTAACATAGCCGACCTCGTCGACGGTCGATCCCCGTCCGACAATTTCCAAAGTCGACCACTGTATAAGCTGACATACTCGTTCTCGTTTTCACGTCGCGATTCTTCTGAAACCAGAGAGCTCTGGAATGATGCGGTTGCGGTCTACTAATATCCGTCCCGGGAACGATGTCATGTTTACCACACTACACCATATAGCTATCTCGCCGCAAAAAATGACCTCAATATTCTAGTGAAAGCCTCCCGACTTGGTCTCTGTTTAGCGAGGACAGACCCCCTTGCATCACTTTTGGACTCTCGCAACCGCGATATCAATATGACCATAAATCTGGATAATGCTCCTCAATTCGGTGTATATTTGTCTGTGATTATGGAATGCAATGCCGTGGCAGACACATCTTCAAAAAGTAAACACTGCAAGAGCCGGCGTGCTACAACATAAAAACAGCTGTAAACTCAGATGCCACGATACTCTCCTTCACGCCTACAACCTTTTATCAACGGTCTTCACCCAATTAGCAAACTCTTTGTACGCTTGTGTCCCCTCCGGCTCATGCCACTTCACCGTCATCGCTATGTGCGTCGTGTCTGGCAGTAATATCCACGTGACCGTATCCTGCCCACAATCCGCTACGATGCGATCGCGCAGTGTCTCCTGGCTGTCGAGGGTGAGTTCGGCATCACCTGCTATGATGAGCGTTGGCGGCATCCCCACAAACATGCCCTCCGGGTGAGGCACGTACGCGCTACCGGGCGATATCCATGAGTTGGTGAGCACCTCCTCTTCAGGAAGATTGCCCAACACCATGCGTGCGGCATCTCTGGTGGTGAATACCTGTAAATAGTCGGAATTGGTGTTCCTCTCCAATGACGACCCAGGACCGGCATGCGTGCAGGCCATGTCAACAAACGGTGAGAGAAGGAACAGCGCATGGGGCGGACGCAATGACGGCAGCTCCGCATGGATGAGGTAGCGCGTCAGTGTGAATGCCAAACATCCGCCAACAGAGTCGCCTGTCACTAGGATGTTGGATGGCTTGAAGCCGACCACGTTAACCAGATAGTTGTAGCCAGCTATTACGTCGATTAGTGCCGCAGGGAATGTGTCTTTCGATGGAAGTGGGTCACCCCGTGCCAGGCGGTAATCGATTTGGAACGCGCGTTCATATCCATCCGCGTACTTGATCATTTCATCACAGAAATAACCGCTGCTCCACTTTGGACCCCCGTCGCCTATCTAGTACGGAAGAGGAATCAGTCCGAGGTAGAAAGCGTACAGCGAAGCAAGCTGCGCACCAACCATCCTCCATCTGAAAATGACAAAGTACTCATTGGTCAGACTAGGTGCTTATACACGGAACGAGATTGAATTGACGGACTATGAAGTTCATATATGACCCTTTCATCGGGACCTGCGGGCTGACCAACTTGACCGTTGGCATCTCGCTGCCCGTACCAATAGCCGGCAATCTTGACAGCTTCTATGCCGTTCACCTTTGCAGCATCCTTGATTTCGCCAACTATCAGCTGTGGTGCAGGATCGACCCAAACCAAGCCGTATTCCTCGGCAAGCCCAGATTTCTCGACCTCCCTAGGGTCGGTATTCCACATGTCGATAGAAGTCTGGAAGAGTACAGAGAGACCATTGCGCGATATATTGACCATGAGGGCACGTCTAAAGGGCCATGATCTCCGCGGACGCCATGACGGGAGAGCATTGGTCAATGACCAGTAAGGGAGTTGAACGAAGACGAGAACAAGGCCAGAATAGAGTAGATACAAGAACTTGAAGGGCTGGTGGCGAAAAATTAAAACACCCATGGTTAAGGAGAACCACGGACAAGGCTTCGTATAACGTACGGTGACGAATAGTACGAGCAGACAAGTCGACTGACGCACAGCTGCTATCGGTCGTTGAAGTACCAGACCCAAAGTTATAAATAACGCTATTTCCAATAAGATAGATGCATGTCCCTGTGAGCTGCTTCCCGGATCTCGACGCTATATGAAAGATGGGCGTAGGCGTCTTACCCGATCTGCCAGTGCCCGAATGGTGGCAATATCAGAAGTCTCGTCCTCAGCTTGTCCAGCACTAGCGGAGGATTATATCAATAGCCTCTTCCATTCAAAGATGTGGTGAAATAGACATGACTGTGGTCTATTTGATGGTGCAACGGTTCTCACTGTCAGATGCTAGGTGCCTTAAGGCTAGCGCTCAAAGTGGGATGTATGGCGGGGATTACTAGAGTTAAAAAGGCTTGAGTCATTTTCGACTACTATGGTCATGATGTGACAGTCACCTTCTTAGCCCAGTCGGGAGTGGGCTATTCGTTGATGCTCGTCATTGTGGACATTGGCGTCGTATAATGGTCTCGGTCTCCCTGTGCGGACGTTTGCTAATAAATGAATCTTACAGGCCTTATCCATGATATCCTGTTCGAGAGTGTAGTATTACGTAATGCCTTGTGACGCTCACGCAGTCCAAGCCTCCAAGGCGTGCTCTATCGTAGCTTGCTGGACTGTCGCAGGCAGTTCGCGTCTACTTGTCTCCGTCACCCCATGTTACCTCACCAGTTTCTGCGCGGCATGCGGGTGCTCTGCTTGCTCGCCATCTAGGACTAGGACTCAAATACTATGAGTATCTGGATGAGGGCTCGGAGCATCTGAGACTTAAGCGTAACAGGAGGCATTTGTAGGTCAAGGGAAAAGCGGTGCGCTTCTGCTGAGTATTCCGGAAGACGATGCAGAAGGTGTGTCACTTCTGACTGCGTGTGCACTGGCATGTGGTCGTTGGCTCATTCGAAGTCAGAATCAGATGCCGTGCCCTCTTTTTTGAAAGAATCGTTCTCCTTACTCGAAGGTTCGTCCATTCACTCCCTCGCGTCTCTCATTCCTGCCTATATTGGCTGCGCACGTCTTACATATTCCAACGTCTTCTCTCAACACGCCCTACCACAAGGCATCCCGCGTATCATTGACATGTTCTCCGTCCCCTCTTCCGCATCACAAACGTTCCTATCCGAAATGACTACACTCGTCAATTTCCTCGATTCTGATGACGTCCCTACGGACAAGTTCGCCGCTTTTGTGAGCTCACAGGCTCTGCACTCGCCGTCTCGCCTCAGATACTATTCGGAGTTTTCTTGCCAGCGCTCTTGAGAAGCGAGACCTTAAGCTTGCGCTCGTCACTGTCCCACCCTCGGTCTCAAGTTTGAAGCGTCAAGACGATATGCGTTCCAGCCGCCGGCAGAGTCCGCTGCCGCCCCCAATAGCTAACCCTGCGGAGCCTATTGACGCTGTGGCCACATGTTACACGAGTGCGGAAGCTTGCGGAAACTCAGCAAACGCGTGCAGCGGGCATGGTCAACTACACGTCTTTTGACTGTAAAGCGAAAATCATGCAAACCGGTGAAGTTCACATTCATTGAAGTTGCTTTCTTTCTTGGCATTCTGACCAGTCCGCAGTTCAGTCTTTACGGACGTCTGGGCTCGCATCTTGTCAAGACATTTCGTGAATGGGACTAATATTGCAAACAATTTGTTTGACTCTGCTTACACACGGCACGGGGTCCACAGTCTTTTCGATAGCGTCGTCCTCTTTATCCGTTTGCGACAGGAATTGTTTGCACGCTGACCGTCAATGCGTCGCTCCACATTCCAATCCTGCTACTAGCCTTTCCCCGTCACTTCTGCCGACTCACTCTCTCCGAATGAGAATAGGTCGACTTATTATGATGGCGGAGACATATTTGTCCCTCACACCAATATGATCTACGAGCTCAATGTGTGTGCATCCGCTCCCTTGATACTTCATTTTTTTCTACATCGTGAATACCGCCTTCAATTTCTCGTGCTCACTGCTGTGTGCCTGTGGAGATGAGATGGGCTCCTTCTGTCCCCCGCTATCCGCATCAATGCCAATGAAACACCTCGGCTTGCCTAATATCTCTCTCTGTGCTATTGGTTTTGACCGAGCACAATTTGTCGCTATCTCATCGAACATTCAATCTGACTGTACGTTTCACCACTACTTTTCGGCACTGCCATAATCCATTACCCGCGTAGTTTACCTACTATATCAGCGATGACAGCCTTCCTTCTCCAACAGCTCTCGAGCCGTTACCGATGCCCTCCTCTCCCTATTCGATACTCTCACTCAAAACAGCACTGTACGCAAGTCCCTAACTCAGTTTAGGGCGTCGCGGGTAAGGTGTACATGGACAGGGACCAAACGGTGTTGAGGCAGGCTGAGGACGGTCGGGCAGAAATACAGCGTCAATAAGAGATTGGTCGGCTATCGTACGCGCACCTCTGAGTTGCTGCATGGATATGTAGTCAGTCAAAGCATTAGAAACGCGATTCGTAAGCTCTCAATTGAAGTGCCTCCGCCTTTGGATCATGTGATCGCGCCTGCTTGAGGCTTGAGCGGTACACGTCCACTCAGCGGCTTGACACGACTCATCTCTACGAAGCTATAACCGTGTATTTGATCCTGTGCTCTCGCGACTGGGATGAACATTCCAATAAGTCATATAGCGGCGGCAAGCGCCAATCCCCGACTCCGTTGAAGTATATACGCTCATTTCAATCAAATACGCTTAAGGACGGAGAATAGTACTAGGAATCAGCACAGGAAACACAAGTTACAGTACGATACTCTGTGTAACATACAGTCAAATTTAAACAAAAATGCTGCCTAGAACCTTGATGACATGCAAATGTCTGTCAATATATTGATGGAAAAATATAAGAACAACACTTGTGTACTTGCTTGCAGGCCTGTTTCTGCACGGAGGATTTTATACTCGAGTCAACGAACAAAAATCGACTGGATAAATACGAATATTTGAGTCACGTTTAGTTTCCCACGGGTCCAACGCTTGGAGGGGGATAGGCACGTTGGAGGTTTGACAATACTATGCCCAACCAGGCACTCGGCACACCCCCCAAGTCGGCAGCCCCGTCATACCACCTTTCAACTACGTCGATTTCCCTAGTAACTTCATATATACCTAGGTTTTTGTATGTCTACTTTCACATCGAGCTTGAACGAAAGCGAACGGGTGAGTTGTTCATGATTCCCTTCTTTTCGAGCAGTTGGGCCGTCTGTCACGCTAGTGAGTCACTGCTCTACAGCGGACTTCTGTCGGACCTTGAAACCTCATGCCTGTAGACGTTTCTCCGCAATCCTCGATCATAAGCTTCTTTCAGAAAGCCGATCGGACTTTCAACCCGCGTGCATTATGTTCCGTGACAAAACTGTTACTTTTGCGTTACTGCCGACTTGGGGGGTGTGCCGAGTGCCTGGTTGGGTATAGTACCCTCCTCCACTCCGTGGGAGTCGGGGATTGCTTGCACTTGTAACGCACATCTCGAGCCGTTGTCTCGCTGTTGCTCTATATCAATATTTCAAACTTGAAGCCAGACTGCATTTTGTTTAAGTTGGGCCTGTGACTGCTATACACATATTGTTCTTCGCTTCACTCTTACTGCTTTCTCTTCTGATACATCATATAACTAACGAGGCTGCCTGCTCTCAAGCTCAGAAAATATCTTCCCCTATGCCTGAGGCGACCTATGTGCAATATGCTTGGTTTGGCATCCAAATCTGCGTCCACCAAGCCTCGGCTGTGGAGATCACAGCGGAGCTCTGCTTTCCATCATAACACGGCTTCGCGCTGCAGGGTACATTGATTCATTGATTCATTGTGCTGTCTGCTCGCTCACACGCGCACGTTTTCAGAGCACATATAGATCCCGATCTTCCTCGCATCGCAGTTATTGGCAATTAGAGTGCAGGAGGATCCAGTGCTGTA
Organism: Amyloporia xantha; assembly: GCA_036971615.1. Lineage (NCBI taxonomy): Eukaryota > Fungi > Basidiomycota > Agaricomycetes > Polyporales > Adustoporiaceae > Amyloporia > Amyloporia xantha. The sequence continues at coordinate 653,935 of JAYKKR010000014.1, forward strand.
GAGGCCATTTCTGGGGTAAGACAGAACATATCTGATTAAGCAATAGTGTCACTTCAATGGCCCGATTTCCTCGCCAGATTCATGGGCGACGGGCCGCTGGAACCTGCACGCGTTGTCCCATGGAATTCCGACTGTCTTCAGCTGCACAAATGTGGTCGTGTCAGATATACATAAGACACGAAGTAGAGAACAATGGGAGTGCGCTCAAAAAATTCGTGAAATCCCATTGGCAATCCCATCACGGACGAAGCAGACGTCAAGCCCATGATATGACGCGCGCAGGCAGCGGTCCTGAATCCAAAAGTCTCTCAGCACCTCTTTGGCGAAATGCAAAGCGAAGACTTTGAGACCCATTTCTGCCCTACAGATCACCCTTTCTTGCAAAATGACGTCTGCGTGGACGTATCAGGGCCCAATCTAGCAGAGCTGTCGTTCATTGATCTGTCCGGTGTGTCTCCATCGTGCACAATCTGCGATTGAATACCTCGTAAAGAGCGGTGATGATGAGAAAGACCGTCCCGCTCCATAATACCATGTTCATGTATACAGCAAACTAGCGTGTCGAAGGATTGAGCGGTCCAAGTGCTGCTGAAGGCCTCAATGAAGTATAGACAACGTGCAGTGGTGCTCGACCTAAAGTAGAACCTGACTCTACGAAGTACGAAGGTTCGGCCAAGTAGCCCAGGCTGTTCTCAGGCGCTACTGCGGCTACCTTTGATGAGGTCGGCAGCTCGCTCCACCAGTGCACACACCATACAGTCACTATAGCCTACACTATAGGGAGAGATATGGGTGAAATTTTTATTACTTAGTAAGGAGAGCGGACGTCGGCCGACGCCATCGCTATAGCCTGCAGTGAAGGGTCGGCCGAGAGGGTATAATATAGCCTGTAGATACGGCGCGGCCGAGTGCGCCATATTTCCCTGGTATATTCTCGCCTTCAAGTAGCGTCGGCCGAGAGGGTATAATATAGCCTGTAGATACGGCGCGGCCGAGTGCGCCATATTTCCCTGGTATATTCTCGCCTTCAAGTAGTGTCGGCCGAGAGGGTATAATATAGCCTTTAGACACGGCGCGGCCGAGTGCGCCATATTTCCGTGGTATATTATCGCCTTCAAGTAGCGTCGGCCGATGGTGGATGCAGTGGTATTCATATCGCGCATCATGGCGCCGCGCTTATGGGCCTGGTATGCCCACTGGGATGGTATTTTCATGGCGCGGTATCGGCGCCGCCAGGTCATGTGTTCGCGTATATTGGTAAAGCAACTCAATATTCTGTGACTACATTTTGTCCTTGATGCCAACGACATCGGAGTATATACTGTATAACGAATTATATCTCGCCATTCCACATCATGGCTTCAACCCCAGTGGTCCCGTCCTGCGGTGGCTTGGCTGTGAGCAAGGATTTGATGGGCTGGTGCAGCTTCAAGATTGCGTTGGCGACGTCGATGTCCTCTTCTATACGTCGTAACCTCTCGCTCAGGGATTGCGCTTGAAGGAACATCAAGTTTTCTTCGCTTCCGCGAGGAAAACCTTCTATTGTTTTCTTTAGCGAATGGCAAATTGCGAGCACAGAGTCATACCAAATTTAATCTCGATGGCGTTCATGGCGCTATTGGGGGAGTGGCCTCTGCCATCATCAAAGTATGGATTCTCCAATTCTTTGCATATTTAAGTATGGTGAAAGGGTGAATTTCGCTGTACTTACTTGAGTCAATGATGTCCTCGTCGTGATCCAGAATGGGAGCGAGGCGAAGGTACGAGGAGATCCTGGCCACGGTCTCTGAGCCGCTGACGGTGTGCCTCCAAGTCCTGGAGTGGTATCAGCATGACGATGAAGGCGATGGAGGGCTTTCACTTACCAGAGGACCGCGGGGTATGTTGTGCTCGTCCAACACCTCATTTATAATGTCAAGGTACTGTCTATGAGTATTCAAACACAAAGGCAAGAGAAAGCGAGGCAAAATACCTGGCGATTGAGTTGGATGAGGCGCTCATCCGCCATGTCAACATCGCCATCTTGGCTATGCGCAAGGTCGTGATCAAGTGCGCCGTCCATCCCGCCGTCCATCCCGCCGTCCACGCCGCCGTCCACGCCGCCATCCACGACGCCATCCATAGGCGCGCCTCTATCTTCAATAGTAGAGGAATGGAGTGTCAGTAGGAAATAGGTTTAAAAACATGAGTGTGGACATACCTGGGGATGGAGTGGCCGGGAGATCCAGCTGATCGCGGAGCTGGAGGACTGGAGACAGCGATGGCGACAAGTCGAGGTGTGCACGATGAGGGACAGGCGACTCGAAGGTAGGCTGGGCGCTGTGCACTTGCTCTGGAGATGCCTCCAGGTCAAGCTGTGGACGGTGCAACGGGGTGTTTACCTGCGATGGCGAAAGGTCCAGGGCGGATCTAAAAGGTGAGGTCTGCATTCGCGATTGCGAGGTGAAATCCAACGGTTGTCTTGATAGCGAGGTATTCGGCGGTGAGGGCGAAATGTTGAGCGATGGACGGAAGAGATCTATATCTTGGGAAGATGCCGACTGCATTGTGGGCCTACGTAGTTGAGGGGACGTTAATTGGGGGAAGACGAGGTCCACACGTCTTTTTGAAGTAGGCGCGGACGGCGGTGGCGGCATATCGAGAGGAGTGCTACGTTGTGCAGATCCCCCCTGAACGTTGGCAAGGTCAGGCGTTGGCGACATAGCAAAGCGAAAGTTTAGCGGCGGCGGGGATGGCGATGGCGATGCGGACAAATCGCCAAGCGTACGCGCTGGTGGCAGAGTGCGTGAAGGCGAAGGCGAAGGCGAAGACACCACATCCAGAATTGGGCGAGGAACATCCCCTCTGATGGGCGAGAGTCGAAGTCCAGAGTTGGGCGAGGGACATCCACTCTGATGGGCGAGGACTCGAAGTCCAGGGTAGGGCGAGGGGCATCACCTCTGATGGGCGAGAGTCGAAGTCTAGTATTTGGCGGGCTGAGGGGAGTGAGCGCAGGTTGGCGTGAGGATATCTACATGATGTGCTCACCTAGCTCGTCTGCGTGTTCCGACATGGTTGAAAGCAAGGCGGAAGGAATGCGGAAACGTGCCAAGTTCGTCTAGAGGCATCTAATATACCCATGAGCGCAACACGTGCGGTGCCGATCGAACGGGCGCGGATCTTTCCGCCAGGCGCCCGCCATCAACCAACGCGATGCACCGCGTGGGTCTGACTTCGTCTCTTCTTCTACCACCACCACCACCACCACCACCGCCATCACCACAGCTGTCAAATCCCATCTCGCTTTGCTTCTACCACCATGTCCGCCTCCAGCATCAACAGCGACATCATCATCGCCGCAGTGCGCCTGGAAGAGGCGCTGAAATTTCTGCCCGGGAAGCGCGACGCGAAGTACAAGGTGTTTGAGAGCAACTTCTGGGAGGAAGTGGTAAGTGATTGTAACACAATCAGGGTGAGCACTGTGGCGCTGAGTCTGTATAATGGCGCCTCTAGCAATCGATCTTCGCGAAGATCAAGGCGCTGGGAAAACACCGCGAGGGATTACAAGTGCCGCCGCTGTTGGTCAGCGCCATGGCGCAATACACGGTGGCGTCGCACAAGAAGCGCGGAGTGGACTTGACTGCCATCAAGGTTGACGACCCCGCCATTCAAAGCCATGGCCTCTCCAAATACGTGTGGCATGGCGATTACATTGCCGAAGACCTGGGGGGCAACCTTTGGTGGAAAGGTGAGTGCACTGCGAAACCTTACGCCACGTCATCACTAACGGCTCAGCAGCGCTGTTGCGCAAGCGTACGAGCGAGGTTGTGCTGGGTGGGGATGGAGTTGCGGGGCCAAGTGGGGTGACAGAGGAGGCAGAGGCGGGCGGGAGTCGAGGGAAAGTGGCGAAGAAGGGGGCGGATGACGACGCAGGGGCGGCCTCTAGAAGGTCAAAGGGAACGACGCCAGCGACGGACGGCGATGAGGGCGTCGTCATCGCTGCACCAGTAACGAAGAAGCCACGGCGCGGAGGGGCTGCAACGACGAAGCCGGGAACTAAGGCGGCATCCAAGGGCGGAGTCAAGACCACCACTGCGAAAGCGGCAGGAGAGGAAACGACGGCCGGCAAGTCTGAGCCGCGGACGAAGACGAAGGCGGGGCCATCGACGTCAAAGACGAACGAGAAGGCTTCATCGCGCAAGTCTCCTGCGGGCAAGGATGATGACGCCAGGCAGACGCGGTCGAAGGCGAAGGCGGGATCATCGACGGGGAAGGGAAAGGGAAAGGCGAAGGCCTCGCCGGCGCCCGAAGATGACGACATGGACGAGGATGCTCAAGGCGAGAGTGAGGAGATGGAGGAGACGGAGACATTTGTCTCGGTGAGTACGTTTACCAGATGCGCGGCAAGCGATGCTGACTGACATGCCTTCAGGCGATGCCTTGTGGAAATTGCGCCAAGGCCAATGCTGAATGCAGGCTTGCTGTCGTGGACGGTCGGCGTTGCATGCGCTGCCTGAAGCGCAAGATAGGCTGCTCGATCGTGCCACACAACCTGAGCGGCAATCCGATCAGGGGCCCCTACGGTGCAGTCCTGGCAAGCAAGTATCAGGACGTCATCAAGAACAGCCTCGCCGATGGCATCAAGCCTCCTCCACCGCGCTGGGATGAGGAGAGGAAGGAGTTTGTGGAGGATAGAGGCAAGCGGGGCAAAGTGGCGGCGAAGGGTACGGAATCGAAGGCGAGCGATGAGATGGATGTGGATGAAGAAGAAGGGGAAAAGGACGATGGCAAGGCGGGTAGCGCGGATGTCAATGCGAAGGACGACGCGGAGGTGGACAGCCAGCTGCGGGTGGCGTCAGCGACTAGCGATGCGGCTGCGTCCCGCCCAATAGCGCCGCTCCCGAAGACGTCGCTCAGCTCGATGAAGGCGTGGGTTGGGAAGCCACCTCCAGCAGTGGCTAAAGGGAAGGGCAAGGAGCGCGCGGACCGTCCTCTCCAGGAGGCAGAGGCCAGCGGCTCGAGCGATCGCTCGGCGCGGCTTGGGCTCAGGCCTGGCGAGGTAAAATGTAAGTCGGCTTCACTCTTTCTGGACGGCGCGATCAACTGACCAAGTCAATGTGTGGCTGCCAGACCACCATGGCGAGTACCACCACTACGTAGGATTCTCCAAGGACCCCACCGCCATGGATGAAGGCGCTACGCGCAGGACCAGGAGCTGTCTCATTTCCAGCCATTTACGGCGTACCTCACTGAGCAAGGCCACCGACTCGAGAAGAACATCAACATAATGACGGCGTGGCAAGACCGCTTCGGTAGCATGGTCGACAACTTCCAGCAGTCACTGCTCGCCATTAACAGGCAGCAGGTCAACATGACCGAGCGCATTGATAACGCCGAGGGGCAGATTGGCGGCCTACTGGCAAGAGTTGAAGGCGCGGAGCAGACTCTGCAAGATGTGCGCTCTGAGGACTCCGTCGCTCGCATCGCTGCGCTCAAGGAAATGGTCACGGTTCTGCAGGACGATCTGCGCGCAGCCAAGGAGAACATGGCGATGGATCGCCTTGGTGCCCAAGTCGCGAACATGGAGGTGCGCGTGGACACGTTGATGGACAACGTGCGCGATGAGAGCGAGAGGACGCGGCAGGCGATGGCGGGCATTGAGGCAGGTGAGGCGAGATTACAGGGGCTCATCGCGCAGTTTGAGTCAGTGCGCCGTGACGTCGCTCGCCACAACGACGCGGAGGCCGAGACGCTATTGGACAAGGCGCATCTGTCGGTGGAGCTCGTGCAGAAGGCGGAACAGGACGCGCAACGACGGCGCAAGGCGAGGGCGATCATGGACAGCGCTCACGAAGGAGCCACTCCCATTTCGTGGTCTACCTCAGAGCGTGGCTCTGTAGGAGATCAATCGGACTTCACGAATGAAGCTCTGTCGACGCCCGCCGGTGGCTCCACACCTTCAATCAGGCGTTTCTCCTTGGAGATCAACGAAGACGAGATGGCGAGCGTGGCCGCGGAGGAGCGAGAGCCTGATGCCGCAACATCACCCGTCGCTGTCGAGGACGCCGAGATGCCTCCCGCTTCGCCTTAGATAATTCTTTTGTAACTTCGCTGTACTTTCAAACGAATGCATTGTGTACACTCTCCAGCGACCAGTAAGATTGAGAGTGCGATGACGGCAACACCCTCGGCATCACAGTGAGCCACAGGGGCTTGCACAGGGAGCGGCACGCTATCGCCATCCTTCGCAGCGCTGAGTTCAATCATCGCCATTGAATTTAAATGCGAGGTAGTGTACATGAGAAATAGTATTCTAACGGCGACCACGCGCTTTAGTGGGTCGGGGCTGAGCTCCCCTACCTGTCTTGCGCGATGACCTACGAATGGCGGGGGCAGGCTCGCCCTGCTCTTCCTCGCCATCGCTATAAGTCTCCGCCAGAGCCCGCTTTGAGCGACCCGCCTTTTTTCGCTTTTCACGAGGTTGGGGTGGTTTCTCTGCTTCCTCCTCCTCTTCCTCCTCTTCGCTCACGCGGTGACTTCGCTTTTCAACTTTTCCTCCTTAGCTTTTGTCTTCTGACGAGTGTGGGTGGCGACCTTCATGTCGTTGAGAGCACCCGTGATCGAGGACCCGCCTGCCGTTGGCAGTGCCTGAATATTGATCTCCTTTGCCTGCCGAGCTGTTTGGCGTGTCTTGCGCTTTGGCACAGGAAGTGAGGGAGAAGGACCACGATTGGCCTCGCCGTCGCTCTCGTCTTTACTGTCATGATTTTCATGGTCGGAGAAATGAACCTGTAGGCCCCTCATATCTCGAACGGGTGAGAGCTGATTCATCGCAATAGGTGGAGAGGAGGAGAAATCCATACTCCCGCGGCGGACAGTTGCGTCATTGAGCGCGATGGGGAGGATGGTGGTGCGCGCCCTGGCGCCATTGGCGAGAAGGCGGTGCGCCGTCAATTGATGGCGGTCTCTCTTCTAGTTGTGGACGTGGTCTCATACCCAAGGCGCGCTTAGGTATGGATGGAAAGACCGATCTTCCCGTGGTCATTAGCGGCCTTGCTGGAGGCGGTTTTCCTGTGACTGGAAACGGAAGCGAATGTTTTTGCGTGCCTCGCAGAGGTTCCGGCAACGGCGAGCTGGATTGCTGAGCTACTTGGCCATTATACACGTCTCGCGATCGCCTTATCTTAGGGGATGTGAGGATTGGCGCGGCTTCCCTCGCCAATGCCGCTGGCGGGTCCGGCGTACGACGCTCCTGTTCCGCCCGCAGGGTTTGCAAATGGCGAGGCTTCGGGCGGAGTGGGGGAGGTGGACCCTTGTTGAGATTCCCAGTGGGCATCATGGGAGGGCGAGGTGATGGCTTCCCCTGTCTGGGAACGTGGGGCGGTGGTGGACCATATCTCAACGCCGGTGGTGGGGCCTCCAAAGGTGTTGGCTGCGCCGCAGCCGCAGTGCTACTGCGGGTGACAGAGCTACCTTCCATGGATGGCGCATCGCCTTGCACAGATTGGGCCTGCTTCACCAGGGCGCACAACGATGATACATGTGGGTCGAGTCTCTGGGCAATCACAGCGAAGGGTATGGCGCTCTCGCTGACATGGCGTGGAATGTCCGAAGGCGGGCGTCGGGATCCTGGAAGGCGAACTGTGCTGCCGTCAGATCGCGGCTTATCATGGCGATCACGAGGAGCACTTGTTCGATCATGCCGACGTCCCCTGTCAGCTTGCCGGACTTGTTCAAATAAGGCTTCGAGTCAAGCCACTTCAGCACTGGATCAAGCCCATGGGCGTGGCGATGAACCATATAGGACAAGTGTCGATGCGGGTTGTGCCAGGTCGCCCAGTCGGCGCCTTCCGGTGCCCACTTTGTCGTCTTCAGCCCACTCTATCACTCGCAAGGTAAGCCTTAGTTTACGGAGAAAAATGAAGTCACTACCATCATGCGAGGCAGCGCATCCACGATCACGCGAAATTCTGGTGATGGCAATGCCGCCTCCAGCCATTGCTGACGCCGTCTACGTGAGAGCAGCGCCCAATTGGGTGCGGCGCCTTTTGCATCTTCGCTGTCATCATCTTCGTCGGAAGTTGACCCGACATCGATGTCCAGATTGAAATACTCGTGCTCGGTGTCGTCGTCCACGGCGCTATCGTCATCAGTGCTGAGACGTTGCACGCCTTTGCCCTTGCCGCTTTTCACTGCCTTCTTTTTCTTCTCTCTGGGGCCCGCCTTGCCTTTAGCGCCTTTGGGTGCTCTCGCCGCCTCATACACAGCAGGGATTAGCTCTGAATCCTTGTCCCCCTGCTCTTCAGGTATGCCTTGAAGCGGAACGCGCACTGCCCCTTGTTTGCCTCTTGCGCCGCTCTCCAATGATGCAGGACCGCGATGATGTCCTTCCTGACCATATGCGACGGATCGTCGAATTGGAAGCCGTCTGGCACCATTCCTGCTTCTATAAATTCAGCCCCACGCACTTTGAGCGCGCGCCAAGGGCACTTCTCTTTGGCGCTTCCTGCAGCCCGTTCTATGGCGCCATCAGCGTCTTTGTGAGCGCCGTGTGGATCAAGACTTACGGTAGTGAGTAGACAGAAAGTCTCTGATCATGGATTTCATCACAGGCAGGGATGGCGCATCCTCGCCATCCATTGGCGGTATCAACGGGAGACCGCCATCGTCGACCAGCAGCTCTCACCGTGTGCCGCGAGACGTTCCTCTCCGTTGTCAACGCTCGCCTCGTGATTGCTATCAAATGCCTCTGTGCTGTACTTGGCCCATTTGACCATCGTATCTGCGTGCCAATCATCCACCTTGGAAAAGGCTTTTCCATTCTCCATCTCATCGTTGAAGTCGTGTCTGTGAAAAGCGGTCAGAGCGGTGAGAGGCGATACAAATTGCCTGCTCACTCCTGAATGATGACTCTCCCATCAGGAGATTTGTAGCTACTCAACGTAAAGATCCTGACACCATGGCGTCGGTATGCCTCTCGAGCGTATTTCCTCAGAAACGGAATGAGCTCCTTGTCCGCTTTCCTGCGTCGCCATCAGCTGCCGTTAACTTAGCACAAAGGTCGCGCTCCCACTCACGCCGAAGATCCAGCCTTGACCTCTTTGGCGTCATTGTTGAACGCATCCGCCTTCATCTGGTAGTCCGCCTTTGCGTCCTCATCCAGTTTGCCCCAATACTCGCTCACTACCTTGGTGTATGCGCCTATCTCCTGGTGGGCCAGACCTCGTCCTCCCGTCCTTTCGTTGGCCACCCTTAGCAGCTCTGTTTTGTGCTCCTCCTGATACATATCCCTCGCTGACCTTTTTTCGTTCCAGGGATGGGCACCTGGGGTTCTACGATTCGGTAGTGGTTGCTGAAATAGGTCCCCAGGGACTATAGAAATGTGTGAATGACGAAGATGACAATGCCATGAACTGTTGGTTTGACCTTTTTCAGGCCATTTTTATCTGTCAGCTCTGCGAATTGTTCCATGAGGATATTGACAGCCTCATCGACAATGGGTGCCCTCGCAGTGCCTTTCATGTTGCGCCATCGCTCTATTTGCTCTGGGATCTTGTCTAGATATGCCTGCAGGATAGCTATTCCCATGGCGAGGACAACAAGCAGACCGAGATGCTCTCAGGATGACAGACACTTGGGCACTCCCAACTGAACATTTGCCCAGACGTGTCTGACCTCCGGTGATACTTTCGTCCTGTTCTAACCCCGCTGATCTCTCTTACACTGCAAGCGTCCATGTCGGGGCAGACCCGACCGGCATCCCTCCGGCAGAGCGCGGCATCTCCCAGGCCGAGGCCCCGGCGTAATGGCGCCGTGGTCGAGAATCGCGGTCCACATGCCAATGACGCGCCTCGATCACCGGATCACGCCTTGCCGATCGGCTGGGCCTGATCTTGCCGGCGCTTGCTCAACGATGTGATCGACCAAACAAGTGTGCAAAGCTAATGGACATGCTGTTGCAGCATGGTCAGTAGATGGCAGATTGAGCAATAATGCGAGATGGGGCGTGTATCTCCATCCATCTCCTGTCTGTAAGCCATGATAGCGGGCAGCGGCTTGGAGCTCAGCGACACATTGGCAGCTTGCATGCGCGATATGTTTCAGTTTTGGCTACACAAGCTTCGGAATGCAGCCGGACAACCGAGAAACCCACAGCCTCCCACACATATCCGCGCCGATATCGTCGTCGAATGCAGCCAGATCGCGCACCAGCTCGCAAAGGCATATATCAAACCTGGTGTGTACTCTTGGATGCTGTGGGCATCTACTCATTCTGCGCTGACCGGGAAGTAGTGCGCTTATCCTGGGACATTGACCGGTATTCTGATGCTATAGGCGTGGGCAACACCGGACAGAACGTGAATCTGGAGGCGCAGCTCAAGACTAAATGGCCGCCTCTCCTCCCAGACACCACCGTGGTTCTAGATGAACCCTGCGTGCTCCTCGACCAGCACTCGCGCATCCTAGCATGGGTGCTTCCGGGCGTCCTTCATGTGAATCGCCAGGTGGGCTCATTCATCTTCTGCCATGCACCGCGCTCACTACGCTATGTCGGCAGAGGGAGATACAATTGGCGACGGCCCACCTATCAACACAACTGATGCGTAAAGCCCCGGGGGTCAGTTGGCGAAACCATGAAGCATATTTCCGCGATCGATCAACCTGCACCACACCTCCGGGGACTGTCAATCTGTCTCCAGGATGGCACACGCTGGGTCACACGGTACGTTGACGATCCGTTAACTCTGATGACTGGCGAATGACGGCGCATACATCCAGGGCCCATTGGACCCAATGCTGCCTTCGGCGAGCTTACGCGATCAAGATGGCCAGAGTGGATGGCGATGGTTGACCGCCATCCGTGAATCCGCCGCCATCCTATCCGCCATGATGTCCGTCATGCATCCCGACCTGTATGCTGCGGGACATACGTGCATGGAGTCGCTTCTTGGCGAAGTGGAGTATCCCGCAATAGTAAGTGCTTGGTCTTCGATCTTCAATGGCGTTCAGGTCATCAGCAATCGCAAGACGCCGCTACACCGCGATAAAAACTCGCGCAAGCAGTGGTTCGACCTTCTCACCACAGTAGGGAGCTACGGCGCATTGGAAATGCAGCTGAATGGTCCAAATATCGCTATAGACTACAAGGCGGGTAGCGTAGTTGCGCTTTGCGGAAAGCTTCTGCGCCATGGCGTTCAGAGATGCGATGGAGAGCGCATATGCTACGCTTATTTTATGAGGGACTCAGTGCACGCCGCGATGAATGTCAAGGCACCGCACTGGATGGAGTGGACTTATGGTTGAATACACAGATCTGTATTTGTGTTGTCTATGTTTGTGTATCTAGTAGGGTCGTGAATGGCGAACCATCACACACATGTATTAAAGCGAGAAGCGGCATGCTCCGCCATGCGCGTCCACAGCGAGACCTGACGGCGCGCATAGCATACGTGACCTGGAGTCCCATAGAGGCGGGAGCGCCATACGTTCGCCTTGTTATGGAAGCTCGCCTGCGTCCACGCCATCTCTGCCGTGACCATGACAAACTCCTCCGCCCACCTATCCTTACGTGATTTTGCACGGAACCAGTTGACATGATGCACTGGCGCTCTGCAGTCAGCATTGCGGGCATTGGACGGACCACAAGCGCACTCACACTCCGTCAACCAGTTGGACTGCGTTGAATCGCCCTCGATGTCTACGGTCCATATCCAGGACAACTTGTCCTGCCGTGTTCCTCGGATGGAGTTGTCCAGCAGCGCGGTGATCGCCTTGAGGTCATCATGTTGAATGGCACGGAAGCGCGCTTTGATGGCATCAGTTGGATTCAGAGCGAGGATGGCGTGGCGGCTTTGACTGTAAATGCGCACGTTCTCTAGCACCGCCCTCTGCGTGGAGATGACCTCGTCCCAGGACCGGAGCTTTTGGCGCTGGCTCTTTGCATGACGAACCGCCGTACGAAACAGCACTGACTTGTAACCAATGGCGAGGCGAATCTGATGAAGGGCGTCATTGGCCTGCCCAATGCGCAAACTCAACTCCTCCGAAGCGATGTCCTCTAAACCGCTGGCCACGACAACATCGTAGCCAAGCTGCGATGGAAGCGAAATGATGGCGCTCTCAGGCTGGATTCCAGAATCGATCTCACCGGTGTAAATCTCATCAAGAGGATTGACATCTTCCTCCAGTGCATCCCATTCAGACCCGTCATAAGCCTCTGCGGCGCCATTCCCATCGGGCTCGGCCACAAGTGGAACATACGAAGCCGCTTTGGACTCGAATGTCACTATACGCTTCTGAAGGCGCTGACGGCGCTCCTCCAGCGCAAGGCGGTCCGCCACCAGCGGATGTCGGCCCATCTTCCGTTTCAGTTGGCTAATGACCAACCTAAGACCTGTTGTGAGCTTGGCACCCGATGTTCAATGACGCTACCTACTGCAATTCCTGAATCTTCATGCCCGTGGCTATCCATGCAGCTACGCCCTGATGGCGATGTTGCGATGTTTCCGTTTGCGTTAGTTGAAGTTGGATCTGCATCCGGGTGGGTGCTGCGCCACATCATTACTCATGGCCGTACCCTATACTGTGAACTCTCACCCTTTCTCATCTGCACGTCAAAGACATCCATCGCGCTGATTTTAGCGTCACGCATGGCGAGCGCCTCGCCCTCAGCGGCTCGCCACTCTCCTAGCTGCTCCTCCGTGCTCGATCTCTCAATGAACTCCAACACGTCCCCGCTCTCCATGGCGCCGGCTTTGGCCTTTCGCCATTTCCTAACAAGGGTGTTCGCTGTTGAAACCACAGTCAATCAACCTTTCCACCAATGTCAAGGTTGGCCCACCCATCCCGGTCAACTTCTTCCAATTGGAATCATTCATGTGATCGTCAATGACTTCCTTTCTATGTGCTGTGGTCATGCCGCGTGTGCTACCCGAAATGAGATTCAACGGCGCCCAAAGGGTTTCAATCACTTCGCCATCAATCTGACCAGCACCGGGAATGAAGTTGGGTGAGTAGCGAGGAAAGCATGTGTCTTGATGGCCGTGGACATGAAACAGGCCTATTCCGCGCCGTATCTCCACGTTCGGCGGCATGTGCAAATACTCACTCTCCCCAAACCGCTTCATGAGATTGATGCCGTATTGACACATGATGTCGTACATCACCAGCAGCACCTGGATACCCGCCATGGTGGCGAGGACCTCGCTCAGCGCGTAATCCATGTTCATCTGTCTGATGGCGGGTGTAAGTGAACAAAGGAAATAGCAAACCACTTACCTCTCGCCTTTCTGGAAATCAACCACCGCATGCGGCATGAAAAACCCATGGCGCGCACAGGCCGCGGCACCAATCCCCGTGGCTTCAAGGTTATGGCGATCTGCATTCGCCTGGTTGACGGCGCGATGATCGTGACAGAAGGATTTCTACATAGGCTATGAGCGTCCAACGGTTCATCCACTAGGAGTCGATCACGGACCTCTTTATGCTCGATGGCGACAGCGAGATGCTTCTTGTAGGTGTTGTCGCCCACCATGAAAGCGTCGCCATCGCTGAGAATGACGTCGTCCTCTGGGCGACGCATCTTGAGATGCTCCGCGCTAAAGTTGCCGTCCATTACGATGCTCCTCATGTACTTCCATCTGCTATCGCGTTACACATGCCGCCCAAAAACGTCTTACATGGCTCACTGTACGGGGTCATCACGCCATCCGGAAGCGAGATTCACGCCAGGCTTGGGACATGCCGGGCACCCCAAAGCGAGGCCACCAGCTGGTATCGCGTTGGAGGCGCCATGACCATATCCATGCCATTTGCGGTATTTGAGGTTTCGCCATTGCCGGGACACCCGCAGAAGCTCTCTGTAACGGTTCTAGCCCCTTCTCAACGGCGAAAACAGCTTCATATGCACATAGCGGCTTACCTGCACTGAATGCGGGAACGCGGAGTTTGTGACACGTCGAAGCTTGCTGTAGTAATTCATCCCCGAGGTTTTGCACTCCTTGTTGGTAAGCAAAAAATCATCCAACACCCGAAATGTGAACGCAGTGCGTGGCCGCTTGGTGCTCCCAGGATAGAGGCCCATGTCCAATAGTTGCAGGTCTCGAGTGAGCCTGTTATCGCAACGACACCACACAACGTCCAGGCTATGCATCCCCGTAACATCTACAATGGTCAAAGTGTCAAACGCGTAGTGACTTCGCGGCGCCGTCGAGTCCGCTTTGATTGGCTCTTCATCCTCTTCATTGTCCCCGGCGTCACTCACGTCGTCGTCTTCGCCATCGCTATCAGCATCCCCATCCAGCGGCGTGATCGGGGACTCCGCATCCACACATGGTTCGCCATCATGCCCGAGATGCATCCGCACCCCAACCTCCCGAAGCCACGCCGGTTCGAAGAACCCATCCGCCCACTTCTCCACCCGATGCAGCAGCATGCGGCGATGCGTCAACTGCAGGCAGTCCTCGCAATACACGGGGCGCCCAAAGCATTCCAAGCAGCGCCAATCGCCATGCGCATCAGCGCATTTGCTGCATCGTCTCTCACCTGGTGGAGCTTCTAGCTCGATGATGTGGCTTAGATACACATCGCGAAGTGGAAGCCATTCGCGCATAAAGTCGTTCTGCGACTGCCCCGCCTTCGGCGTTGACATTGAGCGACCCAAATAAGGCGACGGTACTCACCTTGTGCAGACTCTTCATCGGCATCACATCGTCAAACACCACATGCTCCTGCACGGGCTCGCAATATGCATCATGAGACGCGGCTTTAGAGGGGGATTTCGACGGCGATCTTGATGCGCTTGTCGGCACATGCGCACGCGGTAGCGGTGCTTCCTTGGGAACGTATGTGACGGCGCCTCTTGCAGTTCGCCGTTCTTCGCGACGCACGAACACCGCATCGCCACTGACATGTTGCTTCTTCGTGCGGGCCATGGCCGTATCACTGCGGACAGATGACAATTGGCTTATTGTGATCCATGACAGCTTCCTTTTCATACTGAATGGCGATCTCTCACGCCCCTGCCTCCTGATCCCTTATCAACAACGGATCATATCCACGCGATCACCTTCAGATACTTGGCCGATGCTTATCTCCGACGGATCTTCGCCATGACCTTCCCTCGAGGCGATCACCCGATCCACCATCGACTCCTCAAATTCGCCTTGCATTTCGCCTTGGCCTACCAACCCATTCACCCCACGGCGCAATGGCTCTCGCCTTGAAGAATCGCGAACAGTCCCTCTCCAGCCTCATCGCTATCAACCGCCGACTGATCTCATACTATGCCTGGCGCTGCGAGCAGGCGCTAGCGACCATCATGTCTGTCGCCGCCGGTAGAGACAAGGTGGCTGGCTTCGACATCACCTTGGCGCGGTGGGAGATTGGCCTCCGCATGGAAATGGTAAGCTTCGCCTTCCCCAACGTGTCTGCTCTGACGCTCAGCAGGAAGCCCTTCGCGACTGCCTTGGCCGCCTCGCCCTCGTCGGCGTCACCGACGTCGAGCTCCCCGACGTCGTCCGCAAGATCAGCGACGCCACCGTCTTTGGGGCCGTCCCACAGATCCACGTCCTCGAGATACAGCCGTTCACGCCGCTCGCCTCGCCGCCATCCTTGCAGCTACAGAAGCTGCACACAGAAACCGAGCCCGTGTGGTGGACTTGGCCAGACGACCCTCCCAGTCACCTTCCAGCATGGTGGAAGTATCCACTGCATGACAGAGTAAGTCGCCACCCCACTCCCACCTTTTCAACACATTCATTCACATAAATTGCATCGATTGCCGCATAGCGTCGCGGCGATACCTATCAAGTCAACTACCGCGATATGAGAGCGGTCAGCCATCGATTGGATGACGTCGAACGCCTGGTCACCCGCTTCGCCGAGAGCCGCCATCGCGATGCCGGCGACCTCACAAGGATGTTGGACGCCTTCAAAGAGGTGCTGTTGCCAGATGAGGAGTGAGACCGGGTCTCTGCGCGCCATGTCGTAGGTGGATCTCGCCGTCGTCTGTATGTATTTCTTGTCGCTGCCTTTATGAGCACGAGTGCATGACGTCCCCAGCGTCTCCCATTTGTCCAATGGACCTTGTAACTAAGCGGCTGAATCACATTACCATCCAATCATGTGGATGGCGATGCGATTCAGACACTTAACTTCGGGGTAGCATTGACGAATGGCCGAGCTCGAGGACGCCAGCAAATCATGCTCTTTGGACATCGCGCCATGTCAAAGGTGGGTGTTTTCAGGTGGCGTATGTATCCGTTTCGTCTGCGCGGTGAGTGCATAAATGCATGACGTCCTTCTGCGCCAGCCAATTCTTCAATGGTCTTGGTATTCAAGCGGCTGAATCGGATGGCCATCCAACAATGGTTGGATGGCGATTCGATTCAGATGCTTTGATCCAGGGTAGCATTGAAGAATCATGCAGGTCGAGAACGCCAGCACATCACGCCGGCTGCGCACCATGTGCCTCGCCTGCGCGCGCCATGCACGGCGCGATCGGATGGCGCATATTGCCGCTGAACGAGGCGGCTTCATCTATGACCTTCAGAGCCACAGGTATGCGGCTCTGAAGAGCATAGATGAAGGCGCCCTGTCTGGCGAGCCATAGCGCCATCCCACGGTGAGCATGAGCGCGCCATGCATGGCGCCATCGGATGGCGCCCATCGCCGCCGGACAGCGCAACTTCCATATGTGGCCCTCCGAGCCGCAGGTATGCTGCTCCGAGTGACACAGAGGAAGGCGCCCTGTCTGGCCAGCGATAGCTCCATCTCCCAACAGCGAGCATCAGCGCGCATGCACTTCGCCATCGGATGGCGCCCGTTTCCGCCGGACAAGGCCCATTTGACTTATGTCCTTCTGAGCCACAGGTATGCGGCTCGGAGGAACATAAGTCAGGTCTTCCTGTCTGGAGTCTGACTCTCTAACGTGAGTTTCAAATTTATGGTCTGCATGGATGCGGGATTCATGCATGGCGCTGTTGGATAAACCCATTAACTCCTTGCTCTCTACGTTCAAACAGTGGAATCGAGTTGCCCTCCGCGCCATGAGTACTCCAGATGCAGCTGAATTGTCCATCAGCATCGGGGTACTCTCAAAACGTGGACGGTGATTCGATTCCTCTGGCTGACCCAGGGCAGCAAGGATGAAATGGCCCAGTCCAAGAGCCCCAGCACATCATAACACCTGCTGGCGCCCGTCGCCGCCGGCAAGTCTTCCTGTCTGGAGTCGGACTCTCTAACGTGAGTTTCAAAGTTATGGTCTGCATGGATGCGGGATTCATGCAAGGCGCTGTTGGATAAAGCCATTAACTCCTTGCTCTCTACGTTCACCAGTGGAATCGAGTTGCCCTCCACGCCATGAGTACTCCGGATGCAGCTGAATTGTCCATCAGCATCAGGGGTACTCTCAAAACGTGGACGGTGATTCGATTCCTCTGGGTGACCCAGGGTAGCAAGGATGAAATGGCCCCGTCCAACAGTGCCAGCACATCATAACACCTGCGTGCCATACGCCTCACAATGTGGCAGGCAAGGTATGTGGCGCATGGTTGCATAGCGCATCTGGACATGGTGGCGCCATGATTCCATAGCGCATGCTGCCGCTGGAGATGGCCATTGGATCTGTGTCCCACAGAGGGTCCAGACAGCTGGATCCTTTGAAGGACACATATCAGATGGCCCTGTCTCTGCGCGTGTCTTGGGTGGGGTGTATGGAGCCGTCGGAAATGGCCAATCAGACCTTGCGCTTTGAATTGTAGTCACACCACTGACCTGACCACACACGAAACATCGTGATGAATGACAGATTGCAAAGCCTAATGGATGGCGAGGCATTATTATTATTATACATACAGCATGAGATTTATTGAAATGCATATAATTAAAGCGTAGAAAAGGAAACAATAGGGCGGAATATACTACTTCAAGGCGAGAATATACCACGATAATATGGCGCAGTCGGCCGCGCCGTATCTAAAGGCTATATTATAGCCCTCGGCCGACACTACTTGCAGGCGAGAATATACCACAGAAATATGGCGCAGTCGGCCGTGCCATATCTAAAGGCTATATTATAGCCCTCGGCCGACACTACTTGAAGGCGAGAATATACCACGATAATATGGCGCACTCGGCCGCGCCGTATCTAAAGGCTATATTATACCCTCTCGGCCGACGCTACTTGAAGGCGAGAATATACCAGGGAAATATGGCGCACTCGGCCGCGCCGTATCTACAGGCTATATTATACCCTCTCGGCCGACCCTGCACTGCAGGCTATAGCGATGGCGTCGGCCGACGTCCGCTCTCCTTACTAAGTAATAAAAATTTCACCCATATCTCTCCCTATAGAGTAGGCTATAATGACTGAATGGGCTCCCGGTATCACCTTGTCTCCAGGAAAGTGTCACCTGGCCTATCAGTCCCTGCTTCTACTAGGCCAAAAGGTGTCTAGGCTCGGAATATCCACCCACAAGGAAAAGGTAGACGCTATCGTCGGTCTCATGGAACCACGGAACGTAAAGGAGCTGCAAGTCTTCCTAGGAATGATGGTATACTTCTCGTCTTACATCCCTTTTTATGCCTGGATTGCTGCTCCATTATTCGGTCTTCTCAAGAAAGAAGGATTAGGGTGGGAATGGACTGACGTTCACCAAGAAGCTTTTAACCTTTGTAAGCAAGTCCTGGTCAACGCTCCAGTTCGAGCTTATGCCATGCCTGGAAGACCGTACCGATTATATACCGACGCCTGTGATTATGGTCTCGCCGCTATCCTTCAACAGGTTCAACCTATGTTAATCAAGGACTTGCGAGGTACCAAGATTTATGAACGGTTAAAGAAGGCATTTGACAATAAGGAACCAATACCGAACTTAGTGGTCTCGGTCTCGCCCACAGAGAGTGATGTACCGTCTCCTGGTAAATGGGCGGAGCGTTTTGAAGACACTACGGTCTACGTCGAAAGGGTTATCGCTTATTGGTCTCGCATTCTGAAAGCCGCCGAGCGCAATTACTCTCCTACAGAACGGGAGGCCCTCGCTCTTAAGGAAGGGTTAATTAAGTTTCAGTCGTTCTTGGAAGGATCTTCGGTATTGGCTATCACTGATCATGCAGCCTTAACCTGGAGTCGGACCTTTCAGAACGTAAACCGACGATTACTCACCTGGGGAACGGTTTTCGCAGCATACCCCGGTCTCAAGATCATTCATCGAGCAGGAAGAGTTCACTCAAACGTAGATCCTATCTCGAGACTTCGACGGAGGATCCCTTACCAGGATGGTCCTTCCTCTGATCCTACCGACGCTCTTCAGCTTCATCAGGAATTAGAGGACCCGCTGAAAGACATGTATGAGGAATTAGGACCGCAGTTCGAAGAAAAGCTAATCAAGGTAGCCTCTCGGTTTTGCGAAACCCTGGACCAAGAAGATGAAGGTGAGGAACTGACGGTTTTGTTTGCAACTCACAGTTCAGAAGATACCGAGAACCCCTGGAGCTCGGTCTATCAAGCATCTTCTAAGCACTCGCTGCTAGTCGGTATTACTCCTGGCGAGGTCCAGACTTGGAAGAAGGCTTATAGCAAGGATGAACACTTCAAGATCGTCAAGAAGAACTTGGAAACCGAGACTGACTGGTCTAATCCTGAATTTCCGCAATACACAACCACTCCAGAGGGACTTGTATATTTTGAGGATCACCAAGGTAATAGTCGGCTCTGCGTACCAGAGGAACTTCGGGTCCAAGTAATGAAGGAAGCGCATGACTTAATGACTGAAGGGGCCCATTCAGGCTATCATCGGTCTTACAACAGGATCGCCTCTACTTATTACTGGCCCAGGATGTCTCGCGATATCAAGAAATATGTTTCCACCTGCGACGTATGCCAGAAGTCAAAACCGCGGAGGCATGCGCCTGTCGGTCTTCTGCAACCTATTCCAATTCCGACACGCCCTTTCGAGGTTATCACCATGGACTTCATCCCTGAATTACCCAATTCCAGCGGTTTCGACAATATACTGGTGATAGTGGACAAGCTGACCAAGTACGGTTTATTTATACCAACCACTACTAAGATCACGGAAAAGGAGACCGCCGCTCTTCTGTTCAAACATATTTTCAGTGAATACGGTCTTCCCAAGCAGATCATTTCCGACCGAGACGTACGCTGGAGGAGATTTCTGGAAGGAAGTCTGTCGACTCATGAAGATTGAACGGTCTCTTACTACGTCATACCATCCTCAAGCGGATGGTCAGACCGAAATCTTGAATCAAACCTTGGAAATCGCTCTTCGAGCCTATATCGGTCCATCTTGGGACGATTGGTCCGATCACCTGGACGGTCTTCGATTGTCCTATAACACGAGTCCGCACTCAGCCACGGGGTATTCCCCAGCTTATCTACTCCGCGGTTATCATCCGATCACAGGGGGCACATTAATGAACCCCGGTCCTTCAATACCGCGATCGGTCTCAGATACAAGCCACCCCGAGGCTGGAGATATGGTAGACGGTTTTATGGCTGACCGGCATGACGCTCAAGAAGCCCTATATCTGGGTCAAGTTCACCAGAAGCGAGCATACAATAACGGCAGAATCATGACCGAATTCGAGGTTGGGGACAAAGTAGTGCTCAATGTGGATTCATTGGAGCTTCTTCGGTCTCAAGCTGGTCGCGGAAGGAAGCTCCTTATGAAGTATGACGGACCATTCGAAATTATCCGAAAAATCAGCTCCGTAGCCTATCAAGTCCGTCTGCCCGCTTCCTACGGTATTCATCCCGTAATCAACATTGCGCACTTAGAGTGATACCATGAGTCGCCCCCTGAATTTGGGGTAAGACCGACCAAGGATCTTGCTCGGCAAGATTTCAATGAATTACCAGAATTTGAGGTGGAATCCATTATAGCGGAACGGTCTCGAAAAAGCCGTAACGGACGAAGAGTCGCCCTGTTCAAGACTCGCTTCGTCGGGTATGGTCCAGAATACGATGAGTGGCTAACGCGCACTCAGCTACGAAACGCTCCTGATATTCTGAAGGCTTGGCAAAACCGTCGAGACCGAGCGGTAGTGGCTAGCAAGCTTAGCCAGACCTCAGTGGCATAATGCAAGACGGGCTCAATACGGTTTCGTGGATCGAAGACCGACGCCCCTGGTGAGTTCGTCCCTCTTTCCTCTCTCTAGCGGTCTCCCACAATCCAGTGTGCCACTCTGCACAATAAGTTAATTATCCGCTGGTTCGGTCTTCAAGGACTATATCTATACCCTTACAGAACCATTATTTAAGGAGTTCGGTTTTCCTCGGTCTCTCAGCAATCCGTCTTCTCTACTCCCTTCAGAAGTTCACCAACTCTTCAGCCTATTTCATATCATGTCCGCTGTATTCGACGAAGACCGCTCCATGGCCGCCCTCACTACAGCTACCAGAGAGCTCGCTCTCATCCCCACTGTCCCCATCGCTCAAGTCACCAACCCTTATTTCCCTTCGACCATGTTTGTCGGAAATTTCTTCACCTGGACTCCGCCTTTCCCCATATATATCACCCAAGTCGGTCTTCCTGACTGCACTATCATCCATACCGGTTTCGCAGCGGCATTATGGCTTGCTTTGGAGACCGTCCATACGCAGTTCACCATCACGCCCCAGATCAAGCTCGCTTGTCGCGAACTAGGCATTCGGTCTCCACCGGTCTTTCTTACCAACCCTTTCCACGGAGGTTTCAACGAGTTGAATCGATTCTTTTCGACGGAAGAGGAGGCTATGACTGCGGTTGCCGACGCCCAGCGAGACGGCGTGGATGCAGTTTCCTGGGTAGGGGAATTTGTGCATGCCTGTCTGGAGCTCCCCAACGGTCTTACGGGTGTCGAGACCGTCGACCGCCAGTTGGTCTCGTACTACAAGTCCATTGGATGGCCCGGTTTCACAGAAGGCGAATCCGCCAATGAATGTCGAGACCTCATTCTCCATCCGACCCTTTCCATCCGTCGTGCAGAAGAGTATGACCCGGTCTCGCCTTATTTCGACAGGGTAACCAGCGAGACCGATGACACTACGATGGCTGATGACTCGGAGGACTCTGATGAGGACTTCATTTTGGTGGGGGGGGATAGATGTGGGAATACCCATGAATACCATGGATGCGGCAGTCGGTTTCCTCAGGCTTAGGGACAAGACCGGCTAGGAGGAAGGACTGATAAGAGGACTATATGTTTTGTCTGTACCAACAATTCATGAAATATTTATCGCCTCATATATCGGTCTTGGTTCGTCGCAAAGATGCATTAGGAGGAAACCGATAAGTACAGCTACGCCGTAAATAAAGTCCTTATTTTACGAGTCCTCCTCGTCGGACTCAGCCTCCTCCTCCTCCTCGCGGTCTACCTCTTTTCCCTTCCCAGAACCGACATTCTTGCGACTTTTCTTTTTCTCCGCTGGCGACGTTTCTTCTCGGCATTCTTAGACCGCTGACAACGGGTTTGCTCATCCAGCTGGCGCTTTAGCTCCGCAATCTGCGCTTCCAACTGAGCGCGTTCTTGCTGAGCTAGAGTAGCGGGCCCCGGACCAGCTCCCGCGGTCTCGCTCACAGCTGGAGGGTCATACAAGACCGCAACCCCCTCCATCGGAGAATCCCCGCCAGCGACCTCAATACCGCCCCACGGCTCGAACTCGTCGGTATCAAGGGGCGTAACCGGGGAGTTGTAGCGCGAGATGACCTGACGGTCCTGCGAGACCGCTTGGAGCGACTAGACTGCTCGGAGGGAGAAACTGAGCAACAGAAACGTCAGCCTTTGAAAGGAAATCAAGCTCAAGGTTACTTACTCGAACGCTTGGTGGAGGCAGAGAAAGCACGGTCAGGAGAAGCCACCGGAAGACCGACGGTTTCGCCTGTACGACGACGGTAACGGCCTCTTCCTGTGCTCAAGGAGCACTTCTGTTTCCGCTGGCTACAGTGAGAGCAGGCCCCTCCTGGCCTCATGATCTCGCACACGTCAAGACCGGCGGTTTTGCACCTGTCGCAGCGACGGTCATCTTCAAACTGTTGAAGTCGTGCTTTCAGACAGTAATCACTCCAAGGTATTTAATCACACCTACGCTCGCCATCATGTCCACCGCTTCGTGAAGCGCGTCGGTCTCGATATGGTCGTGCTCTCCTGCCACTAAGCAACGGAATAGGAAAGGGATTAGCACGACAAACTCAAGGATATAAACGCATACTACTCACCCAACCAATACTCAGGATCTGCGTCTATGATATCTAGCGAAGCTAGATAGGCGGGATAGGTGGGCGGTAAGTCGTCACGGTCTAATCTCCAGACCGTCAGAGCGTCCATTATCGGAGGCAAGACCATTTCGGGCTGCTCCTCCAGGGAATCCAAGATATCGTCATTCTAACAAGACCGACCAACGTTAGCAAGATTCTTAGAAAGTCAATTCCGCTTACCATGAACGCGCGGTGAATGGCGTCGATTAGAGTCCATTCGTACCGCTCCGGCCGGAGGACTTCGTGAAGAGCTGCTTCAAACGCTCGCAAGAGGTCGGGAGTCCAACGCGAGGGGCGGTAGGAATTTCGAAATGATCCGGAATCGATTCCTCAGGAATGTCGCGTAGCGAGAGCAAAGACATGGTGGGACTAAGCGGTCTTGGAAGGGATAGTGACGGACTGGGGGGGCTATGTTATGGATATTCCAGCTTGACCTTCTTATAATCGAGTTCTTTCCCAGAAAGGACTCGGTCTTCCATCAACGGGTAGTCCTTCACTACCCTCCAAGACCGCGCGGATCAACAAGACCCGCAAGCGCACATACTTGCGTGCGAAACCGATACTCTTTGGGACGATGACTCGGTCTCCCGCTCAACGGGTAGTCCTCCATGCCCTTCTTGGAGGAA
The DNA here is from genome assembly GCA_036971615.1 of Amyloporia xantha. Lineage (NCBI taxonomy): Eukaryota > Fungi > Basidiomycota > Agaricomycetes > Polyporales > Adustoporiaceae > Amyloporia > Amyloporia xantha. The sequence continues at coordinate 677,798 of JAYKKR010000014.1, forward strand.
AGCGGATCCTCGGGACCCACAAACGCCCACACTTCGCGTGAGAGGTCGAGTCCCGTGAAACACCTCGAGGACCGGTAGCACGATCCGACCTACGGAGAGCGGACCGATCTCACCTTATGGATCGAGGAAGACCGAGGCAAGACCGATGAATGCCCGAGGTGCGCCACTCCGCCACACGAGGATAGCAGCGCGGTCTCAGTGAGTATTCAAGGCAGTGCGTAGAGAACAATAGATGCACAGGTATTGGGCAGTGTATTGTAGAAGTACGGACTACGCGTGTTTAGAAGGTTCTAGCATTTCTCACTTGTATTTAAGAAGACCGACGGTCTTCGGTTTCAAGCAATCTATTTTACCTCTGAGCTCTTAGCACAACGAGACCTTGTCTCCTTCACATATCATTGTAGATCTTACCATAGCTACGCGCTGGTAAAGAGATCTATCCCAGACTTGACAAACTACTTATAGCTTCGCTAAGTAGCGGTCTTCGGTATTGCTTCGCGCTACCTAAAGCCCTTGGTCTGGCAACAATACTTGCGAAGGATTTGAGTTATCTTTGTTTAGGAAGTTCTACCTTTAAACCTTATCTCTGCGTGAACATAAGCGGTATCTCTCTAAGTCGGTCTTAACCTAACGACCTTCGGTCTTGAGCGATACTCTTAGGCTCACGCCAATCTCTAACATAAGACCCTACGGTCTTATACTTCTTACTTGGTATACCGGCATTCCACTCCTAACTAGCCATTAGGACTCAAGCATACAGTCTAAGTATTTTTATTATCCTATCCGTTACCGGTATACGAGCTTAGGTACTAGTACTACCCTGGTTCTTAACAACGTGTTCCGACCAAGATCTGGAAAATACGACGATGTCGTCGATGTAGACCAGTGTAAATAGCCAAAGATACGGGGCGAGTACCCCTTGCATGACACGTTGGAAAGCCGAAGGCCCATTACGCAATCCGAAAGGTAATCTCTTGAATTGGAAAAGCCCTCGATGTGTTCGAAACGCCGTTTTCTCTCGATCTTTCTCGGCCACTGAGAGTTGGGTAAACCCAGATAGAGCATCCAAAGAAGTAAGGACTTGGGCCCCTGACAGCGCCTGAAGGATTTCCGTTTGTCGGGGAATGGGAAACTCGTCCGGTGTTGAGTCGTCGATAATCTACACAGAGACGAGGCTTTCCATTACGATAGGCGATGAGGACCGGGGCCGCCCAAGGGCTCTTGGAGGGTTCGATTACGTCAAGGGCCAACCAAGAGTCGTGCTGCTTGTCAATGACTTCTCGTTTGGCCGGCGAGGCGGAATACATGGGAAGGGAAACAGGTTTGGTATCCGGCAGTACTTTGATGGTTACTTCCGTAGGGTTCCGTCCTAGGCGTCCGTCGAAAGCGAAGGCGGCTTGCCGCGATTTCAGCATGGATACAAGGCATTCTCGTTCCTCTGCCGGCCATTCAGGTCCTATGTCCAGCAGTTCTTCCAATCGCTCAGATGAGTGCAAGACAGTATCCGGCGTTTCGGCTGTCTTGGGACCCCAGTTGGGATCATCCTCTTCCTCGGGTTCCTTCCAGTTAGTTTCCGCGTTGGTCTCTCCTTTCGCTTGCGCCGTCGAATCGTTAGGGTTCGAGGAACTCGTTTCGAGGTGCCCTCGGATGTACGAGTAGACAGCACTCGCATGCGCAATTAGCTCAGGGTCAGGAGCTGCGAACCATTTGTCGGGAGCTTGAAGTTCACCTAATGACTCCCCGCGGCGCACTATGTAAGGGCGATCCGTGGGATTGGTCACCGGGACGTAGGCATGTTCTTCGTCGATAATGGTTGGCGTGGTTAATAGGAAAGTTCCGTCTGGCTGACCGAGGACGGTCTTCTCGACGAACCAGTCCTTGCTGCGGGAAAACGACACGTCTACTGGTACCGGGCAGCAAGAATGCGGAGAGATGTGCACGTCCTTCGCGGCTTTCGTGACCGGACGGTCGGCTTTCGCTCGAGACCGACGCTTCGAAGCCTTGTTTCGCCGATGTGATTTGGCTCTGACATAACTCGACTCGGCGCCTCGTCCGAATACACGGAGATTAGGGCGGTCCTTCGGCGCGGAGGATAAGGCCGGAATAGAGTAGCCTGATCTTCCTACTCGTATGGTGGATCCTTCCTGCACGCTACGCAAGACACTTAGTTCATAGTTTACATGAAAATCCTCACCTAGGAGCAGAGGGGACGTCATCCCTGGGACGACGTAGCATTCCGTTAGCAGTTCCAGGCAATCTCCTTCCAACGTCTCCACGAAAATCGGCGTCCGAATGTATCCAGTGATCTTGAACCCGTTAGTGAGTTGGAACAAGTTCATTCGTAGCCCCTGACGGACGGTAGGTCGAGAGGAAGCCGGGAGAGACTCGAGATATTCCTTCGAGATAAGGGAAATGTCGGCTCCCGAATCGGCTCGACATAGGATGATGGGATTAAGCGGATTGCCCACGCTCGCTTGGAATGATAGTGCTGAAATCCCGACCGTCGAATGGCCCGGTGGAGGGTCTCGAACGCGTTTCAGCGGGACTATCTTAGGTAGAGGAGGAGGAGGGAGATCCTCCAGTACGGCATGACTCGGGTCCTCGAATCCTGGAGAGGACGAGGCAGAGTTCGCTTGTACTGACGGGAGAGAGGGGTCTAACCCAATCGACCCGTCCACTGCTAAGGCTTCAGCTAACCGATCAGCAAGGCTGTCTCGCTCGGTTAATTCTTCGTCTCCGGGACAAAGGACGAGGTACGGGGAGTCCACTGGCAGAGTCTCTTGAGCCGAATCTTCTGTTTCGAGAGCATCCTCGCAGGAGGCTCGTCGTGCCGCTTTGCGTTGTTGCGCGCCCATTCGTAAAATTTCACCCTCAAGCTGACGAGAATCCGTCCACGAAGCAGACCAAAGCGTTTCATTCTTACTACGAACGTAAGCTACGAAAGCTTTATCGTACTCCCTATTCTCAGCTGGGTCCGTCTCGTATTCCGCAGACACCGCGTTAGCCAATTTACGTACTTGGTACTCGTTCCAATGCGGGCATTCACGGTCCCAATGCTTAGGGCTTCCGCATATACGGCAGGGCCCAGGCGGCGGAACATTGCTGACCACCGAGTGATTAGCGGGGTACGCGTAACCTCCCGGAGGCGGTCTTCGAGCAGCCGAACGAGGCTTATTCTCGAGTCGGTTCGCAGCCTTGTCGTTGGATGCAGCCAGAGCTTCTGCAACTTCCGGACGGGTTTCGTCAGTTAAGAGCGATGAAGATAGATCCGACGATGCTAAGAGTTCCGCGGAATCGTCGGTGACTTCTTCTTGTTCGGCATCCTTCCCCGCCGCGTAAGCTCGGCGACGAAAGGGACGGGAGCGCGTCTTGGCTTCCGGCGTGGTGTTCTTAGCGTAAGGCTGGCTCAGGGAATCGAAAGCGGCGAAGGCTACTAATTGATCAGTTTTGTCCTGAACTTCAGACAGGAAGGCAGCTATAGTTTGCAAGTTGTTGGCGGATAGCACGGTGGCCCAGGTCGGAGGAGCATTCTGTAGCACCGCTAGGATTTCGTCGGTAGCCGAGTCGGCGGATTTGGTGACGTGCCGATGGTAGAGCAATCGTCTTTCTACGAAATCTAAAGGCGATTCCTGCGTGAAGCCCGGTTGACGGAAACGTTGTACTTCGTAGATCGACCGAAGTTTGCGCGAAAATTTGTGAGTGAAGAAATGAAGTCGAATACCCTCCAACAAGGCAGACCAGTCCACCATATATGCCAGGCGTATGTTAGAATCGAGTAAATTCCACCATCTTTTCGCACCGTCCGTGAAACGGGTTGGCGCTATGAAGGCAATACCTTGGGCCATGGAGGGACTGAGGTCGGCAAGTATGTTCATGTCCCTGATATAGGCCAGGATGGTATCTTGCTCGCCGTTCCACTCGGGTACGGCGTCCTTCGGATACTTCAGGTCAAGACGCGGGTTCAAGTCGCGCGAAGGAGGATGATGGTTGATTACGATGGTCGGATATCTAGAAGGGTCGTCGACGGCGGCGGATGCGCCTGGAGGGCCATGATCTGGAGGTCCTCCGCCTCCGTTTCCTCCCGTAGGTCTCCGAGGAGGACGTGGCGGATTGGAGGAACGTCCAGGCCAGCTCGGGGGAGAACCGCCGTTGCCTGGGTCAGGAGGATCGGGATCCCTTCCAACGGGGGCGTACACGAATGTAGTAGGACGAGACGGCGAATTAACTTGTACGTAGTTTGTCCCGCGATACGCGGAGTCGTTTCGAGAGGACTGTCTCGCTGTCTGAGATTGCGGCGCGTTTCCGCGTGAAGGAAACTGATTCAAATCGTCCAAGTTCGTTCGATTGTATGGTTCGTAAGTCCGATTAGCCTGCCCCGGTCGAGAAGTTCGGCTCTCAAACTCTCTGGGGGGTTCGGGAGTCGGTAGTCGACTCTCTGGGGGGTTCGGGAGTCGGTAGTCGACTCTCCGAAGACACAGGGACGGGGCTGTTAGGAGGGTAGACCAGGTCCCTGATTGATTCGTACGCTCGAGTAGGCGGTAGGGCTGCCGAAAGTCCACGGGGTAAAGGTCCCGACTTCCTCCGGTCAGCAGCAGCGCGATTCGACGGTAGAGCGCTTCGTTGAGCCGTGCTGACGCCTTCAAGATCAGAGAAATCACCAGGCCTGACCGTCCCGAACGTGACGCGTCTAGGAGGGTCTCTGTCTCCGTAATCGTTGGCGTGTGGCTGCGAGTGGGAAACAACAGGAATTCCATCATCTCGTGGGGAAGCCTCTCCGGCGAGATCTCTGAAGTTTGGGGTGTCAGCAGGAGGCAAGACAAAGTTGGGGTTACCAAAGCTGGATCGGGGTCGGACCGTCACGTTGGGGTGAGGGCGGTCAGCTGACGGGTCAACTTTCGAGTCCCAAGGGGTTCCTTCCCTTCCAGGAGCTGGCGAATCAGCAGCCCGGGCGGAGGAGCGGAGTAACTCCCGTTCGTCTACGTAGCTGAGAGCTTCAGAAGGGGACGCAGGCGGATCCGCAGTCCCTTCCGAGAGGCTTCTTCTGGTGAGTTGTTCGACTTCGAGTATTGATGCGTCGCCCGATCGCAATTCCGATCTGATTCTGGTCAAGGAGTCGATTACTTGTCTTGGGATTCCACGTTCCTGAAAACGTAATCCGGGATTTGGCGGAACGTCTCTTAGTTCAACGGGTACGCGCCTTCCACAATCGTCGATGTCCGCCAAGCGTCGATCCACGATACGACGGTATTGAGGAGTGAGAGACGGAACGACATCAGGACGATTTAACCATCGATCGAGACGTCGTCTCGACGTCACGGATGCATCTCCTTCCTCGCTGTAGAATTCGGAGGCCGTAGAAGGTATGGATTTAGATAATGGGTGACCGCAGTGTAGATCGTTACGTTGACAGACGATCTCGAGGGCCTTGCCGACCCTGAACTGCATGAGCTGGAACGCATCACAGAGCAAACTCTTCGATTCGCATCCCTTGAGGATAGCCACCAACTGATCGTGGTGATCGAATTCCCATAGTTTAGTGGAGAAATCGAGACGCAGCATAGACTTAACTGCCCTTTCCAATCCGTCGGCCAGGTAGTAGATGCGATTTAAAATGGGCGCGGGAATCCGATACCTTCTCCCAGGACCGGCCGCATCCTTTGCGTCGTATACGTGTGTTTCGGAGAATTCTTCCAAAAGGAAGTCGTGAGCTTCGTCACCGACGCTACGATATAATCCTCTGCGGTCTGGTTCGGCTAACTCCGCCATGATCGCCAGAGAGGATTCTTGGTCTCGAAGCGACGGTAGAAGGTATCCTCGAGCGTCACAGTAATCCCGGAGGCGGCGCTTTTCCAAGGGAGCGTTAGCAGCTTCGCGAATGGAAGCGTGCAAAGCTAAGGAACACCGACTACTCCTCGATCCAGCGGAGGAAGTCGAACTTCCTGAACGCGATCCCGCTGGCGGGGGTTTTCCTTCGGGTACGCCCACGAGGATGTTCTCCTGAGAAGGGGCCGTCGACGCAGGCAGAGGAGAAACAGTGACGCCTTCTTCCATCCCGGCGGGGGAGCCCAACGGCGAGGAAGGAGGAGCGATCAACGGAGAACTGCTTGAATCCGCAGCAGCGATTGAAGAACCCTCCGGTCTTGGATCCCGAGGCTTCGCTAAGTCCTCCTTAGAAAAGTGAGGACCTTGCGGGGCCTGTTGGAAGGCTCCGGGGAAATGAGGGGAACGGCGCTCGTTCACCCTTTGTTCGCCTGCTTCGAAGAATGGCGTATGGGAACCCACGGTGAACTGATAAGGGTTCTCAGCTAGCCACGCGGGAGTCGACTCCCCGTAGTTGGTCCAGCGCGCGGATTCACCGAGGTCATCCGATCCGATGAGAATCGGGGTGGATCCGGTCGGAGACGGGCCTACCGGAGAGGCTAGCGAAGTTGTCCTAGAGAGCCCTGTAAGATGAGCTAAGTGAGGTGCTTGCAACGGTGGCGAGGCGGACGGGGCACTTGGTCGAACGCGCGCGAGTCCAGGGTGAGCGGGTCGAGTGGTGTCCGTCGACACGTCATCAAGCGTTGGATTCAAAGGAATTCTTCCGGGAGGTTGGTTCGATTCGGAAGACATTCGTTAGTAGAGCAGTGAGAGTCGAACGTACTACAGCTTGGAGGTGGACTACCTCCCCTGAACGTCCACCAATGTAAGAACTCGCTAATTGTAGTTCTTTAGGTGTAACCTGGTAGAGTCTCCAATAGTAGAGTTCGGGTTTGGTGGACTCTAGTGAGTCCTGAAAAGGGTCGGCGTGTCGCTAGACGGCGTTCGTCAGAGCGACACGTAGCGGTTTGAGTGGTAAAGGCGTCGGACTTCGCTAGCGCGGTGGAGCGCGGCGAAAGGACGACGTCGAAACTTAACCTACTGCGATCAACGCAGCGAGAGCCCAGTCTCCGATTCCGGGCGCACAGAGCACGGAGAGGAGGATTATGGGCAAAAAAGATAAGTTGTCCTTCAACTACAGAGACGCGCGTGGTATAGTAATGGATCACGTGCGTAGCTACTAGTTGCCAATCCGTAATGTATGCCAAACTAATTAAGCAAAGGGAGATCGAGTACTGCGAGACATGAAAAGATTAGGCTCTCGCATTCCGAAAGTGGAACGGAACACCATAGCGTAGATTCTCAATAGCTCTTGCGGGGTGTCCGTCACATAAGCCATGCAATCTGACGCCGATCAGATCCAATTGGCAATAGATCGTCAACATATACGACAAGTATTAAATCCCCCCCATGATGACGATACACATAAATACCCGCATCAGAATATGTACGTGTGAACCCTAATTCCAACAACGCATTGTGGAGTTTTTTATTCCACTGTCTGCCAGCCTGTTTAAGACCATAAATAGCCTTTAAAAGATGACAGACTTTGTGTTCCTGACCAGGGACTTGAAAGCCTTCTGGTTGCTCCATATATATCTCCTCGTCTAATTCGCCATATAAGAATGCTGTCTTTACATCCATAGCCTCTACCTCCCAATCATTAAGAGCAGCATGGGCGAGTAAGAATCTTATAGATTCAAAACGAGCAACAGGGGAGAATATTTCATCATAATCGATGCCTTTGACCTGTTTAAAGCCTTTGGCTACAAGCCGAGCTTTATATCTACCACCAGGTTTAATAGTGTAAACCCAACGACAAGGTACTGCCTTACGTCCAGGAGGTAAGTCGACTAACTTCCATGTACCATTCTCCATTTGAGAGTCTATCTCTTCCTGCATAGCGGCCTCCCACTGGGTCCGATCAGGGCGAGAGATCGCTTCCTGATAAGATTGTGGAAAAGGTCCATACTGAGGATCGGCGTTGAGAATAAACTCTACTGGAAGATCTGAGATGAGATTCTCCATGACGTCAGGTAAACCACCTCCTTGATCAATGTCACGCTGTATAGCTGCAGGGTGACGATCTCCATACGCATTGTCAGGCCGTGGTGGAGGTCTACCAGCGGTTGACCGAGTAGAGCGTCTAGGTACAAAGGGAGGAGGTTGTGGAACTGGAGGCTCATCTGGAGAAGGTGGACGAGGTGGAGGAGATGGGTTTCTAGGCGGTTCTGGTGGTGGTCCCGGATGTGGAAGCAAGTCAGCATCCGGTTCAGGCCTATTAGCATCATCATCACCAAGCGGCAGGGCCGGCTGTGGTGCTGGAGCTACAGGAACGGGCGGCTCATGCGGTTGTTGGGCAGCGGGAATAGGATTCGCACTTTTGTTCGGAAAGGATCTCTCATTGAATACCGCATCACGCGATAAGACAATGGAGCGGCTATCTTTATCCCAGAATCTATACCCCTTTGATCCAGGTTCATAGCCGACGAACACCATAGGTTTAGCTCGAGCCGTGAGCTTATCCTGGCGTCGCTCCTTCTGAACATGTACATAGGCTAGGCATCCAAAGACTCTAAAGTACGACACATCTGGAACAGTACTATTCCATAATTGAATGGGAGTACGCCAGTGTGCTCTGCGGAATGGCTGACGATTGTAAATATGAACAGCAGTTTCAACAGCAAGTTTCCAGAAGCCTGTGGATAAACCAGCATGATGACGCATAGCTTCTGCTTTTTCTACAATAGTTTGCTGCCAACGTTCTGCACGTCCATTCTGTTGTGGACTTTGTGGCATAGATGCCTCGCGCTCAATACCATTTTCATGTAAATATTGTGTGAACTCTTCACTCATAAATTCTCCTCCTCTGTCAGAGCGGAAACGCTTAAGTCGCGTAGAAAGCTGAGTTTCCCCCCATGCTCGATAACTTTTAAAGCAGGTGAGAGCATCAGATTTCCGCTTAAGGTAATACATGACACCAAATGAGGAGAAGTCATCGAGAAATGTGACACAATATTTGAAACCATCAATAGACAGAGATGGCATCTCGACGAGGTCTGAGTGTATAAGTTCCAATGGTTTAGAAGCGCGAGTAGAAGAGAGTGGGAACGGTTGTCTGTGGGACTTGCCAAGCGCACAACCAGCACAAGGATCAGACTTTGGTGCTGAAGAAAGACTATTTGGTGCGCCATTAACATGATTAGGCAATTGACGAATAGTGTTACGTCCTGCATGACCAAACCGTTGATGCCACAAGTCATAGTCAGTTTCCACAGATTGCAGAGTCTGAGGCCGGGTGTTTGGATGAAACACTTTGGTTTCAAGCCAATAGAAACCTGAACCATCATGGCTTGATCGCGCAGTGAGGATTAGGTTCTCACCCGGTTTGGAGCCTGCCCAAAAATTCATAGTGTCCCCATGGGCACTATAGCAGCCTCCTTGGTCAATAATGGTACGTGGAGCAAAGAAACGATGAGACGCTTCAGGAATATAAAGGACAGATTTAAGAGTCAGGTTGACAATGATTCCGTCACTATTCTGATGTCTCAGAAGAACTATTCCAACACCTTTGATGTCTATGGTCTTATCTGCGCCAGCTAAGTGCGCATGACCAGGTACTGGAAATTCATGATAGTGATCAAAATCTTCAAAGACGTTTGTGACATGTGAAGTGCAACCTGAATCAACCATCCATCTTGCGATCTCATCTCCCACATGGTACAGGGAAAGGTTAATTGATTTGGACGAAGAAGATGCTACCGTTACATCTGGTACAGATTCTATAAGAAGATTGTTAACTTTTGCACCAGATCCCTGTCCTTGTGAAGCTCCATTATTACCATTATTTTGACCATGATTCTGTCCACTTCCCTTATTATTTCCTCCTTGATTACCGCCTTGCTTGCCCTTGCCTTTGACCTGCTTATTCCCCTTTTGAGGTGGCTTTCCATCAGGCCAATGGTTCTCAGTCGAGTGATTAGTCTTCCCACAGATATTACATTTCTTTGGGAGACGAGTAGTCGACGAGACACGAGAGACATTAGCATTTTTAGAGGCCTGACGTCTAGCTTCTTCCTCAATTATTTTGGGGATGACATCTGCTGGTTTAAGTTTAGAAAGGTCTGTAACTGTAGCCAGCAGAGTCGAAGCAATGGTCTGATAAGAATTGGGCAAGGTGTTGACAATAATAAGGGCAGCAAATTGATCTGAGATGGCAATCCCAGCATCAACGGTACGACTACGAATTTCCTCAAGTGCTGTTATCTGAGGGCGAAGAGGTTGGGCATCGTCAAAGCGAGTATTGAATAATTGTTGAAAGTAGACGAATGCACCAACAGCACCAGGTTTGGCATACTGATCTTTAATTGCTTTCCACGCTGCAGCAGCAGTGGTAGTATTGCCAATGAGGAATTGTAGCGAGGAGGAAATATAGATGGTCATCAAACCAAGTGCCTTGTCATTCTTCTCATCCCAAGCAGCCTGAATTGTAGGGAGGTCTTCTCCAGTAGCTGCAACAGTAGGACGAGGAAGAGGTGTGCCTGAATTCCCTTCAACAATGTTCCAGGAACCAGACCATCTAAAAACACCTCGCATGGCATTAGACCAGGCAATATAGTTTGTGCCATCAAAAATGGGAATGGTGGAGGTAGGAATCTTGGAGGGATCCATGGCAATCAGAATAAAATGTCAGGGCGAGTGTCAGACTGAAGGAGATAGGCAATGGAAGGTGATCGAGGAATTGATGGAATTGATTGAAGAATTGATGGAGGCGATCGATCTGGTTTAACCTCTTTAACTTCTTGATCAAAAGGATCAGATCGAAGAAGTATAGCCCAAAATGTAATGGAGAGGTTTGGAAAGTACTCTTCACTTTTAGTGTGATGAAGAGAATTACTTTCAATATTGTATGGAGAATAACCAAGATCGTCGTCTGTAAGACCACCAATATAATCGCCTGCGTAAGGGAATTTCCAGCTATAATCTGTTGGGTAGACAGATATAAGCTGTACTGGCTCTGGTGAAGATCCCTCTGAGTCGCCTGACTGAGATTGATCTGCCACTGGATCAGCTGCTTCTGATGAAGAAGTCAACATCTCTAGCTCAAAGATGGACACTTATTGAAGTGAACCTTTGTCCCAGCTAGCCGAAATAGCCAAGACGCAGGGTAGAGTCGAGGGAAGTGAGCGATCGAGACGAGACTATGCCGCAGAGGGTATTGCCCAAGGCCTAGCTAGCTACTGTATAGTACTTCTATCTACAGCTACCTATGGAGCCGCAGAGTTTTGTTTCGCAGTTGCCTGAGGGCCCTGTTACGCCTTTGACTATTTTGCGTAAGGTGCCTTATTCCCAGGAGAGGATTTGGACCTCTAAGAGCCGCCCACTGAAGTGCAGACTCCCAAGAGTTCGTCACAAAACTGAGGACTGTGTACTTACGTAGTCTACTAAGGGGCCTTATAAGAAGAAGGCAATAGAAGGGGTAAATGCGCAAAAGTGAAAGTGAAAGCGCAAATAGAAGAGTGAAGACAGATGACTGCACAGTAGTCAGACAGATTAGAGCGTGGGGCTCATAACCTGTTGAGCGCAGACTATAGAGGAGAGGAGGCTAATCCGTCTTGTATTCTAGTGGGCTGTAAGGCCCTGCTTATATACATGCATGAAAGGCTCCTTAGTAATCGTATCCAGAAACCTATAGAATATCTGAGTAAGATATGAAGTCATAATGAAATCATAGTGGAGATTTCTTAGTAAGAAAGTGGAGCCTATGAAGTAAGACAAGAGCATACTATGGAACGTCATAGAACATCATAGAAATGAGTAAGTACTGACTACCAAGTATGGAAGTGCGACTACTATAGTTGGAAACTAATCGTTCAACACAATCTTTATCATCAAGGTAACGTTTATGAAGCGTATGTCGAAAGATTCGTATCGTAAAAATTGTGGACACTGATTGCTCTTTTAGCGCACGAGATCCTGTAAACCCGGGTTTGTTTGCAAGGACAAAGGTTAGCCCTGTTACCACTGGGGCGCATCATTACCATGGTGAATTTGCTATAGTTGACAGGAACTGTGCAACCTGTCACGGCTACAGTCTTGGATATATATATCACTGTCACATTATCATGGATCTTGAACAAAGAGAAGACTGGCGTCAAGGCGTGAGTAGTCATCAAAACTATCAATGTTCATCTCTTAACCAAGCCGTTGTATCTAGGACGGAGAGTCTCGTGCAAAAGTTGACAATTTACGTGATTAACCGTGGGGTGTTAACTGCGTGAGTCATTTTTTGGACTAGCCGGACATGTGATAGACTATGTATGATATCGAGCAGGGTTGTGCAAACCTCGCAGGTCGTATCCGTGGGTGCTATACTCTGATGCGATTAGTATCCAGATGTTTTTCTTATATTTTCATAGTATGTCTCTTCGAGCGCCAGTGATCATTATTGGGCTGTCTTTCAATTGACAGGAAGCAAAAGTAAGTTAATAGAAACTTCTGAATTGTCATTTAACTGACATCATTCTATCTGACGTGCAGTATACGTCAACTCTATGTTTGCTTTGTGAGTATCACACTATTTGAGAGCTATCATGATCTGATTGTTATTCTCAGAGTGAATGCTCGACACAGCTTGGTGAACAACGAGAAAACGGGCATCTCTACAGGCTTTTCTGTTCCAGGAATTGGTATCGATGATGGAGAAATTCCATTACATTGCACGCGCTAAAACCACATCATGCGTAAGGCTCTATTGGTGTGAGTTTCCGTATCGCGCATATATCATGACACTGCTGTCTCTGATGTAACACTAGTTGCACACTCTGTGTCGAAAGAGCTCACGGTTGAAAACACGATCATCACGATGAGAATTGACCTAGTCTTTAACGGAAGTTTTGGCGGGGCAGATTCTATAAATGCATAGCTAGACTCTCATTGTCTTACACGAAATTGTAGTGCTACCATATGCCTATTTCTCTTATCAGTATGCTGTACTCTCACCTTCTTGTCGGATTTCTGCAGCACTTTCCTTCGTCTACAGTTCATGAAGTCGGCTTGAGGCATCGTCCAAATTGTGATTTCATTGTGCTTCCTGACTCGGAGAACCGCGCCAGAGACTTCGGACTTCAGCCCCCATTGGATCATGAAGCACGCTCAAACAGCGTGGCATCCGGTGCGTCTTGAGGGAATGCTCATAGTACTATGACGGCTGAGTCTCTGCTGTGTAGACCTCGACAGTCAAAATGGGATAATCACCTGCGTCCAGTGCTGTTGATCCTGAGCTACGCGTGCACGGTATCAGTGGTCTGCGCGTGGTCGACGCTTCTGTCTTTCCTGACCAAGTATCTGGCATCCATGCGCAGTGGTGGTTGCACTGGCAGAGCGAGCTGCTGACCTCATCAAAGGTAGCCGCAGTAGCTCCCTTTATCCAGGCCTTCAGCAGCGCTTGGACTGCTGAACTTCTCGACACGCTAGTTTCCTGTTAACATGAACGTGGTATTATGGAGCGGGACGGTCTTTCTCATCATCACCGCTCTTTACGAGGTATTCAGTCGCAGATTGTGCATTCACGTGGTCCTTCTTGCAAAAGTATGGCCAGTGATGATCTCCGAGCTCGTCAGAACAATATTCGGAGAATAGCATGGGACGCTGACACCCACAGCCTACGCGTGGCAACCCTGTCTTCCTAATATGCACTGCATGTATCTCCGAAGGCCAAATACCATCGACTATACAAACAACGAACCACTGATAATGTCAACCGTCCTCTCGAGCTCAGATTCTACTTCGTCATACGACTCACGAGGGCAGAACCTCAGGGTACCTGTGCCTCCGGACTCGTCTGAGAGTCCAAGCTGTGATTCACTTGTGAATAGGGGGATTGGGTCATAGAGACTCGGATTGCGTAGATTGAGCATGAGTCGAGAGATCAGGGTACTTGACATTCTGCGCTTTGATGAGCTATCGATCAAGTCATGAATAGACAATACACTAACACATTGGTGAGTGTCGTGCCCATGCCTCTTGCAGGTGGCTGGGATCAGGTGTGGGAGGTCAATTTCATGATCGGGTGTGTGAAATACGCAGACATACACTAGCGAGCTGGCAAGTCATTGTCTTAGCGGCACGACAGGAATATATTGAATAGTGACATACTAGAAATGTTAGGATGTTCGCAACGTTCGCCATCACTAGCACGGCGAAGTAGATAGCACCTTGAACATTTGCATTATACACTGAGCAGGTTTTGAGCACAATGTGAATTGACAGGACTTACCGTCTCGAGACATGACTTGGAGAACCGTCGCGGTTCCATAAGAGAATCTTAGGACATCTACAGATCTCCTCAGAGTGAGAATGAAGACTGCCGTGTCGAATACTAGCATGGTAGCCCACGGTGCCACGAGATCTATAAGCGTTGTCACCGGACGTAGAGATCAGCCAGGTATGAAGAGACACCCACAGTCAGCCCTGGAGTACTGAGTGAGTCTGCGCAAGCGGCACTAATGAGGAAATAGGACATACTGCCGTGATGTCAGCATCAAAATGCAATTTCTTGGCATAACGGATACTGCGCAAGTCTCGGTGCTCGCGCTACTGGCAATGATCGACCACTGAGAGGATCGTGAGGATTAAACACCGTGATCGCGAACCTGGAGGGCGAAACAGAAACCAGGATGGAAACTTGAAATGCTCACAATGCTTGTGATCCCCCCTAATACGCTGATAGTCCCTAAGAAGACCAGTATGTGTTTGCTGCGTGCATGCAAAGCGAAAGTGCGTATAAAAAGCAAAGCTGACAAGATGAATTCAGTCGTTCGATTGTCTCGTTCTGATGTATGGCCTATGCTCACCTCCGACAATTGCTTGCGTGACGACTGCGAATGACTGATGGTACAGCTGCAATCTGGGTGTCCTAAAAGCGCAATCAGGGGCCTATCCCTACGGATGCAAAGATGGCTGACCGCTAGCGCGCACATCTTCACATGATTGTACTACAATGGTAATATAAAAGACTTACTTCGTATCCACAGCTTCCGAAGAACTCGAGAACGATAGGCACTTGGCCGATCAAAGAGCCGTAACGATTCAATACAAAGAGCACCGATGTCAAAGACACCCTGCTTTGATGCTTCCAAAATTGCTCAACCTCCATGGAGAACGTTAAGGCATAGTCGTAGTACAGTATAGCTAGTAGAGGAGTATATCAGGTGCGACCATAGAGGCAAACGCAGGTATTGTCACAAACCAAAGGAGGCCAGAGCGAGATAGCGGTTTGCTTGCGCGGCGCCAATCCTGGATGATTTCATCAGTGATGGATCGTTGAGCGCGTACAGCAATACTCACAGGCTCTCGTATTCCGATAAGGATGCCATGGACGGTTCTAATGCAATGAAACGGTAAGAAGGGCGCCTGCAACTTGTATTGCCCTCCACGCATATAAAGGAAGACAAGCGTGCATTGCCATGTAGCATTCCGCATCACAGTGCCATTCACCGACCACTGGACGTACAGTCAGAAGCACAAACTCTGCAAGGGGCACGCACGGAATGTGCTTCCTTCCGAGCGCCTTTCGCCTGCATGGCCATTTAATGCATAGCATGGACTGGATGTCCGTAGCGAATACAAGGAGTACGTATGTGAGGCAATACACGATCTGCGTGAAAACCGGCAGTATTGTCAACGGTGAAACATATGCAGAATCCAGATTGAACCCGCCTGTCATGTACTTGAGCGTATGGAAATGAAAGGGATATGCACGGGTCCGGATCGCTCGGGGAAACACCAGCTTCTATCTTCCATTCCGGGTCACGGGCAATCTTTAAATGCCCGTCGTCACGTTCCTCAAGCCCAAGTTGAAATCCGTGATCCTCATTACAGCGTAGACCGGCATGCTACAGTATAACACATGCACATATCGAAAAAGCGCCTTTCAATTGGCAAGCGCGTAGTTGGGTGAACGGACATTCCAGCCGTGCATTGGTCCTCCGGCACCATTGCGTTTCCAGAGGCAGTTATGACATGCGTAAACAGTCTGAAAAGCTGGGAAGACGCTCGAGACCAGCTGCTGAGTGAGCTCCCCACCACAACACATGGCGTCTGAGCGCAAGGAGCGGCCGCGCCCATCTAACATACGCACGCACCACATCTAAGTCACGGAGGTCGTCTCACAAGAGCCTACATAGCAACGGATATGGACCCAAAAATGTCTCTGCATGGCTCGAGCCTAGATTTCCTGGAGGCTGACAACTATTGAAACTTACGAAACATTCCTGGTGCGGTGAATTCGATATACTTTCACTGGACAGTTTGGTTCAAACGAGATGTGGAGTGTGAGCATGGCATCTTTTCGGCTCCTACATTCGGAGATACATTCACCTCGATAAATCCCAACCACACTTTGTTGTGCCAGGCGGCGGTACATCAGGCTTCGTTGTAACACCTGAAGTGCATTGGCCACGTTAAGGCATTTCAGGCTATGCTTTCAAGGAGTCCGACCCTACCCACAGTCACAATCCAGCTAGATCGACTTCTTGAGCTATGCGGAAGGCTCTCTGATTGTCAATATCATGACTTTTCATGGAGAATTACTCCCGTCAATAGGAACGTAACGGTGGCCAGGAGAACCTATACAACTCATACGCAATGTATCGAGAATCAAGCAATTTCCTTGGAGGTACGATCTGAGAAAGAGTCTCCACTAGCTGAGCTGTCTGAGGGTTCGTCTTTGGGGCGATACTCAGGCTTGCCAGTAGTGGATGCTGTCAATCAGATCGAACGCAGCATTGACACCGTGAAGACAATGAAGACCCACCTGGCAGATCGATGAATATCAAGAATTCCAGTAAGCCCTTATCCGCTAACGCGATGACATTCTGCAAGAAATCTTGATGGGCAGCGCGAAGCTGGGCGGTGTAGGCCGCCTATCATACCTCCGCCGTATGGAGGGAGATCACGGTCGTATCTGCGACGGTAACCGCTCAAGCATGCGCGATCACATGATGCAAGGACAAGAATCTTGCCACTGCTACTTTGAACTTTCTCTAATGTCAAGGGCTGCGGTGTGGCCGGCGCGATAAAAGTGACATTATACTTGAGTCATGACAAGTACAGTAGACAATCTCATAATGCATAGGGTTCGTCCCCGGGTCGGCTTATGCATTATGAGATCTTATGCATGACCATATGGGTCACGTCTAGTGTCACATTGTGTGATCAATGTGACCTCCAGCCAAAAATGTCACAGCCTGTCAGCCACTCATCTTTGTGCGCAATACGGTGAAGTGTCCGGTGCGATTTATAGGAATATGTAGCTAGTATGTGTGATATTCAATGAGAACATAAGAAAATTACTCTTTGAGACCCCAAGCAGACTCCAAACTTGTCTGTGTCTGAGACGTGAAGTCAAGCTTTGACATGGTTGGCAAGTGTGTTGATGTCCGGGCAAAGGTATGCCTGAAGCTTCGGAACCGTCTAATGCTTCAAGTATGCTGATCAGAAGTGTTCACGCAATTTTTACGCGCGGGTGTGATTCACAAATGCATAAATTTCGATTTGAAACATGGTAAAACCCCTCTATATAATAATGCATAACCCCAATATGGCTATGCATTATGCATTATGAAATAGTATGCATAAATATCCGCGGACGACGTTGGTCCCCGGCTCAGCTCATGCATTATGACATTTTATGCATCACGAGCTCATGCATTATGAGATTGTCTACTGTAGTGAGAGCCTATGGATCATTCCCAATATCCTAAACTGACTACATATTCATGCAGCAACTTAGAATCGCAGTCACCTAGCTCTCGTCCTGTGTGCTAATCATATAACATGATATTCATACATTCGAGCGCGACTCACGGCTGCCTATATCAATTTTTAGTCCAGGTGAAGAGCTCAAGGGACTACAGCTACCTGGATGTCGGACTACTATCGGTGGAATCCTCGGTCGGCGACTCGGAGGGATGCGTATGATAGGCTATCATACGCATCCCTCCATTGATAGCCGATCAATCTCCGATCGACGCTATAAATTCTGGCCGACGGTCGCACTCCTCAGTTCGCAACAACGACCACGGGTCATCCTCCCCACGTATGCCGACCACAAGGCAGACACGATGACGGGCCGCGGATGACTAACGTACTGTCCCTTGGACCCAGCATCGACTCGGCCCGTCTCAGCTGGAAGACTCGGACGTGTGAACCAAGTTTCCCGGTCACGGTGCACTTGGGAAGAATTCGAAGGCAGAACTTTGACAGCGCCCCTTGCCGCTTGCGACGCGCAGTCATCCAGACAGTCCTTTATAAGTCGGCGAAAATGGTGCGTCGTGTCGGGTTCGCGTCTCGTCGCGTCGTATTCACTCACGTTCCTTCTGGGTCCTCCCATGGTCTCCTCCACACTCGTTGCATTCCTCGCCCTACTATATCTCCATCCCCTCCCAGCAGTAGGTCAAGCGGCCGCCGCTGCCGCGTATGCACCCTCCTTGGCACCGTGTCCACCAGGAGTCTCACTCGTTCGCCATGCTGGCACAGGAGCGTCTCAGTCGCTGAGCCCTTCCGAGCAGGCGTACATCTCTTCCCGTCAGTCGCTTGTCCTGCCGTCATCCTGGAAAGCGTATCTGGTCAACGTCGAAACTGTCCTCAGTGCTCGCAACGCGACCCCGCTCCCTTCTTACGTCTCTGACATTCTCAGCGGAGCCAACACCTCATCGAAGTATCCCGCATTCGGCATCGCTACGAGCGGCGGAGGCTATCGCGCTGCCATTGTCGGAGGAGGCGTCCTGAACGCGCTCGATGGCAGGAACCTGTCGTCAACGACCGCAGGCACTGGCGGGCTGCTGCAATGCGCCTCTTACCTCGCAGGCCTCTCCGGTGGTTCGTGGCTCGTCACTTCGCTCGCCCAGGCCGATTTCCCCACAATTCCAGACCTCATTTTTGGGTCTCCCGGCTCAGACGACAGCAGCGGCTTCGGCGGCTGGCTCGCGGATTACAGCTTGGTCGATCCCAGCACTAATCCGATCGAAAGCGCCATCTACTTCAGCAGTGTCCTCACAGAAGTGGCGGGTAAGATCCTGACCGGTTTGCCGGTCAGTTTCACGGACGTCTGGGCACGCATCTTGTCGAGACATTTCGTGAATGGAACCGATTCGAATGGTTTCTTCGATCCTCTGCTTACACACGGCGCGGGGATCACCTTCTCTTCAATAGCGAACGTGTAAGTCGTCCTCCCGTTATCCGTTTGTGACACTCTCTGTCTGCATGCTGACGGGCCATGCGTAGCTCTACATTTCAATCATACTACCAGCCCTTTCCTATCGTTACTGCCGACTCGCTCTCTCCTAATGAAAATACTTCGACTTATTATGATGGCGAAGACATATTTGTCCCTCTCACCAATCCGATCTACGAGTTCAACGTGTGTGCGTCTAGTCTCCTAACTTTCCTCCTGATGCTACCTCTTTCATACTTCATGAATTATGTCTGAATTTCCTTGAACTCATCGCTATTGGTCTGCAGATGAGATGGGCTCCTTCGATCCCCCACTATCTGCATTCACGCCAATGAAATACCTCGGCTCGCCTAATGGCTCTATCTGCGCTACAGGGTTTGACCAAGCATCGTTCATTACAGCCATTTCTTCGAATATCTTCAACACGTTCAATCTGACTGTACGTTTTAACACCGCACTTCTGCTGTCCCATTACGCGTGCAGCTTACCTCCTACCTTCACCGCGACCAGTCCATCTTCTCCAACAGCCCTCTAGGAGCTATCGCCGACACCCTCCTCTCTTTATTCGATACCCTCACTCACAACGGCACTGTTCTCGACCCTGTTAACGCCCAAGTCCCTAACCCGTTTTATGGCGTCGCGGATGGGACGTACGTCGACAGTAACGAGACAGTATTGACACTCGTCGATGGTGGTGAGAACGGCCTCAGCATACCTTTCACGCCGCTCCTGGCTAAGGCCCGTGGTGTCGATGTGATCTTGGGCATCGATCTGGTACGCATGCGCCAACTGTGGGCGTGCTTGGATTTGCCTTTCTGATGAGTTTCAATCGCAGGACGGAGATACAGCCGAAAACTGGGCCGACGGGTCTGCATTGGTGGTCAGTCCGTCTTTGCATCTCTGTTTGATCACGGCCCAGACTGTCTGATCGTGTTTCGACGCACGGCACATCTAGGCCACCCAGGATTACGTCTCGTACTACCCGTCGACCTATTCGTTCCCTCCGGTACCTACGTCGCCCTCCTCATTCCTCGCGCAAAACCTCACAACGCGCCCAACTTTCTTCGGGTGCAACTCGTCCTCACCTGTGCCGCTCCTCATCTACATTGCCAACGGCGGACCGCCGCTTGGTCAGAGCCCACTGACGAACACCACCGCAGACCAAGTCGTGTACGCGGACGACGAGATTGACGGGATGCTCTCGCAGACCTTCGACATCGCCACGCAGGGTATTCCTGTTGACGTCGACGGAGCGGTGGAGAAGGACCCGGAGTGGCCGGCGTGCCTGGCGTGTGCCCTCGTCGATCGCTCGAGGAGCCAGGCTGGACTTGCGAGGAGTGGGGTGTGCGTGGGATGTATGGCGAGATATTGCTGGAGCTGAGTTGAGTATGTATCGGAGTTAAGTATGTGGGGGCATTCAGACTCTGTATTGAGCTGCTTGCTTAGGCTCATCATTGTGAGGGGACACTTGCTGATTCGATATCGTATAAGGATCAGGGTCTACTTGTACGAACTTCGAATGACTCATGCAGGCGGGTGAACTTTGCATTTGCTGAAGATGGTTGCCGTTTGACCGTCTGGCGATGGGCGGAGTTGTATTAGAACAACACTGTCTCTGCAACTCCGCGTTTCTCCCCGGGACCGTTAAGTGTATGATAAGTCTGTTAATAGGTCGTTAGTCCGTCCACCTTGCTGTCAATACTACGTCGACGAACTACCTGTACAGCCGCCGAGGGCGCTTCGACAACTCAGCGCTTACCATAACTTGAACTCAGTCGGTCTTGCCCACATGGCTTGCGAACTCTATTCTACATGTATGGCTCCCGTCTACATTCTAACCAAATCATTGTATCGGCGAAGTCTGACTCTTCTATCTCATTCTCACTCCCGACATGGCTCATCCGCTTTACTGGCGCGGAAAGTATTTCCTGTACCCCATCGGTAATACTGCAGCAGTATGTTTAACAAGAGATCTACCGCCAGAACAGCCCGCGGACATTCTGCTGCTCGGTTGTGGTGACCCGAGGAGTATCTTGTACACCGTGTTCTGTGAACATAAGCCTGGTATATAGCCATGATCTCCACTTCGAACCGTACTGTTTTGTTGAAATCACACTTATAGGGAGCCGTAAGCTTGACTTCACTTGTTGCGACATAGATCCAGCGATATTGGGTACGTATGATCACATCAGTATTATGTTTTTGACTGATTGTACACAGCTCGAAATGTCCTTCTCCTCACGTTAATTGCGGACAAACAGCCCTTCACGACGGTTGTTTGGGACATCTTCTTCCACGTGTACCTCGACAAAAAGGCACTATCGTTACTAATCGAGCAATGCAACAAGCTCCTCGGCCTGTCTGAAAACGTTGAAAGCTGGAATGCGTCTCAGTACGGCCGTTTTATCCGGATGTCCACGGAATACACATTAGCAGAGCTGCGGCGTCACTGGTCGCTCTATGCCGGCATGCATGACCTACCGCGCAGTCGGAAGGACTCCATTCGCGATTCTTTCACGAAGCTGGCGAAGTCGACCCTGCAGAAATTCGACATGAATGTCAGTCCAGCACGATCTGCTGGCCCGCTCATGGTACAGGCGGTGCCTATCGCCTCCGAGCACTTCAGAAGGTACTGGAAGACCGGGGTGACCTATTCTGACCCAAAGCAGATTGCTGCTGCTACACTTCTTAATCCTACGTTCGTCTATTCTCTCGCAGGAGAAGGTTGTGATGTGCACTACGGGACTGACCCTCTCGTTCCTTTCCACTCAGCCATTGCGTATGGAAACGCCAAACGCTCAGTCACTGTTGGAGATGTGGTCAAAGTCGCCAAAGGTGAATTTGGCGAATGGTGCTCGGCTTTCCATGACGCATTGTCTTCCGCCAATCCTAGCGTTCCTGTCGTCCGTCTATGCGTTGGAGAAGCCACGGCATTGTGTCGCGCTCTCCAGCTCTCTACTGAGACGGGTAATCCGAAAACCAACGTACCGGTTGCCCAATGGAAGACACAGCTTCTTCATTTCAACGTGTTAGAATACACCCCTGGAGGTGCGCCGACATGTTTCGATGTCATCGACACATCCAACCTTATCGACTATATCGGGCTGCTAAATATCCTGGTCGCAGCAAGCCCGCTACTGTCGACGAAGGTCCTATCGGGTGTACTTTATACGGAGTCATTGCTGTTTCTCGGGCAGGACGCGACGAAGGAGTTCACTGAACAGCTATACGCAGACATAGCCGTCATTGGGCTCCTCGTTGGTGTGTGCCCGGTCGATTACCTCTCCGGCTTTACCACGCGGTCCAATGCGCATGAGTTGATGGTCAACATGCTTGCCAAGGGAAAGTCTACGCAATCGCAATTCCATCAGGTCACTACGTGGAAGTCGCCGGTCGCAGGAGATTCTGCTGCTCGGCTTGCGAACATTCACAGAACGCCCGCCTTCGACGCTTGCCAGCTCGGGACTTTCCTGTACGATATGTATCATCAGCTCTTCGAACAGGAGGATGCTATGCATTTCTTCCGACTCCAGGAGCGTAACCTCGTCAGAGCTGTCGCCTCGTCGAATCTCGTCCATTATACTCGGGAGAGTTTTGTGCTGTTCTTGAAGCTTGTTCGAGACAGGCTTTCTATTCCACGGGAGCGGTGGCTAGAAACGATGGACAGATTTCTCGAACTTCGGGCAGCTGACACATCTCTGTCGATGGATTCAGTCAACTTGCAGGATCTGTCAGCGCAGCTGCACCGCTGCGGCGTGCACACAGTGCCCTGGATTGAAGGTAGTCCAAGGCATATCGGCTTATTCACGCATTGGACCAGTGTACCTCTTGTCATACGCATCGTCATGACTGTCCCAAGAGCGAAGCTAGCTCCGCTGGAAGAGACTGCAGAACAAATAGGGACTCCTCCGTTGCAGTGTGATCTCCGAGGGACTTGGAGTCATAACATCTTCTCCTCTGTTCATGTCGCATTCGGAAAGGCCATCCTCATGGGTACGAAGACCAATCCGTGGGTAGCTTTCAAAGAAGATCCGGAGGGCTGGCAGGGTTCTTCTCCCCTCGTGGTTTCATTCACCATGGCTAGTACGCTGCTCGAAATCGAGCCCTTGTCCGCGTTCAATGTTTGCTTCTCAGTGAGAAGCACTCCCGGCACAGTCCCTCTTGTTTCGAAACTTGGTCTAAGCCTCTCGATCTTCAGTGCAAAAATCACAGATCAATCGTCTGTCCTTGTCCTCCCCGAACAGTCTCTACCGTTGAAAATGAACTATGAAGCCCCGCTGACCCATCCGCATGCAACTGTCGGTATCGGCAAAGTGGATGACGTTGTGATCAACCTCGACGAACAGTGCGAGCTGGTTTCTTCCTTGACTGCCCGCGTCTCCATCGATGATAGCGAAGTGAAACGGGTTTTTGGAGCAGGCGCGATACCACAGATTACACAAGTCTCGCCGTGTGTGATGCGGCTTGTCGTTGGCCCGAAACAGCAATATGTCTCATATCCCTTTCCTGTCATAGGAAGTCAAAACAAGCTGCGTCTAGCCAGGAAATCGCTGTACATCGAGGTATTCGTCTTGTCTTAACTGATCGTGCTTTCATCTGCTAAGTCACACGGCCTTCATAGGTCGTTGTCCCTGTTTATGGTCCGTTCAAACCTGACGGGGTGAAACTCAACCGATTTCCAGTCGTGGAAGGAGAGCATGGACTCGGCCTTTGGAATGTCCACTATCTGAGCCTGGCCCAGTTACCTGTCCTTGACCTGAAGGCAAGGGACCTTGATAAGTGGCTCAATCCTCACGTCGGTTTGATGATGTCTACGCGCGAGCGATCCCTGCGGAAGAAACATAAGGAAGACGTCCTTATGTTCATAAAGGACACTATACACACCCTCTTTGTGCGGTCATCAGGTATCCAAGGAGGACCTCCTGTGCAGCTTTTTGCCCTACGAGATGAACAGACGAACAACTCTGATACGGTACTCTTCATCAGCAACCTGAGATTCGACTTGGCGTCTCATACCATCGTTTGTGATGGCTATGTTTTACCACTTACGCAAGACCTCTTGATAAGGACTGAACAGTCATTCGCTAAACTCGTCCATGAAGGCGATATGTTGCATATCAAGACGTTCAACGGCGAAATGCAAGCATGGAAGCAGCTACTACCCGCCCTGGTTGAACGATGCCGGACTTCGTGGGAGCATGGAGTGAATTGCGAGTATCGCTCAAAGGGGAGAGTACCACTAACCCAGGAGATGGAACTTGACCCATTGTGCAGTTGCGGGAGAGGAAAAGATACGGAAGGTATGATGAAGCAGGCTCTGTGGCGTCCTTTCGCGCCATATGTGACCAGGGTTGCATTATCCCCTCTGTTCGCTGTTTCGTATCTTGAGAAGATTGCTCGTGATCCGTCAGCTCACAAATGCTTTGTTTGCAGAGGAAAAGGCAAGCCGAAGCTTATGTCTTGTAAAGGGTGCTGGAAGGTGCGCTACTGTTCCGAGGCGTGTCAGAAGAATCATTGGAAGGTCCATAAGCCTCAGTGCAAGCCATGATCGTATCATCGTCATTTTGGGGGCTGTGCACTTCGTTTTACTTGAGGTGCCGAATCATACTCGCAATGCCCAGAATGTATTACCTTGTGCCATCAGTGTGTACGTGTTACTAGTGTTTCAAGTTCACAGAATAAACCTATCGTGGCCGAGATAAAGATGTAGAACTGGGAATTTACCACAATACTAGTAAGCCGGATGACCCTGTTTCGTTCGGACCTCAAGAAGTTACAGCCGTTTGCAGAACATACGGCGCGTGATCGAAATTTCTTTTTTTGGACAAATATATACATTCTACAGTATATCTGTATTAGCTCAGTCAATACATGTTGGATTGTCTTGAAAATTGGAGCAATGAAATGGCATTGAAAATCCAGAGGGGATGGTCAGCTCAGAATTTTAAAATAATAAGTTTGAACACTTCACAAAAAAGGCATCATGTAAACTCAATATATCTGAATTTCTGTGGCCCCTGGGTCTTTCTGGGATAATCCCTGAATCTATATTGTCCATACCACTCATATAAAGGGGACTGCCAATTTATTTTGTGTGTACAATATTTCTGTTGGTTTCTGGAAAGATGGAAATCTGGAATGAAATGGTGCAAGAACCACAGGTCATATGGGCAGGCTACAAAAAGCCAAAATAAATTGGCAGTCCCCTTTATATGAGTGGTATGGACAATATAGATTCAGGGATTATCCCAGAAAGACCCAGGGGCCACAGAAATTCAGATATATTGAGTTTACATGATGCCTTTTTTGTGAAGTGTTCAAACTTATTATTTTAAAATTCTGAGCTGACCATCCCCTCTGGATTTTCAATGCCATTTCATTGCTCCAATTTTCAAGACAATCCAACATGTATTGACTGAGCTAATACAGATATACTGTAGAATGTATATATTTGTCCAAAAAAAGAAATTTCGATCACGCGCCGTATGTTCTGCAAACGGCTGTAAAACATGAGGCTTGCAGTCGATGTATCGAATCTACTGATCGTCAACCAGGCGCTCAATATAAGCGCTCAATATCTAGTCTCGAATACTCAGTCTGCTTAGACGCTGCTTTAGACCGCCTAACCTTCGCGGTCGTTAATACTCGTTCCACTGGTTAGGATTTTATTGCGTATTGAATCTCACGAGGAACTCTGCTCTACCTCTTTCTACTTTGAAGGTATCTCGGTGACCGTCGCTGTCATATCTAACGGCTGAAAGTCCTCATTGTCCGTTAATCGCAGAACTATGCGCCACCTGTCATGCTACGTAACATGGGTAAGCATGAGGTATGTATCGTGGTCTGAAGTTGCACTTTCGTACAAGTGTTCATTTTACATATAGTAGTTCTAATGGTCTTTACGCCGCCTCTGCTTCCCAAAAATCGACCTCATGTTAATCCGAATAGAACGACGGAAGACTTCTCCAAAAATTGCTATCGTACTATGCAAGTGTCAGTCTCACAACATGATAGACTTTGGCAATCCCGAGCGTGGTTCGACATCACTGCACTCACCTTTTCTATTGATCCGCTAAATCTAGACGCGCTTCGAACACGCCCTCGACTTCTCCTTGAACCACCAGGAACCTTCGGAGGGAATGTCCACAATTGGAACTCACGCGAGGACGCGCCGTGTTCAGATTGGTCAATTTCGCTCGCACTTTGTGTATCCTTGTGTGTCCGTGCCGGAGTTCAGACGAAGAAGCATGGCCTCGAGGTATTGCCCATCTCATTATGATTCTCTGGTCAGACGCATCGTGTACCGGTGTGTGCCGAGTAAGGTTTGCTAAAATCAGGGCGTTCACCCGCCATCCTTCGAGCTTTGTCTTCTACCTCGCAGTCCTATTTTCCTAGAGGTATGGTTCACCCACTCTACTGGCCAGGAGTCTACTACTTCTATCCCATCGGGAATACTTCAGCTGTATGTTTTACGGGAGATATTTCACCGGAAGAAGATGCCAATACCCTATTACTGGGTTGTGGAGACCCTAGAAATATATTATATACGGTATTCTGCGAACCCGAATCCAG
Source organism: Amyloporia xantha (assembly GCA_036971615.1). Lineage (NCBI taxonomy): Eukaryota > Fungi > Basidiomycota > Agaricomycetes > Polyporales > Adustoporiaceae > Amyloporia > Amyloporia xantha. Next base: position 704,466 of record JAYKKR010000014.1, read on the forward strand.
TAAGAGCTCATTGTTTTGCACTCACACTCCAATTTAACATGTTCGACACCCAGGAAACCGCACGCTTGACTTCACATGCTGCGACATGGAACCAGCCGTCTTAGGTACGTCTAACCTCCAGTATAATAATGCCGCTTTGCAGACTTACCCTCCGCAGCACGCAATCTACTCCTTTTCACCATGATAGCAGATCGGGAGTCGTCCATGAACGTCATCTGGAATATATTCTTTCATATTTATCTAGATCACGACTCAAGCATCGTGCTCTCGGCGCAGTGCGAGAAGCTCATCGCCTGTTCCACGAGTCTCGAGAACTGGAGTGCCTCGCCATACGGAGGGTTCATCAAGATGTCGACAGAGTATACTTTGGTCGAGATAAGACGCCATTGGAACCTCTGGCTTGACATGAAGGATCTTCCGCGTGCCCGAAGCGAAGCCATCTATCACGCATTTGAGTCGGAGATGGCAAAGCGTTCGCTATCGAGGAAAGGAGACCTTGTTTACAGCTCGGCGCGCTCCGCGGGTCCTTCCTTCCTGGAAGCATTGGCCATCATGTCTGAGCAATTTGCGGCGTATTGGAGGACAGGCGTAACATTCGTGCATGCAGCCGAAATCTCTTCCGCTACACTCATCAATCCCACTTTCGTCTATTCCTTAGCAGGGGAGGGATTCCATGTGCATTATGGAACCGATCCGCTTGTCCCGTTTCATTTTGCCTCTACATTCGGCAACGCAAGGTCCTCACTGTCTATCGCGGATATCGTCGACGCCGCTAAAGCCGAGCTGACGGAATGGTGCTTGGCTTTCAATTCTGCACTCTCGTCCACCGTACCACCCGTCGTTCGCTTCTTCCTTGGTGAAGTCACCGCCGTTTGTAGAGTCCTCCACACATTTGCTTTGACAGGAACCACGGAGTCAGATGTACCCGTGGGACGGTGGAAGGCACAATCTATTCACCTCAATCGAAACGAATATGTTGATGGTGATGCACCTATTAACTTCAATGTCATCGACACATCCAATCTCGTGGATCACATAGGGCTACTCAACGTCCTCACCTCGTCTATCCCTCTGTTGAACGAAATTACAGGCTCTGGTGTATTATACACTGAGTTTCTCTTGCCATGTGGAGATGACGTGACAAAAGGATTCGCAGACAGCCTTCGCGCAGACCTAGTTACAACCACTATTCTGATGGGGCTGTGTCCTGTCGACAGTCTTTCCGGCTTTACAACGCGATGCAATACACATGAAGTCTTGATTTCGGCTGGCGCTGACCACGACCCAAGGCAATTCCATCAGAGCATAGCTTGGAAGTCATCGACTTCAAGGGACGCTGTTGCCGTTCGGATGGGTCGATTGCAACCTCTCTCCTTCGATCCCGTTCAGCTCGGTACATTCCTCTATAATATGTATCATCGGACGTTCGAGGGTGAAGATGCTATGACATTTTGGAGGCTCAATCGGAAGTCCATTCACAAAGCCATCGCTGATTCCAATATCGTCCATAACACGCGCGAATCTTTCGTCTTGTTTCTCAAGCTCATCAAGGACCGAGCTAGAATCGCGGACCAAACGTGGATAGCAGTCATGAAGACGTTTTCTGCCCTTCAATCCGCTGACAAATCCGTTCCAATGGATGCGAATCATTGTCAGGATCTATATGCACAGTTACACCGTCATGGCGTCTATACAGTGTTTTGGATTCACAATCAGCCCTCCAAGACGAATGTGCTGTCGAGCTGGACTGCCGTTCCTTCCCTTCTCCGTATCTTCTTGACCGTTCCGCGCAAGAGACTGGCTGCACTCGCCGAGTCCTTGACTCGTCGAGGGACACCACCGTTTCAGTGCCACATCGCAGGGAAGTGGAGCCATAGTATTTTCTCGTCACTCTATGCTGCCTTTGGAAAGGTATCGAAGGGCGTTACGAATGGCTATCCTCGTGTGATTCTTGAAGAGGATCCGGAAGGGTGGGCAGGGACATCGCCTCTAGTGGTGTCCTTCACAATACCGAGCAGTCTTTTCGGTGCAGAGCCCCCGGAAGATCTCCAGGCCAGCTTCTGTGTTCAGAGCACCGCTAGCACCGCAGTTCTTGCTCCTCAACTGGGATTGATGCTGACTATATACAGTGCGCAACTCGTGGATGAGTCTGCCGTTTTAATGTCCCCGGAATACCTTGTGCTTCCGCTCTCTTGTTGCAAATCAACGCCCTCTCTGTCTGCACTGGCCGTTCCTCAAGCTCAAATTGGCAGCGTCGGTGTAGCAACTATCGCTCTAGACAAGAGGTGTGCCTCCATAGCAACCATGACTCTAAAGGTGACAGTCGAACAGAATGATGCGAAATGTCTGTTTCAAAATGGAGCAAAACCGGAGATTGTACAGATTGCGCCATGCACGATTTTACTCTCGATTGGGTCTTATCACGAAGTGCTCGTGTTTCCTGCACCTATCATTGGGGGGCATCATAAGCTTCTTCTCGCCAGGAAATCACTGTACATTGAAGTAAATCCGACCCTTCTCTGCATCATATAGAATGTTGACGCGACTTCATTGCTCAGGTCATAGTTCCAATCTCTGGGCCGATGAGCCCTGGCAGTATGGTGATCGGCCCTTTTCCATTTACCTTCGATTCAAACGCGCAACCGCGTCTATGGAACATCCACCGTTTGAATTTATCCCGACTACCTGTCCTCGACACAGGTGCTACCAAGCTACCCAATTGGCTCAATCCCCATTTTGGCTCCATGATGTCTATGCGTGAAGTGTCTCTCAAAAACAAACATCAGGACGACACATTGATGTATCTAAAGGACACGCTGCACGCTATTTTCGTCCTCTCGTCAGGTATTCAAAAGGGTCCTCCACGACGGCTGTTCGCATTGCGAGAAGCAGCTACCAAATCCTGCGATACCATCTTCTTCATTAGCGACCTCAAGTATGACCTGCAGTCTCATGCCGTCATATGTGATGGTTACGTGCTTCCGCTCACCAAGGAGCTCATGTCCAAAATTGTCCGGCCTTTCTCGAAACTCGTATCGGAAGGAGCTCTTACAGACATAGCTGTGTTCAACGGAGAAATGGAAGGATGGAAAAGACTCATGCCAGCGCTGACGGAGCGTTGCCGCACATCGTGGAAGCATGGAGACAAGTGTGAGTACAAGCTACAGGAGATGATCCCGCTTTCCCTCGAGAGGGGCGCGGATCCTCTTTGCAGCTGCGGAAGAGGAATGGAGACCGGCGGAATGGCGAAGGCAGACCTTTGGAAACCATTCATGCCATACGTGACCAGGATCGCTCTGTCACCCTTGTTCGCTGTCACGGTGACGTACATCGAAAGCGTTCTCAGAGCTGCCGTGGACTGTTGTTCAGAGTGCGGAAAAGAGGGGAAGCCAAAACTCATGGTATGCAGTGGCTGTAAGATCGCGAAATATTGCTCCCCAGCCTGTCAGACGAAGAATTGGAGGGTTCATAAGCGGGTGTGCAGATCTTGAATACATCTTTGACAACATGCTAGTTTACATTGTTTGTAGGTACATCCGGAGTGTAATTAGCTTGTGACGGTCGTGGATAGGGGCTCCAACATCTTTCTAGACAGAGCTAGCCGATCCTCCAGCTTGAAGTGTGAAGGGTGGGCATACGCAATGGTTTTGTCTTTCTAACCATGGAAAGTGTATCTCGGGTGAACGTCAGCTCATCGCGGAACCGTTCGCAGGCCAGAAACGTGTGCACAACCTCCGAAACGTCATCTCAGAAGCTAGCAATGCCAAATCTGCGCACCTGGCAGTGTTCAGCGATTCAGATGTCTATCCGAGTCAGATTCTCACTAGTGTATGTTCGCTACGAGTAAATTTAGGTCATATTCAGGAAGTACAAGTTACAATTATACACCAAGAGCTCAGCCACTGTTAAGTAACAATTTATCGATGGAAGGCAGCGCGTTGTCCAAAAAGGCGTTCAAGGTCTACACGCAAGTTTATGTATTTCCCAGTTATTTGCTTGGCAGGCTGCGGAACAATATCGCACGTTCTTGCAGCGACTACATGCCATCAGCTTCGGTTTTCCCTCTTCTTTGCATTGAGAGCAACAATCCTTAGGTCGGCCACTAATGTTCTTGAGATACGACACTGGAAAGAGGGGCGAAAGTGCAATCCTGGTCACGTAGGGTATGAATGGCTTCCATAGGTCTACCTTCATCATTCCATCGGTCTCCTTCCCTCTTCCGCAGCTACAGAGAGGATCCTCACTCATTTCTAGTGAGCGCGGGATCTTCCCATGTAGTTTGTACTCGCATTTGTCACCATGCTCCCACGATGTTCGGCACCGTTCTGCAAGCACTGGCAACAATTGTTTCCACCCGTCCATCTCTCCGTTGTACACAGATATATCGAAAATAGCTCTTTCAGCTACCAGTTTCCAGAAAGGTCGCGTGATTGTGGACATGAGCTCTTCAGTGAGCGGCAGCACGTATCCGTCGCAGACAACGGCATGGCACTGCACGTCGAACTTGAGATCGCTGATGAAGAGCAAAGTATCGCAGTCTTGAAGGTCTGTAGCTCTGTTGCGCAACCCAAACAACCTTTGTTGGATACCCGTTTGGATGCCTGACGAACGAACGAAGATGGAATGCAGCGTGTCCTTGAGATACATCAACGTGTCGTCCACACGTTTTTCCTTGAGGGCCTTATCCCGCGGAGACATCATGGAGCCGACATGGGGATTGAGCCACTTGCCCAGCTCCGTAGCATGCGTGTCTAGCACGGATAGGCGGGACAGGTTGAGGCGATGGATATTCCAGAGATGTAGTCGTTCCTTGGCATCGACGATGACGGGGAATGGATTGATCGCCATTCCACTAGCTGTCATTAGCTTGGAGACTGGGACGACGACCTAATCAACGAAACGACATCAACATTGGTACCGAATTGAAGTGCGAGTCATGAAAGACCTACCTCAATGTATAGTGATTTCCTAGCGAGACGAAGCTTGTGCTGTCGCCCAATAACAGGAACAGGAAAGACGAGTTCTTGGCAGTGATATCCTATATGGAGCTCAATCACGCACGGGGCTGTCTGTCCAACCTGCGGTATTTCCCCCTCCTGAAAGAGCTGTTTCGCATATCCATCTTCTACCGCAAGCTTCAACGAGACTGTAGCCATTGAAACGCACTTTTCATCCAGAGCAATAGCAACCGCACCGACGCCACCAATCTGTCCGCACGAAGCTGCCATCCACGTAGCAGTCAATGGCTTGCAGCGAGACTGACGGTCAGCAAGAGGTTCTGGCGCAATGAACACCGAGGTCTGGTCCATAAATTGTGCACTAAAAATAATCAAGCCCCATCCCATCGTCGGCACGAGAACTCCTGTGCTAGCCGTGCTCCGAACCGAGAAACCCACTTTGAGATTCTCTAAAGGCTCCACACCGAGAAGGCAGCTCGGGATCACAAAAGAGACAACCAACGACGATTTCCCTGCCCATCCATCTGCGTCTTCCTCTATCTCCACCCTAGGGAGCCCTTTGGTGGCGTTTAGCGATGTCTTGCCAAAAGCAGCTTGGACCGACGAGAAGACATAGTGGCCCTTCTGTCCTGTAATGTAACAATGTAACGGCGGTGTACCCAGGCGACTTAAGCGCTCAGCGTGAGTATTGAGTCTTCCGCGTGGGACGCTTAAAAAGACGCGGATGAGGGAAGGAATGGTATCCCACGCCGAGAATGTGGCCGTTCGAGGAGGCCGCTTATGAATCCAGGGCTCTGTGTACACGCCATGGCGATGTAACTGCGCGTATAGATCATAGCGAGAGGTTGCATCCCCGAAAGTCGGACTGCCCGCAACCTGGAGATTGGAAAAAGCCTGCATGACGTTTATCCAGATCTGTTCAGAAAGCTGCAGCTGATCCTTGATGAGTTCGAGAAATAAGACAAAGCTCTCGCGCGTGGAATGTATGATGTTGGAGTTGACATGGGCATTAAGAATACTGGGCCTCTTGTTGATTTTCCAGAATGTGGCGGGATCTTCCTGCTCAAATAACGTCTTATAAATGTTGAAGAAAAATGTACCAAGTTGAAGGGGATCGAGTGTGACAGGTCGCAGTCCACCCAATTGGACAGTAGCAGGATCCGCAGAAAAAGGACGCTTCCAGGCTATGATCTGATGTAATTGGTCGCGGTTAATGATGCGGGACGTAATGATTTCATGTATGCTGCATCTCGTTGTGAAGCCAGAAATGCTGTCGATGGGATGGAGGCCGATCAGAGCGCCGACTGTCAGTAGGTCTGCTCGAAGGCTATCTGCGAATCCGGTGATCGCGTCGTGTTCGGATACTGATAGGGATTCAGTATATAATACGCCAGAACCTCCGAGTCTGGACAACAAAGGGGCCGAGATGGACATGACATTCAGCATTCCCAAGTGATCCACGAGGTTGGACGTATCGATGACGTTGAAGCTAACAGGTGCGTGACCGTCGACGTATTCACCTTTGTTGAGGCGAATTGGCTGTGCTTTCCACTGTCCAATGGGTGCATCCAATTCCGCATTTCCTCCAATCGCGTAGGTATGAAGGACTCGACAGACGGTGGAGGCGTCACCAAGGAGAAAGCGTATGACAGGAGGTTTAGCGGACAAGAGGGCAGTGTTAAAACCCGAACACCAACCCATCAGCTCGCTTTTGGCAGCACTGATGACATCTGCAACAGATAACGGAGACGTCGCGTTCCCGAATGCAGAATCGAGATGAAATGGGACGAGTGGGTCGGTTCCGTGGTGTATGTGACATCCTTCTCCTGCTAAAGAGTAGATGAATGTGGGGTTGACGAGTGTAGCAGAAGAGATCTCTGCTTCGCCCAAGAATGTGACTCCCGTTCTCCAATAAGACATAAATTGCACCGACATGATGGACAATGCCTGCGCCATGAGAGGCCCCGCGGAACGCGCCGAGCCAAAGTTGAGCTTGCATTCATCGGGCGATAAATTCCTCGACATGGTAGAGGTGAATGCGTCACGGATAGCTGCGATCCGAGCAGGCGGGAGATTCTTCATATCAAGCCAGAGAGCCCAATGGCGCCTCATTTCAACCAGCGTGTACTCGGTCGACATCTTAATAAATCCTCCATATGCAGAAGCACTCCATGTTTGGAGACTCGTAGAGCAGGCGATAAGCTTCTCGCACTGTTCCGAGAGCACGGAACTTGAGTTGTCGTCCAAGAACATATGAAAGAAGATATTCCAGATAGCATCCGCGGATTCCTTATCCACCACCATAGAGAACAGGAGGACATTACGTGCTGCAAAACTTCAGTATTGGCAGCCGCGCTGGTAGATTATGTGCCGGACATACCTAAGACGGCCGGCTCCATATCATTACATGTGAAGTCAAGGCTGCGGCTAACTGTGTATAGATTGGGGCTAAGTCACAATACCGACGAAAGCTAATACCTTCTTACCGATATCAGGTTCGCAGAATATCGTATGAAAGATGTTTCTCGGGTCTCCACAACCAAGTAATAAGATATTCGCATCTTCTTCCGGTGAAAGATCTCTCGTCAAGCAGACAGCTGAAGTGTTCCCGATGGGATAGAAGTAGTAGAGTCCCGGCCAATAGAGTGGGTGAACCATGGCTCAAGGAGAAATTGCCAGTCGAAAACGGGGGGCAAAAGATAGAGAACAGCAGGTCGACGCCACGATTTGAACTAATCCCACTCGGCACACCCCGATACACGATGCGCCCACAAGAGTATCGTATCAAGAAGCGCCACGCATCGAGACCATAATTCTGCATAAGAACTTTATCATGGATACGCGCAAGGTGACCCAAGTTCCCAATATCGTTGCACATCCTCGTATGTTTCATGCTCCCCGGCGACCCCGGGTGATGCAGGCAGAATGTAGGCGCATTTCCGATCACTTCAGGAATTAGCTTGTCGACAAGAGCTGTGCAGCTCCATGGAAGACTGATGCCTGCAAGATAATGCCATCGTTCTCGACGGTGTTCGAACTTTCTTGTCAGTAACTTAACCCATTGAAGAGGAGGTTTCCGAACAATTATTTATTCATACTCCACAAGAATATAATCTGAGGATATCTATTCGCAATCAATTCTAGAGCTGTGGCATGAAAGAAGACTCACAGCTCCTAAGAGTAACAGGAATAGAGAACGGGCGTAATGGTCGAGAGCGCTTCTTCTGTACGTCTCGAGCGCACCTTCAAGCATCTATTACAAGCCACGAGATTCAGATTGCCTTGTTCTCAGCAAATACAGTCCTTATGAGCTGTCAGTCAGCAAGCAAACTTCGCAAAGTACGAAACCACGAACTCTAGGAGTAATGCAACCCTGGTCACATATGGTGCGATTGGACGCCACAAGGATATTCCCGCACGGAATATGCCAAGACTCACAGATGTAGCATCGACAATTATCGAGCACTGCAATAAAGATGCTACAGAAAAGCACAAGTCTATTTATATTCAAAGCAAAGAGCAAATCCAACAGAGTTTTGTTGAATTCGCATGACTGCAATATCCACAGCATCTACCATGCAGCCTAAGCTGCGCTGTACAGAGCGACCACGTCTGCAGCCCTTTGCGTCCCGGGGCGATTATCACATGGATGTTTGCATGGCTAGAGGGCAGGCGTAATGTCTTCAAATACTAACACACCGGCATTGGAAAGAGCTCCGTCTGAAACACCAGCTGTGAAGTGGACAGAAAGCATAATCGTCTCGCCTGTGAGTCGCCATGAATACTTGCGCGATGACGTACGTGCCATATAACACAGAGTCAAGGACATCAAGGAGCCAAAATAGATGACTGGTGGAATCTACCCCGGGCCAGCGAAGCTGAAAGACTTGATTGGGCAGAATATACTATCAGTGGCCCTCTAATGCAACTTTTTCACGGATTCCCTGCCCCTTCCTCAGCTACATCCCGGAACCTTTCGGAGTTTTGTCTAACGGCAAGCCATGGTTCGAATGTATCCCCTGAGATTTTACAGGCGTGGTACATGTTGTGAGGAACGATACCGAGGGTGAACTAGAGTCGCAACAGCAATGCAATTGACAGTCACGGGTGTTGTCACGATCAAATTCGAATACCGACACGGCATCCACCAAATATGCATGAGCTCCGACGCGCTAAAGCAGTGATGGGATTCCTAAATTAGTAGAATGTGGCGGATCTGTCACGCTCATTCTCTCTGGAGCTCGTCTTTCATCTCGTGTATGGGTTCTGATTCCATTCGCATCTCCGGCATACTACCATAGGCTAGAATAATGCAACTAGATACTTCTACTAAGTTTTGGGACCAAAGAAAGTGGATCGAGAGACTGCCGAGCTCAATCCGTGTTGCAAATCCTGTGATCTGTCGGTTTGTGATTTTTCATTCTCTTACTGCTTCCGCTTTGCAGAAGCTGAGTAGACAGGATTTGAAATAATGCATAAAAGAGTCTTGATCATAAATATCAGAATATTTGGGGAACGGAAAGGTGCTCAAAACGCAAAATTGCACTACTGTTGCGATTGCATTGCAGGGCCACTGATAGTAACAGTAAGAAGCGAGGAAAGAGAAAGCAAAGAGGATGGAAAATATTGGCGGGCGACCGCGTCAGTGCACGTGTTCGCCAATGGTCTCCCCGACTTCTTTGAAGTCCAGTAGAGTCCAGTCTGCCCTAGTCTCCCAACCTACTAAGTAGTCTATCATGTCGTCGTCTGGCCAGTGCTCGCCCTTTCGATCTTGCAAAGGCGTCGCATGACACTCTTGCGGCCAATTTCTCGCTCCACGGAGATCGACTTCCTTGGATGACCGTAAATTCTGTCAGCTAACTGTGCTTCGAGCCATAACAATACTTAAGGTTGTTCTTGCAACGTTGGAACTGTTGTCATCAGGTTTTTGTTAACTGGATTAAATGATAGACATCGGTGGGTAATCTACTGTGCCCTATTGACGAAATACACGTAGCATGGTTGATCCCATTAGTACTCTGTCTATTTCCATGACAAGCGACGCTATTTTGGGCGGTCTACCCTTATATCACTCTTCCTCCCGCTTTTCCGTACTACAAGGATGCGTAACTAATTCTCCATATCGGCTGTCTCTATGCGGGAATCGATGTGATCAATCTGGGCGTTGTTTTCACATCTTGACGTTCTGGGTGTCCGCATGAGTTTGCTATCGCTTTCATCCTCATGTGAAGCAACTATGGCATTTACGCTGAAGCTGCTACTTCCGAATAGCTATTGGTAAAACACTGAACCATTCTTGCCAGGCGGTTGTGAAGCTATGACGTTTCACCCACGGAAGACATTATTACAGATACATTCCTTCCTTGTGCTCCGATGTGATATACTTAGACAGATTTTTCTCATTTTCAGACATGTCTCAAGAGTCGGATGGTCGGTACCTATCCGTTGCATTTGTCGCAAATCAATCAACTCTTTGGCAACCGATATATTTGCCCTTATTCTTGGCACAAAATTGGATCCATCGAATACGTTTCTTCTGAACGTTGCAGACGATTCGCACGCATTCATCCAGTCTCAAGCCACACGACATATTCGTAGGAGACAAGCCAAGTCGAACATTCAAAGCAGTGCTAAACTATATCACCCAAGGAAACTATATCGTCAATTTCATGCAACAGCCAACTGTGCTAAATTCCAAATGCGAATCGCATTATCGTCTGACGTTACTAGCCGTCGTCCATCTGGCGAGAACCGCAGGTGAGTGATATTATCTTCATGTCCTTCAAGGGGAGCCAAGCTGACTCCCGTGCTAGTGTTCCACACGCGCACCACATTGTCCTCGGTGCTCGTGCATACGCGCTTCGTATCCGGCGAGAAAATTGCAGTGCTCAGAAGCTGATCTCCTACCTCCAGTGCGGCCAGCTGTTCGCCACCGAACGAATCGCAAGTTTTCACCGTCTTATCACTCGCCACAGACAAGATCTGCGATCCGTCCGGCGAGAAGACCGCCTGCCACACTGATCCCTGATGCTCGCGCAGTGTAAGCAGCTCTACTCCCCCTTCGACGCCCCAGACGGTGCTCGTCCCGTCGTCCGAGCCAGTCACTAGTCGACGGCTGTCCGGTGAGAATGACAGGGAATATATGACCCCTCTGTGGCCCGAGAGGACGGCCAACATATCACCCGTCGTGGCATCCCATATGCGAGCTGAACAGTCTGCGCTCGCAGATACCAAACGTGCCGAATTGGGGGAAAATGCAGTCTGTAGGATCATAGCTTTGTGGCCCTCCAGGATCGCATATACGGTGCCAGCTATCGCATCCCAAAGACGAATGGTGAAGTCGACGGAGGCTGAGGCGATGATCCGACCATTGGGCGAGTAGTTGACCCACTCCACGAAACCTGTGTGCCCCTCCAGGATCGCCCTCGCAACGCCTGTAGCCACGTTCCATATAATCGCTGAATTGTCACGAGAACCGGAGACTAGCTCCTTACTGTTAGGCGAGAAGGCGAGAGAGCAGATCATGTCGGTGTGGTCAAGACACTCGCCGACCTGACGTCCGGTCACGGTATCCCATATGACGATACGCGAATCCTCGGAGCCACTGGCGAAGTATTCACCATTCGGTGCGAACGCTAATGAGCAGACACCTTCTGCGCCATCAGCCAACATTATGACGTTCGGGCTGTTCACTATAATAGACTTCTCCGTGGCTTCCTCAGCGTCGTCTCCGAGAGGCGATTGGGATCGTCCTTCAACCAGACTTTCTGAAATCAGATTGGGCTCCGACACCACAGCGGCGGAAGGGTCTGAGGTTGATTGTTGTCGCTCTGCTGCCGAATGATGCGGGCTGTCGAAATCAAGGGGTCCTTCTACTGCATCTGCAGATGCATTCATAGCAGAAGTGTTTTCGTCGCTAGTAACCGGTGAGACTGGGGTATCCAAGGAAAGCGTGCCGACTATACAGACGTAAGTTCCTCTCGAACCGATTAGTTGAACTCTTCTGCTCACCTCCATTCTCATCCACTTGGATACGTGGACGCACAGTTGCGAGAAATTCAGGTATGTTACTTGAGATGCCATTTCCCTGTGAAGTGAAGGCTCTTTGTAAAGAGCGCGACAAAATGATGGATCACCACCTACCTCATGTACGTCAAATACGTCTTGAATATTGGCAATGGCGATTTCTGCATTCGAATTCTGCAGATCATCAAATTAGACCTCATCATCAAAGTCTGCGCTATGATGTACCTCTAGTATGTAGTCAAGGACGAATCCCACAGGATCGTATGGCTGGGACCACTGTTAGCATGAAACGCACGATGAGGTATGCATACAAACCTTTTGATGTGTCGGAACCTGTTCCACAATGAATTCCTCCATTGTCTCATCGCCATCTGCCGCAGTAATCGCTGCATCGTCGTCATGTTCGTCAGGCGCATAGTTTAGCTCTCGTGGTTCAGCAGCGGCTTTGATGACCTTCGGCGCAAGAAGTCTGCGCTGCTTGAGTTTGTAGTAATGAAGAAATACACATTGATCCTTCTTGTGCGGGTGTTTGCCATCCTCGTGATGATTCTTATTCTTGCCTTTGCCCTTCCCTCTATGCGCATCCTGCTGATGATTGTCATGTCGAACCCGAAGTGGTCCGGACCGATGGAAGTAAGGCGTCGTGACTTCATGGGCATGTGAGTAGGAGAAAGAAGCAGTCCCATACGACGCTAATTCGGCATCGAATTTGACTTCTACAGCACATCTTCCATGCGTGAATGCTGCCACCGCCCATTCTGTTGTCTTCACCCAGCCACAAACAAGAATGATGTCTTCCTTGTCGAGGTCCATGTGACATCTGTCCCTCGCAAATGTATGCCAGCTAGGGTAGAAGCGTGTCATGTAGTCGGGGACCTTGGTATTCTTCTGCAGAATCTCTCGATCTGCAGCTTCCTTCAAAACGAGACAAGCACCCTGGTGATCTTTGCATTCCAAATTGAAGCTCCCCCCTGCGCCGTGACTGCAAGAGGTCAACTCATATCGCAGAAGATCGTGTTTGTTCTCGACTCACATTTCAACTTTGGCGGCTGCTTTCTCCGACGTTACGCTTTTACTGCACAGCGGGCCATCGGGAATAGCAGCTTCGCGGACGTTTATGCCATAGGTGTTTAATTCGATTGGCTTGAACCCCTCGGGCACTCCGTATCTGGCATTTACTTCATCATCTGCGGGACGTACAGCATTGAACAAGCGATAGAAAGCACCGTCGTCGAGATAGCCGACATCGCCCACAAGCACTTCCCCGTGCTTCGTAGGCTCCGGAGCCCATAGAGGTAGGCCTTGGCAACATTGGAGTAACTGTTCAGCGTAAACATCACTCGGTGCTGCGTTCGCCATAGTAAAGGTGATGCGGGAAAAGAGCTAAGCCCAACAGCATGGTCATATACATGATATATGAGCTTTCGACATGGGATACCCGGCTTCTTTAAAGTTTACTTTGACATGAGGCAGTGGAATCCAGATAGCCGCTGATGGCACGTCCACGGACCATACAGATACGCGCAAAATCAACGACAGTAGCTGGATATGCGGTGCAGTCTGGGACGAGGCAGTCACTGGAATGCAGTGTGGACTACATCCTGTAAGCTTCAACCAACTGTGGTTTGCAAACCGAAGGCTGTGTATATACGGAGGCTGTACTCGACACCGCATTCAAGTCGAGCAATGACATGGGCCACTATAATGAGAGTAGACAACAACACGTCCAGTTATACTTATAGCTGTAGAACTTGAGAACCTGATATGTGACGACGGGCTCCGAGTGTTGCATTCCACGTACGTACTAAGTAAGGTGCCTTGCGTCTTGTAGAGCCCTTCAAGTCGGCATGTGCAGAACAGCCTGAGATCTTCGAAACATATACAATCAGCCTTCGAAAACTTGTCGAGAGCTGTAGAAAGTCATTGGAGTGAAATCTGGACAGAAACTAACTTGCGTCCATTACTCGTATGAAACACGCGACACGTGACGTAGCGCGTGTGGAGGATGTCAACTTTGATCATAGAAACCACACAGCGGAAACACAAGGGAAGCGACAGCGAGCATAGCCACAATGCACACAAGAATCACGAAACGGAGAACGGTCCCATTCTTGCATCATTTCGTTACTACCTAATGGGACAGCAGCAAAGTCCAACTCTACGATATAAGTGTGCCTCTTGTCATACATATGAGATCCGATCAACTTCGATAACGTTTTGGCAGAATACTAGTACTTATCGTCCAATACACCAGTCCAGCGCAGAAGTGAACGGAATCTACAGGCCAATTGCTGACAAGAGACTGGCGAACTTCGGCGTACCAAGACCGGTGACCTAAGCACCAATTTTAATGAGTGACTCTAATATAATCTAGCCAAACAACGTACCGGATCCCATCCCACAGTCGCATCAAAGCCCAAGGTGTAGTTCGCACCGCACGCATCGTTGTTCCCAGACACGATGTCAGTCAAAGCCAACGCACCGTTTGAGTACAAGAATGGGTTCAAGAAGCCCAGCACTGGCTTTCCTGCAGCGAGAAGCCTATCGTTGAGTAGAGCGACAACACTAGCCCAGGTTGGTGCTGAACAGCTCGTTCCAGAGACCTCCAGGGTGTAATCACTGTAGACAATCTGGAAATCGTTGCCATAGGCTGAAACATCTGGGTAGCCACGACCGACAAGGCTGTATAAGCCACTATCATTGGTTCCGAGGCGTGCCAGGTATGCAGCAACGTCACCAGCTTGATAGTCAGGCCGCAGGAAGTAATTGGAGAACCCTCCGCCGGAGAAGTCGATGGCGACTTCAGGAATGAGGTAGGTAGCGCCGACCGACGTGATGCTAGCACAGCACGATCAGAAACTTCGAAATCAAGAGATACTGAATCCACAAACGCACTAGGGACATCCGGATGGGAATGTAGGCACAAAGGTCGTGCAGTCCGAGTCATGGTTGCCCGAGACACCACCATCACCGGAAGAGAAGATCAGCGAAACTCCACGAGCCCCTAATTGAGCATACACATTGCAGAGATTTCTGAAGAATATATCACGAATCAATAAGAATGCATGAATCACTTGTAGGGAATACGAACTGGGCAAAGAGGGGTGAAACCATATCTTCGTCTTGACCATAGCTGGTAGACATCACTTGCGGCGGCTCGTCCAGCGCAAGAACACTGTTTGCAGTATCCAGAAGACCAGTTAAAAAGTCATCTGATCCATCAGTGATGAACAAAACAGGGACATCTGTTGCTAGTCCCACGGTATATTGAATATCAAGGTCCTATTGCAGTCATGCGAAATTAGTCTCGTCACTGATACCGTGTTTGAAAAACATCATACAGCTTCAAGACCCGCATATGAGCTATTCTGAGTGTTGACACCACCATCTATGCTGAGCACAGTGAAATTCGTATCGGGGTTCATGTCCGGTCGAAATTCCTGGAGGAAACTCTGCCGGTTTATATTAGAATCGTTCATCCAAATATTGAACAGGCCAACTTACATGCAGATCAGAATATTGCGCCCACTGTTCTTCATATTCAGTGACAGCAAGGCGATTTGTAGGAACGGTCGCAGGAGTAGCTGGAATACCATAGAGGTCCTGCAAACACGCAGGAGTCATACCGCTTCCGGTCTGCTCGACAGCAGCGCAAGGCGAGGATGCGTCAGAGGAGCTTGCGCTGGTGGCAACGCGGGTGATAGGGGGCTTCAGACCACTTGGACTCGGAAACCTAGAAACGAGAGTGGTGATTTATAGAAAGGCACATGCAAATGAATTTGCACGAACGTGATCGTTGGATGAATCAGATCGATATAGCCTACCAGATTTGAAGGAATGGAATACGAGAGCGTCCGAACGGTTGTTGACCCAGTGATGGTGGAAGTAAAGACGGAGTAATCGGCATTCATGATATCGTTGGCCTTGCTGACAGGTACGTCGACTTGAAGCCAATCTCCGGCGGGAGAGGTCACAGAAGCAGTTAAGCCATTTTCTGACAGCCAGCTATTGACCGCCGCCGTAGTCTCGGGCGTCGGAGTAACATATGTTTCTACCTATAGTTAAATGCGACATCATGTGATCAGTAAGACTTAGAATCAAGGCCACACTCATAATTAACATACACACCTCGGCTTTGGTGAGATGTTGTCCATATTTAGCATTCGAGGGAGTACTGACATCATAAAGGGCATCAATAAGTCCAGCAATGTCGCTCTGCACAAGCGCTATGCGTAGACTCAGGACCGTGTCCGGTGAGGCGGGACCGCTAAGCTCAAAGCCATTAGGTGCAGCCTGCCGAGCCTCATGAACCTGCATAGCACTACGTGCTAGAGGCTTGCTCAAGACCAAGGAGGAGAACAGAGCGACGAAGAGACCGTAGCGGGAAACCATCACGGACTGACCTCCGATTCCTCGAGGGTGAAGAGCTGCCTTCCATCCGCACCTCAGATCGCGTCTTTATATACCACCAGCAGGTAGAAAGAAGCCCCACGCCCCGGTCAGGGTAGGCCGTGTATGTGAGATGCACGATGGCGAGAAGCACTTCGGATGGACTGCCGGCAGGACGATTGACTCACAATTTCCGATCCAGATGGGCAGCCACATGGCCTGCATTGCATGCGTGAGTTGATGGGAGTAGTCCCAATCCTCGTAATGAGACAACCTCTTGATGGAACTACAGCTGTTAAAGACGATGTGGGTGGGTATCGTGTCAAAATCTGTTGGAGGTGAAAACAATTGTCTTGCTGCATATGGCCGAGTCGGGTTAGGACTTGACGGACGATACATGAGAGCGTGGGTTTGGCCCGGGATCCCAAATAGATTAAATAGCTGCCGGAGGGCCACCGCCAGCAAGGATCAGAACATGATCACGGGCTGGATTGCCGCCAAGTAAACCAAATACGCAGGGACGCCGGAGCCCGGTTTGAGCTTTACGATTGATTTATATCTGTAGTGGGCTCAGACGACTCATTGCTCGGACCCATCGATTCTCAGGAGTCGCATCAATCCACGGGTAAGCGACAGTAACATTATCTCGAAAACTGCATTCAGCTAACTTGAGCAAAGCTTTGGCCTGGAAGGTGAGGTCGAATCTCGCCAACAAGGGCATGAAGGCTTATCGTGGCATCTATGAACGCATCGTGCCGCACCCGGTGACCATACAACATCAACTTACGCAGTATGCAAGGATTAATTTGAATGACTTACAACAAAAGACGCCACTCACGGTGATAGGAAATGATGGTTACTCATGGTGCTCTGCAAAAATTGAGGCGCAGTGAATGATTGAACAAAGCATGATTCAACCGCGAAATTTTGGTAGGGCCCTGCCGTTCAGCTATCGATAGTACTTGCTGTCCACATCAGTTACTTAAAGATTAAAAGAGTTTTCAAAGTCAACTTAGAAACAGACAGCGATTAGCAAAAGTCGCCGAACAAGTGGAAGTCAAAGAGCCGGAGGTCGGTAATATGCCTGAGACAAATTCACCGGCATTTGCCGGCGTTCACCACCGACGCCTGGCCAGACGACGGCGTACGTCGACCGTTCCTCTCCCAGGCGTAAAATTTGGCCTATATCTGGGATTGATCGCCAGAGAATTCGATGTCACATATTTCAGAGAGATTGCAGGAATTGTCGATCCTCCTAGTAGTGTCGAAACGAATTCACTTGGTTTAAAATGGCGCTGCTCGAGGTATCTAAATTAATAAACTGGGATATTTGCATGGTCAACACCAGTAATACAATACGGATGGGCGTGTACTACACGGAGTTTGTCAAGATTTACACAGCACGGACGAGTGGGACTGAACTGCATGCAGTACAGTACCACAGCCTGTATAGTGGTACAACGAGAAGGAGGAAATGTTACCTTTGATACAACACGATACAGCATCAACATAACATGGCTCCCGTCACGTCTCACAATATAAGCCCCTTCAACGCACTCGCCATGGATCCAATGACGCTCTGCATGGGGTCATTGAATCGGCGAATGCTACACTGCTCGCTTTCTACGTGTTGACAGAGAGCACTGAGCGTGCGGAACTCAGCGCCACATCCCTGCCAACCTCTCGGGCACCTGTAGATCTCATCATCATGAGCCGGGCTATCCAGGTGCTGATTGAGCGCCGCGAGGGTCTGGTACTCGCGGTGGCACAAAAAGCACTCGAACTTGCGCCCGTTCCATGCAAGCGACGTCGCGATGGTGGTGATCGTTTTCTGAGGAAGGGCGTATCCGTCGGGCCCCTGAAGGAGGCGCGCCGGATTCGTGATGACATTCGTGGGATCAAATTGAACTGCAAGTCGGTTGATTCGGTCGCGGGTCATGCCTGATCGACATGCACCCGACTCCAAATGAAGAATAAGGGCAGCGCCCGAGATGAACCGCTTGGAGCATTTGCGCCCTGGACAAACCAAGGTCCTCGGCTGATGAGCAGAGGACTTGAGATGTGTCTCGAGATTGTTCTGGCTTCGAAAAGGGCGCTCGCAGCTCTCGCAGTACGGATGTTCTTGTCGCCCATGCTGATGGAGGAATATCTCATTATAGAAGAACTGCAGTATTCGAAGTACCGAACAATTTAGCGCGGGATTGATCATTTGCCGCCGACACGCACCTTATGGCAGATTGAACAGCTAGGAAAAATCACAGCGTGCTTGGGGGAATTCTCCACATGCTGTTCCAGAGCACGTTGGGACGTAAAATGACGCTGGCAGAGAAAGCAATACACCATAGCGATGAGACAGCTGTCGAAGCACAGAATCATGAGCATCAAGCGCTGATGAGCTAAATAATGCATCCTACCAGACACCCTTTAGGACTACAGTTAGATTGTTATCGTCCGAAACGAAGACAAAATGCTCTACGGCAGTCGGCGGTCTGCTGCTTTTAACAGTGGGTGGTAGAGGGGAAAGAGTTCGCCTCGATCGATGGACCATCACCCACCTTTATATATGTACATCAGCATACGAATTTCTCACAGGCCGCGATCTGCCGGTGACTTCTCTTCGCATAGGCTCTTACTCAGAATGCGACACGCGTAGCAGTTACATAATTAGCACTGAGCGCTGTTCGCTTAACATACTGGCAAAGTCTTCTTAGCATCCAAAGCTGGGTGAAATAGTCAGAATATGGTAACTGCCATCTTATCCATATAGGCTAGTGTGATGTACTCACGAGAGGAAACGTCCATGTCTATACCCACCTCAAGAGCATTCTGTAGCTCGCATTATAACCATTCGCGTGGTGGGGTGCTCCGCCATGGGTTCGAGGTAAGATGAAGGGGCTGGATATGGTCCGTGATGGCTCTATACCGTTATACTCTATAGTAGGGCAATGGACGACGCGTGACGTCACGCGTGCATGACCACGATCACACTGGTGACTATCCCGGGCCCTCTGCTCTTAAGTGGTGTGGAATCTGAACGTTTGAACGTATCTTCATTCTGTGTCTACAGCTAACGGAACTCATTCTTTGCGGCTGCTCACTCGCTGCACTATAGTTTGTGCAGTGTTTGAAGCGAACCGCTGGCTCTCTTATCAAGTCGGTCGTCAGGACCTCCTCCTTCGCGAACATTCATACTCCAGCACGGCAATGAGATACTTTACTATGGTACTACGAACAGTCTTCTAATCTGCGGATATCGCGTCTGGTAGAGGTGCTGCGCATTAGGTGGTCTCTAAGCCTTCTCACTGGCACCACTGAGGCTTTTTGCCAGCAAAGGAAGGCGGCTAAGCCTGTGAAAATGTTCTATGTTCAAATACGGATCAGGTGTGAGCTCACATCACGCTCATTGGATCGGACATAGCAGACGCCACTTCCCATTCGCTCGTAAACGTCGATCTTAATAAAACAGCAGGAAGCTCTGATCGGGCTCTCCAATGCCTCATTCACATTTAACTATTAGAGAACATGACCAGCGGAGGTAAGGATCCTCCGAAAATTGGGGTTTTACACACGGCATGGATTTGAATCACTACCGTCACACCTGCTGACCTATCGCCGAGCCTACTTATCAGGGCATGCACTTGACCTCTCACGGACCACTTGCGCAAGACCTCCCATACTGCCTGGTTGCTAACAAACCGCTATGGATCTGCAAAACGTTGCTGAAGACTGGTTGCGCAGATTTGCACTTGCTGCCTTCCGGGGCGACGTGTCGGAGGTCGTACAGACATTTCTACCCCACGGATGGCTCCGCGACGCGCTCGTATTTACCTGGGACACTCGCTCCCTGGAGGGCCACGAAAAGATCTCTGCGTATCTGTTCAATACCCTTCCTTCGGCTCACCTTTCGAACTTTAAGCTGGAGAATCGCCCTGGTCTGCTCCCCGAGCGTGTGTTGGACGATACTGGCATCGGTGCAGGCTTCACGTTCGAAACACCCGATCGTCATGGGCGCGGCTACTTTTATCTTCTTCAAGACCACGCTAGTGAAGAGTGGAGAGCGCTCTCCGTCTACATGGCAGTAGAAGATATCAAGGGCCATGAAGAGCTCGGTCGGGAAGCGGGAGTCTACGGCGGCCATACAATCGCTTGGGAAGAAGTTTACGCCGCGCGCAGGGCTGCTATTGAGAGCGACCCACATGTTGTTATTAGTGAGTACTGCCGGGTTTAGACGCCTTGGAAGCTGTAAATCTTGGACACATGTAGTGGGCGGAGGACAGACCGGGCTACAGATTGCTGCCCGCTTCAAGCAGATGAATATCCCGACGCTTGTGGTTGAGAAGAACAAGACCATTGGAGATCAATGGAGGGGACGCTACCCTACATTGTCGTTGCATACACCTCGCAACCACCACACATGTGAGCATTCATCAAATTCAGCTCAACGCTGAAATCCTTACGCACCTAGTCCTATACCAACCCTACCCGCGCAACTGGCCTACATATACCCCAAGGGACAAAGTAGCCGATTGGCTCCAGCAGTATGCCGAAACCCAAGACCTTGTAGTCTGGACGAGCTCATATATCCTGCCTACGCCGAAGTATGACCCTGTAATAAAGAAGTGGAGCGTCACTATTAACAGGAACGGGACCCACGTACCACTCCGTCCTGCACACATTATCATAGCCATTGGCATGTTTGGTGCTCCCCGAATCCCGAAGGTTCCAGGGCGTGAGGGGTTCCAGGGCACGATCATGCACGCGAGCCAATACATGGGAGGGCAGCCTTTCGTGGGCAAGCGCGTCATCGTCGTCGGAGCTGCCAACACGGCGGCGGACATCTGTCAGGACGTCGCGTTCCGCGGCGCGCAGGCCGTGACCATGCTGCAGCGCTCGTCGACCTGCGTTGTCTCCGTGCGCTCGGTCAAGGAGGCCATGGATCAGTATTATCCCGAGGGTAGACCGTCCGAAGTGTGTGACGCCAAGTTCTACGCGATGCCGATGAATCTGCAGCGGGCATTGGCCAGGGAAAAGGAGGCGGAGATGTGGGAGATGCAGAGACCTCTACATGAGAAGCTGAAGCGGGGTGGGCTGAAGCTGAATATGGGTAGGGATGGGTCTGGACAGCACTTACTAGTGTATGAGCGAGCCGGAGGTATGTGTGATTGGGCTCACTGTCAGTATAGCTCCACGCGCTCACTGGGTTTCCGAAGGATACTGTAAATCCGCATCTT
The DNA here is from genome assembly GCA_036971615.1 of Amyloporia xantha. Classification (NCBI taxonomy): domain Eukaryota; kingdom Fungi; phylum Basidiomycota; class Agaricomycetes; order Polyporales; family Adustoporiaceae; genus Amyloporia; species Amyloporia xantha. The sequence goes on from JAYKKR010000014.1 coordinate 726,070, forward strand.
GTGGGCTGCACGTTGACAGCTAACGTGTGACTGCAGGGATCGATGTTGGCCTCGCTGACATGCTTGCATCGGGAATGGTCAAAGTCAAGCATGGCGTTGAAATCGAGCGATTCGACGATACTGGCGTGTGTTTCACGGATGGCACGACGTTGCCCGTCGACGCAGTCATCTTTGCGTACGCAGTCCTCTCCCAGATTCAATGTACTACTCTGGGCTGATACATCGCGACCATCTATAGGACAGGCTACGAGGATCCTCGTAACATTTTGAAGGACCTCTTCGGTACTGAAGTCATTGACAGCACCAGTCCACTGTGGGGACTAGATGAAGAGGGAGAGGTAAGCGGATGTTACAGGCCATCTGGCTACCCTGGCGTAAGTCTCTGTTTCTGCATGGAGATTGTTTCCTGATCAACGAGTTCGACAGCTGTGGTATGGCGCCGGCGACTTCGCGATGTCTCGAGCCTTGTCCAAGCAGCTAGTGAGTCCTCAGACAGCCTTGCTACCTGAGCGCGTCTCACTGTATATCGTGACAGGCTCTGCAGATTAAAGCTTTGCAGTTGGGTATGGTGAGGGAGTAATCAGCTTGGGGTTTTCTGGACCAACATCTATTTTTGTCGAAATTGGTCTTGTTCTCCTGCTTGTGCACCGTCGACGGGAATCATGATGATATGTAGGGTTTAGACTATCGCCTTCGATGGCTGAAGCACGAGACGATGTCGGTCAGCCCTTATCCGACACTCACTTCCTCGCAATGATTTCTTAGCAGTGTTCCAATCGCGCCTTGGTCATTCATAGCTGGATCGACTCTGCAAGAATTTGGAGACATTCGCGTCTATGTTTTTAACAGTCGCCGGCGTGTACTCTAGCTGATTGAAATTGGTCAAGGCGGACCAAAGATTGTGCAAGATCAAGAACGGCGAGTATCGACATCGTCGCCTTGTACGCGATCCTGCCTCAGGTGGGAGTCAATGAATGCCATGCAATCCTCCACGAACCGCTTCTTGACATCGTCGGGCTCGTTATGTAGCTCATGACGAGCACCCTAATGAGTGCAAATATCCCCATCGCTGTTAGAATGCGATCAACTCAAAACACGCCTTGGGGCTCACCGAATACATCAGCAGCTTCTTATCTTTAGCATAAAGTTTATTGTATAGCGCTTCTGTCCATTTTGGTGCTGAGATCTAGGTAGGGAGAGGCTCGATCAATCCTGGTGGGTGAGTGATCAATGATCAGCAGGACTTACTTCGTCCTTGTCGCCCTGAATGACGAGAATCTGCGGTATGAGGATCAGTGCATAGTGGGGATCCAGGGAAAGTCAAGGACGCAGTACAGGTATATCCTCCGGCCAGTTCACGAAGTCTTTCTCGAGTAATGCATCCCCCTGCAGCGAGGCACGATTCAATGAATTGACTCCAGACAGTCGGAGGGTGCACTCACTGCAGCGATGAGATCACCTATGATCCTTAGGCTCCCTGGGCTTCCGATGAGGGGGTCATCCTTATATGCTTGATTCGTCAGAGGGTTGCTCGACAAAGTCTGTGAGCGATAGATGAGGTGAGCGACATTTGAGATCAATAATAGGGAGTAGCCAACCTCGGGTCGATGCTTTCCCGGGATGACCGCATAGGGTGCGAGCCGACTGATCTGCGTGGCCACCCATAAGAACCACCTCGGGGGCGGGTATGTCAAGTGCACGGTGGGTGCAATTCCGATGACACCCGAGAGCATAGACGCCAAGGACGGCTCGAGGGATGGGCGCATCGTAAACGATAGAGCCAAAGTACCGCCCTGGATTTGGAAACAGGAAGCATCGAGTGAAGCGCGCCGTCACGAATGAAGTGCTGACCATACCGAAGAAAAGCCCATTAAGAAAATAGGAAGGCCAGGGAACGTGTGGCAGGCATGCTCGATGGCCCATCGAAGGTCCTCAAGCTGGTCTTTCCAAGACGTCCTCCCGTACGAGCTGTGGACGCTCTTGTGCTCGCGGTCTTGGGCGGTCCTGCCATAGCCCCGCTGGTCATACGTGAAAACGGTCACTCCGCGCTGAGCGAAGAGGGCATGATAAAACGCGTGTCGACCGACGTGTTCGGCGCTTCCGTGCAGAAACACGAGCATCGCTTTCGGTGCGTCGGCAGGATACGTGCGGGTGTAGATTCGGGTGGACGAGGGACCGTCCAGCCAGTCTTCGGAATACTTAGCCATGGTCAGTGCCAATCCTGGATAAGATGCGGCTTGGAGGGAGATGACGAGAGTGGCAGGCTGCAGCAATCAATACAAACATGCTACTATGGCTAATGTGAAAATCTGAAACGCTAGGTTCTTTTTGAGGATCCCCGAGATAGCCGGGGAGTGCCATCGCAATGTTCGACTGGAATATCTGATTCAAAATGGATGATAGACTACCACAAATATAATAAGGAGCCTCAGAGGAGGTAGGCTTACGATCGGCGTCATGCATCGGTATCCGAGTCCGCAGTGTGGGTCCCATGTCCACGATTGCCGGCTTGTCGCATTCCTGTGGTGCGTCAGTGGACACCAGAATGTGAAGCTGAAGCTTTATCCAATATACACAACAGTCTATCAGATCACTGGCCGGTGTTCAACGGTACGCGCCTCCTGACCGTGCCATTCTCGAACGTGATCAACACCAATACGGCAGTGACGAATACCCTCCAGTTATCGATCTGTGCAGAATAAGGATCAGGAACATGCGAAATTGAAGGCCTAAACTGGCTACTAGAGCCTGAGCCTTCACTGGATGCGGTTTAGGATATTTCTGACGAAGATATTCTAAAGATATTCTAAAGATAGTCAGAATAACTTTGGCATATTACAGTAAGCAAAATCCTAACATTATTCAATTAATATTCTAACGATTTGAGCACATTTAGAATATCTTCTAACCTACACAATATATTTACCGTATTTTTCAAATACTGCATACACTGCAAAGAAATCACCATTTCACAGGCAGTGAAAAAGGTAAGATAGGCATGGGAAAATATTTACTTATGGAACCATTTCAAGTGAGTTGGAATTGTATGGAATGGTTATCATTTCAAAAGCTATTGTAGAATTGGAAAGTCAAAGTTTAATGCACTAAGTGAGGTTACATAAAAGATACATGAAATTACTGATCCATCGGTAAATGCTTCATTCCATTACTTTTAGATGACCCTATTTAGTATGTCAAACTTCAACTTTGTGAATCCCCAACAGGTTTTTAAAATAATGACATTTCACACAATTTCAACTCACCTGAGATGCTTTGATAAGTAAACCCTTTCCCACACCTATCTTACCCTTTTCACTACCTGTGAAACGGTGATTTCTTTGCAGTGATAGTGGATTATGCTAAAAGTATTTTGACTAACTTTAGAATATTTTCACCATATCTCACGCGAAAATATTCTAAACCGCATCCAGTGCTTGATAATCGGACAGCAACGTTCAGAGTAGCCATTGCGTGACAATGCGTGCAGCCGGGAACGCGTGACGTCACGCGTCAGGTAACGAGGAAGGGCGGGGATGAGAACCACATTCGACCCTCACATGCACATGTCAGTCTGCAAGTGGTCGGATCCGGAGAGTACGTCTACCACTTTACTCGAGCATGTCAACCGATAAAAGCATTGCAACTCGAGCGCGCCGGCGCTTGCCCCTTGTGCACAGTGCTGAATTGACGACCAACTGTCTATGAGACATAAAGGCCGTTTCTTAGCCTGCACCGGTGAGCCTTGCCATTGTCCTCCTTGAATTCCACGTCGCAAGAAGAGAGATTGCATAATTCGCAGAGCTATGCGTATCGTCAAATCTAGAAATGACAGTTCTGACGTGCTGGACGGAGCACACGAGCGTGCCGCCAGCAGACCCGCAAACGCCTGTGATCTTCCCGCGCCGTCTATTGACCCTTTCCCCAATCTCCCAAAGCACCGGAGGAATCTCCTCGGCTTTGCGCCATTCCTCACACGAAAATATCTCCTCCTTCACATCGTACATCGCATTCCCACAGCTTGCTCGGCACGTCTCCGCGGTCGTTCCCACATACCCACCACCCGTTCCCTCGCGATAGGAAATAGGCTCTCAAGCCAAGGCGCTCGGTTCGCATAGGTGCCTATCATCCCCATGCATACATAGCTCCCCCTCCAAAAAGCACACGTTGGCACGACCCGGCTCCAGCCAGCGCCAGCAGCCCCATTTGATCGCGCCGAATATATCTCGCCACCGCCCGCTCTCGCTCCTTGGCCTTTCCCTCCACCTTCCCATCCATCCACCCATAAAGTACCAGGGTCTTCCCCCGTTTCCGATGCACGCCAATCCCATCACCACCGCGTCCTCATCCGCCACCCTCGTCGACCACTTTCACCCCCCGCCCGTACCCAATATGTCCGCGGCGACTACCAGCACCCCCGCTCCCGCCTCCGACCAAGCCGACCCGGTGACCTCCACGAGCGCAGCCGTCTGGACTCAGCGCCTCTCCGCCTCCTTCGGCGCCATCGCCGACCAGATCACCGCAGCCTCGCATGCGCTCGCTGCCGTCGAGGTCCCCCAGGACCTCGGCGCAGAGGCGGGCAGCGCCTCCGGCAGCGCGAGCGCGAGCACGATCGCAGCGCTCACGGCGCGGCTCGACGCGATCGAGCTCAGGCAGGAGCGCCTCGTGGAGGAGCTGGACGCGGTGCGCGCGCTCGCGCGGAGGAGAGGGGGCCAGGGGTCGGACGCGTCGCTCACGGTCGAGGAGGAGCCGCGCGCGGACGTGCAGAGCGATCTCGCGCGGGCCGTGGAGGAGCTGCAGAAGAAGGTGGACGGGATCGCGGAGACAGTCCGGCTCGAGTACGTGTCGTGTGCTTCGCGTGTGCTGCTCAGGGCTCACGTTCGGGATTGCTGGATCTGGGTTGCTTTAGCCAGGCGCGGTTGTACGCGCGGTTGAGGAACGCGGCGATGACGACGAACAAGGTGACGATCGTGCCGCCGCCGATGGCGAACGGCAAGACCCCCGTGAACTTCCCGGGAACGAAGGGCGAGTTCGAGCATATGACCAGTGCGTGCCGTCTCGCGCTCGAGACGCGATGCGTGTATCCTACTATCCGACAACGTACTAATGGCGCGTTTGCGTTTATCCAGAGGAACGCTACGAGCATCTGCTGAAGTCGTACGACCAGCCCATCAAGGGCGATACGGCGGCCAAGCGGCAGGCTGTCCGCGAATTCCTGGGGCTTCCTCCGGACTTTTGATGGGTGCAGTTGTTTCCGATACAATTGGTATCCTGTGCGGGGGTGAGGGGTGGATTCCGTCTGGGTAGATACGCTCTCCGAGAATAGAGCGGAAGGATTGACCCGCGTCGCGTTGGAGTAGTGCTTGGTATGTGAGGCGTGCACGCAGTCATAGAGCGTCGATGTAATGATGCGCTGTCGTGTTGTAAGTGATTCAGTGGATATAGTAATTTGTAATCTACAGGATCGCAGTGCATTCCGAGTATGATGCGGGAGTGGTGAGAGTGGATGTTCTGGGCTAAAGTGGCGAGAACGACTCGACGTTATTGCTAGATAACTTGGTTTCGATCGTCTACTTGTGCACCAACAGCGAGAGTTATGACAACATATAGGGATGAGACCGACAATCAGGCTTGCTGGGGAACGATAGCGTATAAACTCACTGAATGTGGCATTAATATCGTTGTATATCCACCTAGTGTTGGCATCGCAGAATTGTTAGCGCCGTGATGAACAGTGTACTACTACCTACCCGTGACTGCATACCGGACATCGTAGCGGCGGCAAGCGCCAATCCCCGACTCTGTGGTGCACAAACTGAGATAGATAGACGACATATGAGTTACAACGCAGGCTGCTGTTACAGAGATCGAGTGCGAAGGAAGAATAAGTAAGTAAGGTATAGGTAATGATCCACTAAAATAAATCTTCTTCAATCTCTACGTTATCTGGAGTACCGGATCTCGAGTCGTCGGATTGTGATGCGCTGTCGACGCCAGGGTCAGAGTAGTCAAAAATCGGCTTATCGAGAGATTTGTATGAGAGCGCCTGTTCGAGAATGATGACAGCTTGAACGTTCATTGACACAGTGTCTTGAAGGTTGCCAGGGGATAGGCCGTTGTGACAGCCTGGTACGGGGTGTAGAAAGCATGCTCATGTCATGATCTTACTAGACAAAAATCGCAATACAAGAAGCTCACTGCAGCCCAGGTCGAATAAAGACAGCGACGACGAAGGACAAGAGGCCTAGGAGCAAAGTGTTGTAGATATCAATTGTAGTACTTACTCTATGGCCATTCTTCCCTTATGTCGAGATACTTACTCTTTTCTTACTCGATTACTTATTTAATACGGTAGTTTCCGGGACGCGTCGTTCAGACTGACGCGCCAGCCGTACGCTTCCCCTCAGTCCTCTATTCACGACGTGGGACTGAGGGTAAGCCCGTCTATATATGCTTACGATATGCATTGATACTTATGTCCTACATACAGGAATTGTCTAGGTACATACTAATGTTAGTCCTCTATTCACGACATCGGACTAAGGGAATTGTCTAGATTACAACACAAAGCACACCACCAGTGTATTGGTTGTTTGTAAGGTCTACAAAACGCGCCCTAAACTCATGAAAACGATGAAGAGGCAGCCGACCGAACAGGAGTCATGCACAGTCCAAAGAACGACCGATTTTTGAGGAGGAAGGCCTCACAAGGTCAGTCTGTTCATGCCGCTCGCGAGGGAGCCCACGACATCCTGCACGGCACGGTTGAACCTGCGTATCCCGCACTGCTCGCTCTCCACATGCTGGCACAGCGCACTGAGCGTCCTGAACTCCGCGCCGCAGCCTGAGTACGCCCGCGGGCACCTGTACATCCTGTCCCCATGGCCCGGACTCGCGAGGTGCTGGTTGAGCGCGGCGAGGCTAGTGTACTCGCGGTGGCACAGGAAGCACTCGTATCCGCCGCGAAACGCGGACGTATCTGTCCCGTGATCAGCGACCAACCTTGCCGCGTGCTCGTCGGACTGAGCACTAAGAACAGCTCGGGACGGCTATAATGAACTCATTGCTCTTCCCTTCGAGATATTTCCACTAGGGGTTCAAGGCTCTCGAACTGTCGGAATCCGTGTGCAGTCGTCCAAGTTATATCTTGTCTGTTCTCTTAGGCTCGGCTGACAAGGTGGTTCACTGGCGTTAGATTGCGTATACTTCGGCGAGATTCCTCTATTTGAATTGTTGTATGTGTTACATTGACTGTATTTCAGCTTGGCCTCAGTGTCCAGTGAAAAGGAGCATTGAAGCTCGAAGACTCTTACCACTAGAAACAGTGTCAGAGGTCATTTGGTTCCGGGCGTCGACACGCACATGCACCATTGACAGATTTTGATCAACTGACACACTCGCGATCGGCATCCTTGCATGCCCTCTAAACTCGATATGATGAGGCCTCTTGTTCTCCGTCTCCCACTCAGGTCAAACACTGGTATCATTCCCTCCGTTGGTATTCAATCTGCGTCTTTTACTTTCCAGTGAAATCCACAGGACCAGCCATGACGCAGAAAACAGTCAGGCGTTTCTCCGATTTGATTTCTGCGTGTGCACTGCGGTTTATTATGTCACGTCGTGCTGCGCTACACACGTGAGACGCCTCTATGATCCCGACGTTCGGATAAAGACGTCGAGAATTCGAAGCTACGGCCAATATGCTACCCAACCTAGACGCGTCGCACGCGTCGACTCGGCTTTGCGTAAGACTCCTTCGGCCGTATGTCTCCCGGACGCGTATTCTTAGGACTCTTGAGTACTTGAGTACCTGCACGGCCTTTTGATGTCCTTGATATATGCAGCACACGCTATATAAGATGATCCTTTACGAGGACCGTTGACCGTGTCGATCCTCTACGTTTCGTACCTTCCAAAGCACTCACAGCTGGATTGTAACCCATGTCCGACGCTACCACTCTCCCTGTCTTGATCGTACGTTCCCAGTGTCCTCACTCGTCCATGACCCACTCTGACTCCCCAGCCATCTAGGCCGGCGCAGGTCCCTCGGGGCTCGTGCTCGCCCTCACTCTGCTGAAGAATGGTGTCAGCGTCCGCATCATAGATAAGGACCCTCACTTTCACATCGGCCAGCGAGGTGCTGGGATCCAGGTAGTGCCGTTTCCCGTGCTATGTTTGTCTCAGACACTCAGTCAATCGATCATCTAGCCACGAACTCTCGAGTTGTACAACCTCCTCGGCGTCCTGCCCGACGTCCTCGCACGCGGTAACCTCCTCGTCCCCCTTCGCTTCTACAAGCTCCCCGGCGGCGTCGAGCCGCTCAAAACCGTGCATATGATCCCCCGGGAGGACCCCACCCCGTCGACGCCCTATGTACGTGCTCCCGCCGCTCTTAGCTCGCCCCATCCGTATCGTACACTCCGTACCATGTTCTCTGGCTCTCTGACGCGTGGAGGTAGATCAACGTGTGGATGCTCGGGCAGAACGTCGCGGAAGAAATTCTGCGCGCGCACCTCGCCGCGTATGGGTGCCACGTCGAGCGCGGGACGGAGCTGCGCGCGTTCGAGCAGCATGCAGACCGCGTCGTTGCGCATGTAGCGCGGGAGGGGAAGGAAGACGAGGAGATCGTGTGCCGCTGGCTCGCTGGAGCGGACGGGGCTAAAGGTACAGTACCTGCCCCTTCACCCATTGTGATTGGCGCTGACAATCATATGCGCAGGCGTGGTGCGCAAGCAGCTTGGTCTGAGCTTCGTAGGTGAGTCGCTTTCCGCGCGGATGATATTCGGCGAGATCGAGGGCCGGGGGCTCGACCCTGACGTGCGTCCGCTGTGGCCCGCTTCTCTGTTCCCCCGCGAGGCTGACCTGGCGTCTGTTTCTGTAGTACTGGCATTTTTGGGGAAACCTCGAGACGAAACTGTCAGTGTTTCCCATTTTCCCGTACGTGCCTATTACTTACATTTTTTCTCTTCTGTGCTCCACATGGACAGGGTGATGGTGCGCGTGACGGAGACGGAGGGCGTATACACGTTCGGTATCTCGGGGGACGTGGACCATGCGCAGATCTTTGCAGATCGTGACGCGCTGGTGAAGGCCATACGCGAGGGCACGGACCGGGAAGATCTGGAGTTCGGTGAGGTGTTGTGGAAGTCAGACTACAAGTGCGTCTGGACTGGGAGGGGTTGATGATGAGCCTCGTTGATATTTGTTTCTTTGTCTTTTTGCCTCGCCAGGCCTAATGTTCGCATGGTGAACAAGTTCTCCGAAGGCAGGGTTTTCGTGGTTGGAGGTGCGTGTGTCTTCGCGCCGATGCTCGGCTGACTGGCTGATGTCTCTGCAGATGCAGCGCATGTGCACAGTCCGAGTGGTGGTCAGGTAGGTGGATAATTGCGTTGTGATGTCGCTCTCTATATGCTTACCTGCCGCAGGGCATGAATTCGAGTGTCCAAGACGCCGTACGTAATCTCCCTCCCTTCCGTCTCCCCAACCCGCACCCGGGCTCACCAACACCCCTTTTCCGCGCAGTTCAACCTCGGCTGGAAGCTCGCGCTCGTCCATAAAGGCCTCGCCTCGCCTTCCCTCCTCGCCACCTACAACGAAGAGCGCCTCCCCGTCATCGCCCACATGCTCGGCCTCTCCACCAAGATCTTCCACGAAACACGACAAAACCCCGAGTGGGGCTGGCAGCGTGCTAGGGAGGTCAAGCAGCTCGGGGTGAACTACCGCTGGAGCTCGATCGTGCGAGACGAGCGCGCCGCCCCTGGCGCGGGCGCGGATGCGGTTTCTGACCAGCACGCGCTGCAGCCGTCCGACGTGTACGGCACGGAGGGGGACGCCGCGCTGCGCGCAGGGGATCGGGCGCCTGACGCGCCTGGTTTGATTCCGGTGCCGGTCGATGGGCGCGAAGACGAGTCGACGAGCCTCTTCCGTGTCTTCGGCCCGTCGTACCACACCGTGCTCGTTTTCTCCTCGACGCAAGAGCAGATCGACGCGGTGTGCGATCTCCTGAAGACGTGTCCTGCGAACCTTGTGCGCTGTGTGGTCATCGCTGCGAAGGACGGTGACGGCGAGGGTGCTCTGGCTGTGCGCGGTCCTGACCTTGTCTTTTACGACCGAGACGGGTATGCGTATACGCACTACGAGGTTGAGAGGGGTGGGCCCATGACGGTCATTGTGGTGAGACCGGACGGTGTGGTAGGCGCCATAGTCCTCGGCTTGGCGGGTCTAGAGAAGTATTTCGGGAGTGTCTTTTCTGCTGTTACTGTATAAGCATCTGTCTCGCCTTACGCGCTTTCCTCTGTACTTTTATGTCACGCCTATCTCTTTAGAAAAGGTCTAGCTTGTACAAAATGCGCACCCCACTCTCTGCAGATTTGTATGCCAGTAAGCGATCAGATTCAAACAATAGACCTTGCTGACATTCGATTCCGTAGTGAGACTTAATTATAATCCTGGTTAATCACTCAGATAACATGCAATAGCGTCCGCATTGAGAATACCCTATCGATAATGTAATACGATCCGCCTCCTGGTGGTAGCTGTGCCAGTGGCATGGAATCGAATGGAAGTATCGCTTGTGAGTGATTTTGTGGCGGTATTAATCATGGCGGAGGTGGCTAATAGGAACGGGGCAGGAATGCTTCGAGTTGATGAGTGGTCTCGAGTCACCTGGATAATAGCACAGACTGGCCACTGGAAGTCCACCATCTACATCTATCAGACGATACAGAATGCATATGTGCGGGTTTTGTAGTGAGAAGCAACCGAAGGGACGCTGCCGCATCATCATCACGACCACTCATATCAGCAAATTAGCGCGTTTGCTCTAGTACAAACTCTCCGTCTACGGTATAGATCGAAGAGGCTCAATGTCAGTGTCGCGTCCAATGTACGCTGAATTCCGACATCTTGCGCTGACTTGTGCACTTGGATTTTTGTTTCTATCCAGGATCCATCAAGTGTCGAGTAAGCGACTTGGTTTTCATTACAACTGAGGTTCGCTCCCTGCTTGTAAGCTCCTGCGAGCCTCCTTCAGGCCTGAGAATATCTAAATCTGCGACAGCGCGCTGCGATTGCGGGCCTTTCGGGCGGCGTTCCACTAGGTTGTTTTATTTATCACGCTTGCTAGGGAACGATAGCGTATAAACTGACCGAATGTGGCATTATCGTTGTATATCCATCTAGTGTTGGGATCGCAGAGTTGTTAGCGCCGTGATGAACCGTTGTATACCTACCTGTCACTGTATACGCATGCTTTTTTGCCGAGTTGCGTTATGTCCTCCACTTACCCTGGGACGCCCGTGGCATCTCAGAGATTATACTGGGTCGCCACCACGGATCGAATGACTATCAGTACAACATAAAATTCTTCCAAGAGGACCTAGAATTACAAAGGCATCGAGCCGTTGGATGCGAAGGCCAGGAGACAGCGAAACATGTTGGAATGACTTGTAATGGAGACTGGACGGAACACTGAACCATCAAGTCTACAAACGCGCCCAAATTCATGAAAACGATGAAGAGCCAGCCGACCGAACAGGAGTCATGCACAGTCCAAAGAACGCTCGATGTTTGAGGATAAAGACCTCACAAGGTAAGTCTGTTCATGCCGCTCGCGAGGGAGCCCACGACATCCTGCACGGCACGGTTGAACCTGCGTATCTCGCACTGCTCGCTCTCCACATGCTGGCACAGCGCGCTGAGCGTCCGGAACTCCGCGCCACAGCCCGAGTACGCCCGCGGGCACCTGTACATCTTGTCCGCATGGGCCGGACTCGCGAGGTGCTGGTTGAGCGCCGCGAGGCTGGTGTACTCGCGGTGGCACAGGAAGCACTCGTACCCATACCCGTTCCACGAGCGCTCCGACGCCCACGTCCGCGTCGTCGCCGCGGGCGCGGGGGCCCCGTCGGGCCCGCGGATGAGCCGCGCGGGGTTCGTGACGACGTTGTTCCTGTCGTACCGCGCCGCGAGGCGGTTGATCTGCTCGCGGGTCATGCGGGAGGGGCACGTCCCCGACTCGAGGTGGAGGACCATCGCGGCGACGGAGACGAACGCCCTGCCGCAGCGCTGGTCGGGGCACGGGATCGTCGCACGTCGGTGAATGGAGGACCGCTCGTGGTTGCGCAGGTTGCTCTCGCTCTGGAAGACCCGCTTGCAGTCGGCGCAGTACCAGTGCTTCTGACGGTTGTGCTCGTGCAGGCCGAGCGCGGAGTCGAATATCTGTCGGTCGCGCATGTCAGGATACGACTCCGAACGCAAGACGCGGCGGTGAGCACTTACCTGGTTGCATATGGAGCAGTAGTGATGATCGTCCTCATAATGAGACGACAATTCGCGCGCAGAATCGAAATGCTCGTCGCAACGCTGACAGTAGTGGTGCAGCGGGCTCTGCACATAGTGCTGCGTCAGGCCCCACGCAGTAGCGAAGTCCCTGCCGCAATAATGGCACATGTTATGCATGCTGGAGTTCTCCTCATGTTGTTCCAGGGCGCGTTCGCTCCCGAAGTAGCGTTCGCAACGGTCGCAATAGGCCATTATGAGGGAAAGCTGGGCTGAGTGAGATCGCTGCCTGCTCACCGGGTATCCGACGTTGCAGGACACCTACCTGCTGGCAGTGGAAACACCTGCGAGAGATTGAGCTCGAGCTCTCGCCTTTGTTCCGCACGAAGACGAACGCACGCACAACGGAATGGTGTAACGCACCGTGACGACAATATATGGGCGCTTGTAGGCGTGCCGTTATCACAAACGTGACATCTGGACTCTGGAGAGAGTCTGGAGAGTTGAGACTAAGTACTCGCGGGCCACTTCGACGTCCGAGTCGAGTGGAATCGACATGCCACCAAGTCTTCGTACAGTTCAAGAGGAGCCGCCTATTTTATTTGTATATATGGGCGTATAAGTTGTGGTAACCTTGTAGTTTGCGGGAAGTTCTAAGCAGGATGCTTACGACGTCACTCACCTTGCGACATGACATCACGCTCACTGACCAGGGCTGTCGATCGCCACTCACTGATTGGACACAAGCGAAGGCCACGACATCGTATAAGACGGAGAAGAGCAGAGACACGAGCAGTTTTCCTTTCTTCCACTTTTCCCCCATCATCTCACTTGCACGTAGGAATTTTGGCTACACCCTAGCATCTCGTTCCTGGAAGCCATGTCGACCTTATGGCAGGTCAGGTATGGCGTGTCGACTCCAGTTTTCAGTGATATAAAGAGCGTATGACTCCCCCTGTCCCGCGGATTTAGCAGACGTTGAGACAGCTTGATAGGAGATCACGCAGATGCGTACCATGCAGATGTCGACAGCCAGAGCAGCGTGAGTGCTTGTAATCACAGGGGAATGTCAAATTCATCCTCCATTGGGAAGCGACGGTCCCAATATACTCTTAATTGTGCCTGTCTCGCGCCCATGCATCAAATTCCCAGACGCCATTTCCATTTCGGAGCATGCGCGTCCCTTTCTTTGATTTTAGGACTTTAATTGAACTCTGGGCAGATTACCGTACGCCCAGTCCTCACGCGCACGTCCCATGTGCTTGCATCCGCCCCTTGAAAGACCGGTCATTCCGTGATAGATCTGCTGCTGTCCACAGTCGACAGCAGGACGACGATACTTTCTTCGAAGCCGTCTTGGGGATCACGTCTTGCGCACCGCCCTGCCCTCAAATATCCCCCGTGTCACCCCAGGACTCGGATGCTTTCCCTTCCTCTCGATTTCACACTACGTTCTACTCGTGCAGCTTTCGGCAATGGGTGAGCTCGACAGCACTTATGGTGCTGTCGTCGTAGGCGCCTTCATTTCTGCGATGTAAGTAACAAATTAATCCATGCCCAACACGGTGCATTATGGTGACAATATCTTCCAAGCCTTTTCGGAGTCACCAACCTACAAGCTTTCATCTACTCTCAGCGATATCCTAGCGACAGAATCTGGAATAAGCTCGCTGTATGCTGGCTATGGTGCGCTTCACTCGAACTAATGCTTCCGTCCCCTGACGATTTTTGCATCCTTCCAGGGTTCTTGACGCGGCCCACCTGGCGTTCTGTATTCATATGGTGTACTGGTATCTAGTCGCTCATTTCGGTGACCCTTCCACGCTGCCAGAGATCGTGTGGAGTTTCAAGGTACGGGCAACGCATTCAAAATCATCTAAAATCGCGGGACTAACCAAGCGGTATATTCTCAGGCTCAGATAATTGTCGATGTGAGTGAAGACGACCCGGACATATGCCCGGGCTTACCCCCTTTGCCTCTCAGGCCATAGTAGTGATCTCCGTACACACGTACGTGTACTGCTTCGTTGCCGCGCGCCAACGTGTTCTCACCCTCTTGCCAGCCTGTACACTGTTCGACTCTGGAAACGTGCGTCGTGAGCATCTCGGTCACAGTCATCTTAACTCGACTCAGTCGCGCGCATATATGCATCTATCTCCCCCTGGCTCCTTGATCGTACCTGTATGCGAAATTGTCGCCACGCAGTGAGCGCTGTGGATGGGAGCCGATCACTCTTCAGGCGAGTTCTCCCCGTTGTGGTCGTGAGTACCGTATTCAACTTTTGCCGTTGGATGGTATACTGACTATAGCTTCCAGAGTGTCATTGTGTTCTTAGGATATGGTACGTATGAATCGACTTTCCGCTCGCGTATGGATGACCTGATGACTATCACTTTCATCGTAGGTGCTGCAATCAGTGAGTCGTTTCCCATCATGCCAAACGCTCCATTCACATAGAATGCGCGCGCCCATTCTCAGTCCTCTGCTACGAGATGTAAGACACGCTGTGCCGCTTATTCTCTATTATCATCTTCTCATCTTCATGCAGCACTCAATTCGACCACTACACTGATCTTCTAGCAACCGAGGTAGATTCATGGATGTCTGCAGTAGGGCACGAGTGCTGATGCATGATCTTGACTGTAGTGGGTCACTTACTTGCCTCTGGCGGCGGCCACCGTCATCGACGCCGTCATCGCGGTATCTCTCTGCTATTTGCTAGAATGGTGCCGGACCGGTTCCTCCAAGTGAGTCGATTTCCTGTGCCTTTCGTTGAAAGTGATGTTGATGACAAAGCAGGATAGATTCGACAATATCTGTGCTTATGCGATACACGCTGAACACTGGAATAATCACAAGGTATATCTCCATGCCTTCTCAGTGTGAATGACGCTTATACCCACCCTGCAGCCTATGCTCGCTGACAGCCATAATAACCGTAAGTGTCTACTCGATCCCTGGAGCTTCGTGCACAGACGCAGAACGGAAATTGTTGGAATGCTGCAGATGGCGGTCCTCCCGACGACCTTTGCCGTGATCAGCGTCGAATTCATGCTGACAAAATGTGCGTCGCTTCGAACCGAGAATCGCCGTTCCGATCAGTACTGATGTTGTCTCGGTACTGTACTCAGTGTACGTGAATTCCTTTATGGCCATGTGAGTTCGCGACAGGGTGCTCGGCAGGCATACACATCTGATCCCACTATTTTCGATCCGTGCCCCGGCAGGTTCAACGCGCGCAACAGGCTTCGCGGCCAAACCTCCCTGGCCGAAGAATCGGACATCATCCTCCACTCCCTCAGCGGCGCGAGCTCGCGCACGGGCCGCAAGTACAAGGGGGGCCACTTTTCGTTCAGTCCCGATCGCTCGACGGGGCGGTCGGACCTGCGCGCGAGCGTCTGCTCGATGCGCATCCCCGCAATCGACGTCGGCCTCGGCCAGGGGCTGGGCTGCTCGTTCTCCAAGGTGTCTCTGGACGTCGGGCGAGGGGAAGGGGGAGGAGGGGACGGCGATCGCGATCCGAGGGACGCGAAGACGCTGTCAACTATGAGCTTCACGCACGAGCCGGCCGTTCTTCCTCGGGTGAGACGGAAGCCTGTCGTGGACCTCGACCCGGCGGACCCGTACACGGAGTTCAGGCGGGCAAGGACGCAGAGACCCACGGTGTATGACGCGTTCTCGGGGCGGGACAGCACAGTGCTCGGGAGTGTGGTATGTATGCTCGACTCGGTGATGCGGTGTAGGAGACACAGGATTGATATTTGACTAGGACGATACATGGCAAGCAGACTCGGGAGATGGTCGTATCTCCAGAGTGGCCATGCGCGAGTCCTACCCGGGCATCGGACTGGCCGTTTCTGGAGGACCGTGACTTGCTACCCTCATGCCCATGGACACACTGATGCTGTCCTGCTCTTGTCCCCCCAGCGGATATTGATGTCTCACTCCCTGCGGTCTAGCCTACGTCTTGAGTCTCATAATTGCGAGCTGAATACGCTCTTCTACTCACTTTTCACTCATTGTCAGCGGGCTTTCTTGTTCCACACTCCCTCCTCAAATTCAAGTATACCACACAGAATCGCCTATTATATTGCGAGGTGCTTAACTGAAGTCCGTTATAATTTCCTGTTGTACATTGTACACAAGTAGTGACCGCGCTTAGCACTGTCTGTTTTATCTCGAGTGTAATTGTCCAGATAGTTCGGTGCGATGCCGCGCGAAACAGTAGTCAAACCGTACGCGAATAACCAATAATATAATGGCCATCACGACCGGACACATCCGGTGGCAATCACAGGGGCTTAGTACTAGTTGCACTCTGGAGATGATAGGCACAAACGCCACACAGTGCAGCGGAAATCGTAGGTCCAACGATCGTGATCGTACTAGTTAGCGTCGTAAGCTAGTGGAATCGGCGATCACTAGTATCGCCTAGTATATCGGTTTGCCTGCATGGAGCCCCGACGTCCACCATGGCATTGTGTTGCTCGTCCGTACGAGTATATATACCCGAGATGCAGCGTCAACCCATAATATAGAGATCGTCAATTTAAAAGTGTGCTCACTATTCAAACAGCCTTACTTCCACATGATCCAGCCCGACCCAAAAAATACTCCTGGTTGGATTACAGCACCGATAGATACTTTCCGTTATGCTTCGCTGTTGGTCAAGGCATGCTGATGTAGATCTGTGACGTGCGAGCGTCTTTGCCTGACCTGAATCACACAGCAAGCGTGTCCAACGTTCATAGACACAGATGAAGAGTTACGATCTGGTCTTCGGTCATTCCAGATACGACTGGAGCATCAAACAGCTGAGGGCCCATAACATTCACGGCGCTGAAAATGTGAGAGGTAGCGGAGGCGAATTAGAATGGACGAAGCGAATTTCTCAACCACCCGAGAGCAGACGTCGAGTTCATTACATACGGCATTTCGGCTCAACACCCAGAGGTTATCGAAAGTCACGGCCGGAATGCAACAAATCCGACCGTTGATCTGTGAACGTACCGCTGCAGCTCGCCGGAGGGGAGCGGCAGTATACAAAACGGGGCTCATCACAGCACCGCCGACCATCAGTCACGAGGCGCCCCATGACGAGAGGAGTGATGGCTCATGATCGCTCACACCAGAAAAGAACGTTCCAACTCGGTAAGGCGAGGACACATTGCCAGTTCCCGTTCGAGAACATTGACGGCGTCTTGCTGCCGCGAGTGATGGCGACCTGGAAAGCGGTCACAAATCAGAGAGACCAGTAAGAGGGCAGCGATTGAGTTCAGGACCGATCCGGGCCTCAGGTGGAGCACCTCACGACACAAAGCCTTGCACCCCATGGGCGCATACAACGTGTCGATTGCTAGCGTATAGGAATTCATGACCTACCTTTGGTCTGGAAGTAGCCATCCCGCTGCTCTCCAGGAACGTAGGTCAATACGGAAATAGGACGTCTGGCTGTAATCAATGATCTTTCCTGGTAAGACGCTGGACTTGATTTGAAGCGCGGCAATGAGCAGGCGGGCCACACATGTTACGAGGCCAATGACTGTCGAGCGGTGAACTCTTTGTAAGCCACATAAGACGCGGACTTCATGAGATAATTTTCTCTCCACACTTCTTGTCATGGGCATGCTAAGCGGGAGGCATTCCTGGTTGACCATAAAACAAGGGGGCTACTGCATGTGTCAAGATCTCCTTTGTTAAAAATGGAAACAAATACTTCGGCTTCCAGTGCAGCACGTTCCTTCAGTAAATAGCTCCCTTTGCATGCCACTTCTGCTTCTTCGTTGCCTCAGGCCCTTCGGCGACAGCATCCACGAATCTGTATCGTGTATCGCCTGCTCCTTGCCGTGCTTCAAAGCAGCAGGCAACGTGCCATAATCTTGAAATGACCGAAGGCGGAAGTTGGTGTATGACAAGGGGCGATAATTCCCGACGTTCTTCAGCTCCTTCTTTGCCTTCAGAGTGCAAGGCTTGCAGGGAGCGGTAAGCATGCAATGCCCCGAGGAAATACTCACTTCTGTGATTCTCAACGAGAGGTAGGGACACTCCTACTGAATGTAGAACGAGCCTTAGGATCAGTGCCAGCAAGACGGGCATTATTTAGACGCGTGCTTTCGTGCTGACATATCCAGAGCAATGGTTTCCGAAGCGCATGCTGTCATACCGGCTTCTTTATCAATCTCTTCTAATCTCCGGCCTGTGGAGGGTAGTGAGGTTGCCCACGAGAAACAATTGTCAAAGTTGCGCACGTTGACCTGATGCGATCAAGGACTGACTGAAACACGTACTTGCAGGTCGCGCGCACTCTTTCACGATGCGTGTCGCGAGCGAATCATAGCGAACGGATGATCTTGCGCGAAGTCATCCCATCTCCCAAACCGGCCTCACAAGGACCCATGCCCTAATCGATACGCTTCGGTGCTTCGGCCACTGAGTGCCCTGCTGATACACAATATACGAGAACGTTCTGAGGTTGCACTATCGCCGCAATCTACTTACAGCTCTAAAAAGAGAAGTGGCTCATGGCCAGGTGACGCTTGCCCGGTGTCTCAATATTCGGCGACATGCCAAATTTCGAGTCGATCGCTATATATTGTCGAAAAAGCCTACCCTTCGCCTTGAAGTGCAAAAACAGACGTTCTCTGGTAAAAAGGGCTAAGAAGGCCTCCGAGTCAAGCCTGTCCCCGTGTACTTGCGGCTCTGAGTCGGCGTTGCCAATCCAGGAAATGCTCTTCCTGACAATAGTCCCATATCGAGAGTAAGCGAACGAAAAATGTGTGTATGTAGCTCAGCTGCCGTGTGCCATTTCTTGCGCGTATAGCTAGTAGTAGTCCAGTAGAAATATCAGTAGTTCGAGGACAAGATGACTGACGCCGAGACGCGTATGTCGAGCGCGCGGAGCCGTCGATCACGTGCTTTCGCGCCATATTGTAATGCGATCGGTGCAGCCTGAGCGAAGAGCCGACAATGTTGAGTGCAGCCAACCGCCTCCGCCTGTCCCTTCTCTCCTTATCCACTCTGTCTCGCCCCCCAACCTTGCAGAACAACAACTCAGCGAGTTTAACAACAATGACGGGTACGTCGTTAGCCATGGCCTCATGAAACCCGTTCCGATCTCATATTGATCACGCAGGCGGAACACCGGAAATCGCGACTTTCGCCGCAGGGTGTTTCTGGGGCGTCGAGCACATCTTCCTGAAGCACTATCCTATATCACAGAATAAGGGCATCCTCAAGACGGCCGTCGGGTACACGGGCGGAAAGGACGACGTCAAGAACCCCGACTACAGGACGGTGTGCACCGGACAGACCGACCATGCGGAGGCTCTGAGGATAGAGTTCGACCCGAGCGTCGTGAGCTACGGAGAGCTTGTCGGTGCGTGAACCGCCCCATTTCATTCTCTTCTCCCCATTCACCTCACTCGCATCGCAGAGTTCTTCTACCGGACCCACGATCCCACCACGGTGAACCGACAGGGCGCCGACACCGGAACCCGTGCGTACACGCAGCGCGTACCCGCTCGCTTCCCGGGCTGACACACGCTGCATCGTCAGAGTATCGCTCCGCCATCTTCTACAACTCGCCTGCACAGCTCGAGACGGCCAAGCGGGTGACGGAGGAGGTGCAGAAGAAACACTTTGATCCCATCGGTGAGTTGCACTAGTCAACGCTTCCCTCGAAGAACATCGCCCTGACGGCCGTTCCTTCTCTCCCAAAATCCTCTAAAACGCGCTAGGCAAGAAGATCGCCACCCAAATCGTCGCCGCCGGTCCGTGGTGGAATGCAGAGGAGTACCACCAGGAATACCTGCACAAGAACCCGTCAGGATACCAGTGCCCCACTCATCGTCTCCACTGGTGATGTGTGACGTGTGATGTGTGATGTATATGCTGTGTGTCTGCCATATGTGAGATGGTGGTCGTCTGTAGCTGCGCAGCTCTTTTGGATTTCTCCGACTGTATCCCTTTGTCATGTTGTATCAATTGCCAATTACCTCCACGATCGTCGTTGATTTGTGTGCCCCGTCGAGTCTGGAAAGGACCCCGGCGAATCCCCCAAGAGCCTCGATCCCAAATCGTCCTTCGTTCGGACCTCGCCCGACGCCCAATTCGGACTTTGGGCACATAACCTCGCGGCAAAAGGCCTAATTTCGGCCCCAAATGGGATCGAACCTCTTAAAATCGCTCAAGCCTCGCAAAAAGGCCGATCTGTTCATTGGGTGGTGCTGGAATTGTTCAGCGCCGTCTGCACACTGGATCACGGAAGAGCATTCGGCAGGGGACCGAAGAGGCGTCTGAGGAGATGCCCGTCGGCTTGACCGGCCTGTCCATTTCCGCGCCAGGACTGGCCGGATTTCGGCCCTGATAGGATCGGACATGCGGGCTGAGAGGTACATTTCGGACCGTTATGGCACCGAACATTTCGGCCTACGCCCCCCAAATTCGGCCTTTTGGATCGAACATTTTCGAAATTTTGGCCGATTTTCGGACCAAATGGGATCGAGGCTCTTGGGGGATTCGCCGGGGTCCTGTCTGGAATGACCTAGGTGTTGCCAGGCACCAATATCCCTCATTGCTCAGTGCTCACGCCCAACCCCCTCACGGTGACACGGTGTGCCTGCTTGACATCCGGCTCTTTTGTGAGAAATAGAATCAACCCCAACACGATGTCGCAGTGTGTATCGCAGTAAAAATCTCTCAAGGAGACAGCCCTTATTTGCAATTGGCCTCAGTCATATACGCTGTGATGGTCGTGAAAAAAGGTACCAGTCGGATACATCAATTCCTACATGAACTCTAGTGGTGCCCTGCATAGTCTCACAATATATGAAGCAATGAAATTCGCCGAACGTTCGCCTTCGAGTTTGTTCTCCGCACCTGTTGGCATTCCTCACACCCTCCCAGGTCTCACAGGAACTCGGTCGCATCTCGCCACTCCGCATCCGCACACCCATATGAATCGAGCCACTGCCTCGTATTGTGGTGCGACCCCGCCTCCGGCCACGCCTCCAGCTGCATCTGGTCGTTGATTCGCGAAACGGTGTAATAGTCCTCGTCGATACGCGCCACGCGCACCATCGGGAACCCGTGCTCAATGATCGCCTCCACGTCGCGTGTGGGAATGTTGAACTGCGACAGCCCGATGAACCGCAGCGACGGCGGCAGGCCCGGGCGGAGTTGCTGGCGCACCCCATCAGCGGTCGATTCACGGTGCGTTCGTACGAATGAATGGAGAGACTCACCGAAACAAAGCCCAGAGGGTCCGTGCACGACTCTGCCTGGAGGGACAACGCCTGCACACCCCTCGGGACGAGCCACATCGCCAGCGCGGCCGCGACATCCTTCGGCAACGTTGCCGTCAGGGTCTTCAATTCCGTCAGCGACGGCAGCACGCCCCACACCGTCGCGTCATACCCCAGCCTCCTCTGTGCCCAATTCGCACTCGCCACCGAGAGCCGCAACGTCCTCAGCGACTTGCGGTCCCGCAGGAACTCTGACACCGCCGGGAACAGGTCGTTGTCGTTCACGCTGTAGCCGATCAGCGTCAGCGCAAAGTGGCGCAGGAACGGCACCGCACGCGCGTTCTCGCGGAACTGCGCGGAGGCGTTGCAGTTCAGGACGCACGTCAGGCTGAGCGACTCAAGCTGGTGGCCGCTCTGCAGAATGTCAGCGAAAGCGCGACTTTCGGCAGGGAAGAGCCCGAGGAAATCGAGGTGCGTCAGGTTCCGGATCGAGAGGGCGTCAGAAGGGAACGTCCAGTGCTGATTTTGGAGGTAGAGGGAGCGGATGGTCGTCTTGTTCTGTATGAGGAATTCCTCGACTTCTGTCTGACTTCCACCGGTGGAGACGTAGGAAAACTGCGTGATGTGTTTGAACTTGGGAAGCTGCAGCTCAGCGGTCCCATCTGTAGGCCTGACAAAATATGTTATCGCAAGTGAATTTCACCGCTGATCAAAGCTTACATCAGAGACAATCCCCGCAGTCGCTGGTTAGAATTTTCGAGGATCCTTAAGAACGCAATCATATCCCTCCATCGCATAGAGCAATGCACATTCTTCAAATTGTTTAGCTTTGGCAACGCGTTCGCAAGCATTCCTAAAATAATGTAGCGTTATTCAGCGGTGCTTCGACGAAGCAAACTCAGTCTTGCGTACCTGTCTGGAACGTCATGGGAGACACGTCGCGTCCCTGGTAGAAGACCCGTACGGTTCTAATATGCTTTGCGAACTCATTGTCGACGATGATACGGGTCAAGATATCCGCACTGCGCTGTGACTCTCGCTTATCTGTCCCAGAAGTAGGCGCGATAAGCACCGCCCAACTTCCCCAGCCACGCCGCCGTTTCACTCACCAAAATACAAGTCGATCTTTTGGAACAGCAGCTGGCTGGCAATCCGAGACAGGATGTGAGGCACCAGAAGCAGACTCCTGAGGTCCCTCGGTGGGAGCCACAGTGCGATCTCACGCCAGACTTCCGTCGAGAAGCGAGGAGTCGTATGAGGCTGCACCAGTGACTGACCACCGCCACGCATCGCGAGTCGGATAATCAGGTAGAGCGACTACGCTGTAAGGAAAGCGGCGCACCTTTCCTGGGTTTGCGACGTGCTGTATCATGAGCTCCTTGGCTTCTGGGTGCTCGGGCTCAAGCCCCATAATTGCCTGCAGATCTGAAAGAAGCGGCGAGGCCACACGAGTCAGCAGAGAAGACCATCTAGACTGTCACGCAGCCCGCCTAGACCACGACAGACCTTGGTGTGCGCCAACATGCAGCCCGGCGGCCAGCCTAGCCTTCGCACGCATCAACCGCGCCTTCGTCGTATTCGCGGCCGATAATTTACTCAGAGATAGGCAGGACTGGACTGCATTCTCGATGAGCGTTCTGGAGCTGCACAGCGCAACCAGAAGCCGCGCGGCGCACATCAGACAGGCTGCTACAAATGGAGAAGACCTAATCAGGGGAGACGGACCGCTCGAGCTTGAGGTGCCCCATGGCATACAAGAGGACGTCTGCTTTCTCATCGTCGGGGAGCATGGTTGTGACGTCGCGGATGCACGCGTCGAGGATTTTTGGGTTGAACACGCTCATGATCACCGGGCGCGTAGAGCAAAGATAGCGCGGGAGTGGGTTGGGGTTAAGGGGAGACCGGTAGCGGAAGCGAGACTAGCTGGAATGGGATGTATTCCCCCCGTGTTCGAATACAAATTATATCGCTTCCAGTGAGCAGTCGTGATGATTCGGGTGGTCAATGGTCGGAACACGTCGTGCGTTGTGAATCTAACAATCGTCGTGGTGAATTGACGGCGACCTCTTCTGACGGCGGACGCTCAAATGATGTTCTACCTTTGACAACGAGGTCTGTATGTCCTGACCTGAACTGCTGGCACCCAGGTGAAAAACAAGGTCGATCTGGCAGGAGTTGAGGGGATGAGGAGGGCTTGTAGAGGGGCAGGGGATTGAAGAGGAAGATCAAGCTCGAGGTAGCTCTGGTCTCCGTCTAGCCTCGGGCTGCTGCTCACGATCACCCCAAGGGGTACCTCCACAGTGATCAAGCCCGTGACAGTCGCGTGACCATGGCCGCCGTCAGCGCGTCACACGTCCGACCCCCTATGGAGATTTTGCCCGCTTCCTAGTCTCACGCAGTCGACATCGCGAATTCGACCATTCCGTGCTTGCAAGTGTCTGAGGTGGCCCAGGAGTCTCAAAGCAGATGGGAGCCGCAATATTCACAAGCACCCTGGCTCTCGTCATGATGACATTCATGGTATGTTTCCCACCTTTCTTTCGTGTTAGCGGCGCGCGCACGAGGAGATTGGGGGCGGGCCTAAGATTCTTGTAGAGAAGATGGGGGTTGGGACGAAAGAGAGTCTACATCGAGCGGCGGGGGGGAGGTCCGCCTTATATATGCACTCACAATGACGTAACTTGGTCGACGACAAGCAGACGAGAGAACGACAAAGGGTCCAGGAGAGGAAATTGCTTGACATGATGTCGTCCAACCATGAAGCCGGGTCTGCTACTCTGGGTCGACGTCATGACGCGAGTAAGCCACCCAAGACGTCCCGCGTAGGCCCGAGGGATGTCGATGAGCGCCATGGCGCGTCCAAGCTATCCTGGATTATATGGCCGTGGACGTGCAACGAGTTCCAGCAGTAGCATCCCTGCAACAAATTGCTTCCTATTCACAGGTTTGTTCACTGACACCTCGTAAAAGACCCTCAGCCTCTAATTACCAGCTCCAGCTGCGCTTCATAGGACTATCTATAGCTCACAGCGACCAGCGCGAGACTCACGGTGACTAAAAGAATAGCCTTGAACCGCGCATTCATCTATCCTACGCTCATCCGTGCCACCCCCACGTCAACAACGCAACCGTAATGCTCTTCGGAAGTAGCATTCGTACGTTACCTTTGATGACACAAATTGCCGGCCGTGCAGGGGCAGGTCGATATAAATGCTGTCCCTGCCACATGCGAACATGAGAACGGTCTAAAAACTTACTGATGCAAGAAAACTGTGGTTGCAAACTGCAAGACATAACGA
The DNA here is from genome assembly GCA_036971615.1 of Amyloporia xantha. Classification (NCBI taxonomy): domain Eukaryota; kingdom Fungi; phylum Basidiomycota; class Agaricomycetes; order Polyporales; family Adustoporiaceae; genus Amyloporia; species Amyloporia xantha. Next base: position 750,885 of record JAYKKR010000014.1, read on the forward strand.
ATATGCCCAGCAGTCGGGGAAACGCCGCTCGCAGCATTGCACTCTCGCTGAACAGGCCAGGTGGAAGTGACAAGAAGCAACGTACATGATAAACAGACTCTTGACAGAGATGAGCTGAGTTCCGTCATGCCGTGAAGAGCAAGACGGTGTCACCACACATAACGAGAAAAGAAGAGCAGATATTATTTTTGAGGCGAAGTACTTAAGTTGGTCCAGTGTGTCATCAGAATGTCCCACAGCACTGGAAACCAGGTCTATCCTGTGAAGAAGCGTATAATAGTTGAAGGCGGGTGTAGACGTAGCAGTGCGGATGACGCACCTGTCTCTAAAGTGACCATCGCAACAAAACATTACTTCAACTTTGCGAAGAGCTTCGGCGCAACGCAGCCCTAACACAAAGCATATGAGCTTAATGAGGTCAATAGCGGTGAGCTGGCAAGACTTACATCTACACAGTGCATCATGCTAGAATTAGGCATAAAACATGAGCGGTAGACGATATACGATACCACGGAAGGACTCACTGGTCTGCAGGACATGGCAATTATTGTGCACACGGTCAGTGAGATGTAACACCCAAAGAGAAAATACATACAGCTGTGTCCAGACACGGTCAGTACACTCAAACCGGAATGCGAAGCGACACATCACGTACAATTCCTCGACGCAGTCCTCGTGCTGGTAGCCCTTGCCAGCGTTCACCTTCTCCTCACAGTGCTGGAAGTGCTTCGTCGAAGGCGCGCACTGCACCGACTGCTCACACTCCTCACGCAGAGCGGGAAGGATCTGCCCCGCCAATACCATGTCAGCCAATTCCCCCCTCACACGCACGAAAAATCCACACGTACATCCTCGGGCTCCTCTTCCTCCTCTTCCGCCGCTGGCTCCTCGGCCTCTCCTTCCTCCTCCTTGGGCTGCTCCTCCTCTTTTTCCTCCGGCGCGTCCGCGTGCGCGACGGGGAGGAACGACGATAAAAACGACGTGAGACTCATGAAGCTGAAGACGAAGGCAGGCTGCTCAGTGCGCCGAAGAGTTGACGTTGAAAGTACCGGCGACGGACGGGAAGAGTCGGCGAGTCGCGACCATGGCTTTAACTCCGACGCGCCCGTTGCCGAACCAATGGGCGCTTGGACATTAGACTCGATGAGTCGGTGATCGTAAGCTGAAGATGTTGAGAACGCTGGGCGAAAACCTCGTCTCCCGTTGGCAGACTCCAGAATTGTTGCCTTACGGAGGGAGGGGAGGACGGTAACAATATAGGCAAAAATCATACATATATATCCACTGTTGTGATATTGCATTGCACTACTTAACATCGGAATGATAGCGCGTTCCTCACGCAGAACTGGGCATTCGGCATCTATTTACCTAAGGTCCAACATGGTGACCATCCCCTGCGACGTGCCCAGAACAATCCGACCCATTTCCTCGTCATAATCCATGGACGTCCAAAAGCTCTTCTCGAACGGCTGCGTCCACAAACTCCGCGCACCCAGATCCATCCTTGCATGCTCGCGCTGCAGCGTTCCCGCAAACACCGCTGCAACGAGGGTCTCCTTCGACCTGTAGGTGCCGGCGCGCGGCGCGTCCGAAGCGTTTATGGCCCGAGGAGCGAGGCCTGGGGCGTTCGGGGGGCGCGATTGGATCCAGACGGCCGTGCCGCAGGGACCGAGGACCATGTCGGTGTAGCGCAGGATGCCGCGGACAGACTCGAACGACTGCGTCGAGCGCACGGGAGGGAACAGGTACGGCGAATGAGCAGGGACGCTCTCGGGATGCCAGGCCGGATCGGCATCCTGCGTTGTCTCTGCGGGAGCCAGACGCGCAGCGTCCACGTATAGCGGGTTCGGCTCCAGAATGTACAGATCGAGCCTGTGGGCATCTGACGACCATGGATCGTCGCTTTCCGTGCGGAGAAGGATGGACAACGGTTCGATCGTACCGAGCGCGGAGCCATGTGCCTGCGTGCTGACCGAAACGCCGTCGATCCAACCAAAGGAATGTTGGGCGATGGGGTGATATGTCAAGGGCGATTCAGACGGCTGGCGCAGCAATGGCATGGAGTAGAGCTCTATGGAACGCGCTCGGACGACGAGGATGCTGTTGTGAGCAAAGACGACTTGCGAACACCTGCTGTACTGCGCGTGTCGGCCCTTCACGAGGCAATGAGTGTCTACGACAATACGAAGCATATCGGGTCCCGACTGACCTGGTTGTAGTGGTCAACATGTTCCTGCGAGCTGCGCAAGAAGGCGCAGGCGCCGCTTCGCCAGTTCAAAATGATAATGTTCGCAGACTCATCGCTACAAGCAATCAAGTCGCCCTCTAACGTGATCGGTCTGAACGGTGTTGCATCTGGGAAAGGCAGGACGATAGTTCGGACAGGCTGCAAAGTAGTCTGTCCATCCTCAGTCTCACACATAGAGAGCACCTTCATGCAATATCGACTAACCCCAATCTCGTCAAGGTCAAGACTTGACAGGAGCGCATACTCACAACGAACCTTCCGTCATTGAGAGTAGCAATAATACCTCCCTCTGGATCGGCAACCGAATTGACGACGACTCCAGTGAATGCCATACCTTTCGGATACCATTCCGCTATTTTGCGGACATAAGGCGGCGTGCTCTTGGGGACGATCTCCCAGAGAGTCACCATCGACCAAATTCCTCTGGTGACGGTGATGACTCTCGTGCCGAGGTGGCCAGGTATAAAACGAACGATGTTGACTTCGGTCTTGTCGCTTGCCTCAAAGTCAACGAGCTTCTTCGGGCAGCGTGCACCATCAGGTGAGCGCCAGAATTGTCCGATCCGGTGAGCACGACGGACGCTGTCTTCAAGCTCAGAAGCATCCATGGACATGACACGGTCGTGAGGAAAGGGAAATCCAGCGTAGAGCACCTCATGAAGATACGCATTATGCCATATAACACGAGCATACGAAAACAACTTCATTCGGCTGCATGTCTAGCGTTCCGTGAATAACTACTCGTCGCCTGCAGAATTCCGATGCGCACCTGCCTCATTGCCAGTATGGACGACACCGGCAAGAAACTGAATATAGCTATCAAAGTGTCATCGTCAACGTCAGACAGCCTACTCGGACTGGTATGGCTCATGCCGCGACTAATATTTCCTGTGTACGCGTAGAGGAGACGGGAAAGAAAAGGCTGCGACTTAATCAAAGACTGGAATTAGGCAACGGGGAAAGCTCGAATGAAATGCAAGACTATAGCTCAGGTCATGAGTGTGTGCACTCCAGTAGGTTTACCGTCTCTAATAAGCCTCCAGGCAACCTCCTGGTCAAGATGAAATCAAGCCCTCAGAATTGGATCGGGAATGTCCGCTCATCTGCACGTGTCGATAGGTCCGTGCGCCGCTCCCACGCTCTGTCCCCCGATAAAAGGCGTTCCCGACGGTGTTGGTTTTCTCATAATCCTTCCACTTTCAAAACGCCCATGACGAGACTTTGCAGAGAGATGAGCACGACGGTCACTAGACATGTCGGCGTTGACATCGCTCGTTCGGCACCATACCTTGTTACCACCTTGAAAGGGACGGGCTTGTACGGATCTGAGGGCGTCTTTGGCGTGGAAGTGATTACGATTCCTTTACTTCGTTTCTTGTTATCCTTGTCATTGTGCATTCATATTACTACAATCTCAGTGGGTTGTCATCTAACAGACAGGATTTTTAATCACATTTGTGTTGTTATTATTCACTCAGCTGGAGCATATGTAGTGTGAGTGCATTATGTGATTGTTGGCTACGCAATATACACTATACACTTGACACTTACGTGCTAGAATTGTGATAACTTTGGATGACGCTTGCGATTGAGATACATGGTTTTTCGTAACCGAAGATTTTGTGGTGCACGTAAGGGAAGCCAACCGTGTGAGGACATGTTAGATTGTGGTGTTCATGAATTCTTGATAATATTTCTAGGGATTGCCTTGAACCTTCTGTGTGTTGGCAGGCGAAAAGAGAGATAGAGGGGCAGAGGGAAACAACGCGTGTAGCTTACAGCAGGGCGACATAATCCCACTTGCTTGATGTCGTACAGCAGAACTGTCCTACTTTCAAACCAATAAAGGCTAGACTATTGTTCTCCACTCGGAGTACTATGCATTAGGCAAGTAAGCTAGAACAATTCTCATACCGGGCATTAAGAAGTCGCCCTCTCGGAGCTGCAGCATGAATGAAACAACCCTCGCTATTTCAGATGATTTACACGTTTAAGACGATCAAATGGTGTGCATAGTCGGCCCGAGTAGATCTCAAAACATCTATTCGGCCGCGAGCCATTAAATATGGCTACCAACATGCCCGGAACGTTCGCCCCAGCAATATGGCTCGCGAGTCGCGAGCCGGGCACGCTGTACTTATATGAAAATAGATGGAACATACGAGAGAGTGCAAAGCTCACCAATGGAGGATAATTCGTCCCAGCCTCGTAACAGCGAATCATCGACTGGACGGAGACAGGCTGCATTTTATCACAGAATGCGCCGGAGATGAGACTGACGGGGAAGAACACCTTCACCTACTAGGGTTCCGGAGCATTGCAAATTTGGGTGTCTGAATGAACCGTCGTGTAGGCACAGAATGGGGCAGATAATTTACGTCGTCTATGCTTCTGCTAATCCCCATAAGTTTTCGACCCTGAGGACGTCAGTCGACAGCAGTGCCACCAATGACAAACGTCATAAAAGAATGTGACAGACGTTTCACATTCGCCGCCCACGGAAGGGAGCTACCACCCGACGTTCGGAGGCTGATAAGTTTGTCCAGTTTGGTTAGAAACATTCTGATACACGATCACCTTCCTCCGAGAGGCACCTGCTGTATTCTCCCGCGAAACGTATTGTATAGCTACAACGTGCAACGTGTTCAGTTGACGAGACTTCTGAACTACACGAGCTCGTAGCGGCTAGCCTGAGAAATGGTGGTCGTCCTTGCGTAGTAGACCAGATAGAGAATATTGTTAAATGAGAAATTGCGGTCCCGCACGAAGGCGCAAGCCCACGTTTAGAAGTACGCTTACATATGCATACTGTAGCAGGCCGGATTCTCGAAGAACTTGAACCGGCCATTGAGTGCACTGGAACATGCTCACCACGGTCCACGCTAGCGTTGTTGGTTCTGGTGTTGTATTTTTTAATAGATGGACCTAGTGGAGGATACATGCATATGGCTCGTCAACGCGTCAACGTGCATACAAATTTGGAAGACAGTCATTTTGTATTTCTAGACCGGAGCCGGAGATTTCCGGCCAAACTAGTAGTTCGCTAAATTTGGTAATTGTTGACTTTGTTACATACTGTGAGTCCGGATGACCCTTTGACCACAATGTAAGTGAAACTCTTTGTCCCTGGCTACAAGAGTATACATCCGAGAGAATTTCTGCAGAAAGTCAAGGAAGAGGTGGTCCGAATTGCACATGTCCGCAAGAATAGCTCCAAGTCTCATCCTGACCGTGCAGGTGAACCGATAAGCTGTGATTCAACTACAACAGTCTAGGAAACTGTTTCCCGAGTCAGTGAGTACGTCGTTCTGGATAATAATATCCGCATACCTGCTCAAGTCCCACAGCTACAGGCAACATGACCGATCATTCCGGCCTTGTCTGGACACCGCCTGTCTATGAATGCTCAAAGATGCCTAGTCTCGAATGGTCTTCCAAGCTAGTCACAGATGAGAGCTACCCCCACGATTTTGCGCGGATGGCGAAATGGTTCACCCGAGGAGCTTTCTACTTTCTAAATTTGAACTAATCGAAATGCATGACAGGTGCCCAGATGGATCTGCTGCCTTGGCTCAGTGTGAGAGCGGGTCCTTCCAATTTTTGGACATGTATGTCTCTGTTGGCTTGCGAAGCTGAGCAAATTTGATTGTGGCTTTCAAACAGACCGCCCCAATTGCTTGACAAGTCCGAAGGAGAGCCTACACTCTCCTATCGGCGGAACTTCAGACAGCCGTCTCCGATCCTAGATTTTACGTGGTTTCCTACGGCTACTATCAGGGATCCTGCGTCATTTTGCTTTATAGCCTCCGTACGCGAATGTCCTGTGAAACTTCTCGATGCAACAGATGGAAGGGTGAGGTCCTTTGACGTGTAGAGCCCTGGAAATAATCGACAGGCATCATCCGCAACTTGGAAATATGTTTCTCTTCTTTTTGATATATCATTTGAGGCTACTTCTAGCTCATGCACATTATTTTCTTAGCTTCGTGCTTCCTATAGGATTGTAGACCACCGCGAACGGTTCATCGCACCCCACGGTGTCACCTTTAATATGACTGCCGACAAGTACGTGAATGCAACTATAAAGCTGTATTGAATCATGGGAATCATGGCTTATACGGATATAATTGCTGAAGGTTGTACTGCGGCTTTGAAGATGCCATTGAGGTTTTTGATGTTCACCGACCTGGCGAAGGCAGTCGATTGCACACGACACCATCGAGAAAAAGCCGGGACGGCTTGAAAGGTGAATAGAATACATCGTGACCTTCTGTGTCCTGACCTAGTTACTATCAGGTATCGTTTCTGCCTTGGCGTTTTCCAGTGATGTGTCGTCGGGTATCTACGCAGCAGGGACTCTCAGCCCTTCCACTGCGTCTTCTCCCAATATTGCGCTGTTCTCTGAAGCAACGGGAGAAGTGCCCGTTATGTCTGTGGGGGATGCGCGCAGCTCTCTCGGGACAAGCGGGATCCGTGCCAGTGTGATCCAGGTAGGAAGTTCCGAGATCAATCTCCTAGCCTATCGGAGAATCCGCTGCTCAACCGATTTTAGCTCGCATTCAATCCCACTCGCCCGTATCTGCTCTATGCTTCATTTCGGCGCCACGATACTATCTATGAGTGGGATCTCCGAAGCGATGTCCATGTGCCTATACGCACCTTCCATAGAAGACCTAGTAGTGGAACCCTTAACCGAGGAAGGGGCAAAGACCCAACTTCCACGAATCAAAAGCTGAGATTCGACATCGATATTGGTGGTCAGTTGTTAGGTGTCGGCGACCAGGTCAGTGCTTGATACATCTGTTTTCCTCATGTATCACCACGGCTCTTGTGATTTATACGTGCGTCATAGCACGGAAGCATATCGCTCTTCGATCTCGTGGCAGGTGATGTAGAGGTCAATCCCCCTTATTCGGGCGAAGTAATTCCCGCACCACCGGCGGGCCCGGCACTGCAATACGATGCACACATGGGTGAGCGAATCCGCTCCCTTGAGCATATTTGTGTCTTGTGATTTCACCTAATGCTCACTATGTTGTACTTTTAGATGCAGTGGGTTCCGTCTCCTTCCATCCATTGCGTCCAATTGTTCTATCCGTATCGGGGTCGAGACATTTCAGTCAGTCCGACAAAGATCCAAAACGCGAATCTACATCCATGGCTTCTGGATCTGATACAGGATCAGATGATAGTGAAGATGGATTGTCCGAGGGCACTTCCGCACCGCATGAAGCTAGGATGCCGATGAAGATTAGCCGCAGACGGCTGCAGCCGGTCACGCTCGACGCCTCTGTGAAGTGCTGGAGCTTCGAAGCGGGTTCTTGCAGCAAAGGGACCGAAATGCATGGAGCCAATAGTCATGCGACCTAAGCGATCGCCAGTAACTGTAAGAGGCTATATAGATGTACTTCTACTGTACACGCAGATAACCGTGATCGTATTAAGAACTCCGTTGGGTGTTCATTGTGAGAAGGTTTGCATAGCATCAGGCTGACCGAATCCGCTCCGCTCTCAATCGCATTCATCCGCTTCGGAGCGGATCAAGCCTTCTGCAATCTTTGAACGAGGTTTGAAAACACACTTGAAAGGAAGAGGGTACCTAGGAATAGATTAATCAATACGATTCCATACGGTAAGGAATGGTAACGCATGGTAGCATCGGTACTCACGACACAAGTCCGGTAGTGTATTCGCCACTGGGCTCAATCACGTTGCCTTTGTCGTCCACAGGCTTGACGATATCAAAGACCGACAAAATTGACGCCACGGAAACCCATAACGAAGCACAGGCTAGATATCTCCCAGGACAGATACGTCTCCCGAAACCAAAGGCGGGAATTTCGGCATCCTTCATGTCCGGGTTGAGTTGGCCGTCACTCTTGAGAAAACGTTCTGGCTTGAAAATGGACGGGTCAGGAAATTGATTCTCATCGTATAACATAGCCCTTTAGCGACGGATCAGCCAGTGATTCATCTGGTTGACTCTAATGAGACGTAGCTTACCAAGCATTTCCTACTACTATGGAACCCGCAGGTAATCGGTAACCTTTATATTCGTCTTCCGTTGTTAGCCGGTGAGGAACAGCTGCATAGTGTCATGTTGTCAGCAAATACATATCGAATGAGAGCGAATTTTGTGCAATACCCAACGGTGTTACAGGGCGCCATCTATGATAACGATTTAGCAAGGTCGAAATTGAAATCTATTCATGAAGGCGACATTACCTGAGAACCTCCTGAACTACAGCAGTAATATATGGCGTCGACGATTCGTCACTGAAGTCAGGAAGACGATCGTTTCCTACCACGCGGTCTAACTCTTCCTGGGCTTTTTTCTGCACATCCGGGTAGAGTAGCATAGCGAGGAAGAATGATCCGAGGGCAGAGACCGTCTGGAGGATGCGTTACTACCTTGCCTCCGATAACAAAAGTTGTGTAATTGAATTAACTGACCGTATCGGAACCACCTGTAGTTTGATTGAGTTCGGACGTGAAAGATCATATGAAGCTCATGCCATACCTGTATACGCTGCAGCTGCGACACCGCTATATAACGCCTCTAGATGAGAATTATCTTCGCCCTCTTCGAGGTCTCCAAGCAGGGAGAGAATCATGGACGGCGAGGCCACGCCCTCAAGCTGGAAGATACAGGTAAGGTTTCATTGATGGTGATACCAAGTACATGACACATACCATGGCCTGTTTCACAGCTTTGAAGGGAACTTCGACCATTGCCGTGGTTGATTTCCTCCATTCTATAGCTTTGCGCTGGAAACTAGCTCCCGGAAACCAGGCAGGGATATGTTTCACTACACCCGGGTTAGTCTTCATGCCAGATCTTCAAGGCTTTGACGTACGAATAGGAATGTAATCTACCAGGAAAGAGCCAGCGTTTCCAGCCATGGCCATTGCATGAAGAGCCCTTTCTGCTGTTGCAACATATGGATCATCTTTCGGTTTGACTTCTAGTCCATAAGCGACGCCAATGATCAGAGCTCCAGCCATACTATAAAAACAATGAAGTTCAGTCAATCAGATTAGAGTGAACGCATGCAGGAGCAGACGTACTGGCGGAGGTGGATCATAAAATCATCGGGGGAATCATGGAGGCGACGGAGAAGTATTCTTGCACCTTTGAGAGCCTTTGGCCTATGCTGCAAAGCGGCAGTAGGATGAAAATGCTGATGGAATATCCTTCTGCGCTCCCTCCATCCGTTGCCATAACCCATGAAGACGAAGTGCCAATCACAGCCCACTCTGATGAAGGTGAGCATTCAAAATGAGCGTTAGAGCCAGGGCGTAATTCTCACAAGTCATTCAACATCGTCATGCGAGGACTTGAAAATGTCATAAGCATGGGAAAATCCTTTCATCATAATGAAGACATACCGATCAGAATAAACCGTCGACCTTTTCTCGAATAACCGATGGGCCGCCTCAGTGGAATTCACCACCACGACATGAGTTCCGCAAAGGTTCAGATGTACTATATCGGAAGCTATAAAGGATTTAATATTGAGATGATTCGAAGACAGTCAGGCATGATCGGTGAACATACCCAGATCACGTCCCCATTGCTGATACGCCAACCATTCGTAGCTCTTAGGCACGTCAAATATGTTCCCCAAGAAAGGGACACCTTTAGGCCCCGGAGGAAGAGGAAGGCTTCTATATCTAAAGACTATCCTTGCGAGGATTGCGACGACCAAAAGGCCACAGGCTAGTTCTACCGAGTAGGAAGACATGGGGCGTATAACGAGCTCACACCAGTGACGGAGAGGTTTGGAAGTACTCCACCTTTTGTACTTCGCCTGCTACTTATTTGCACACCGTTGCTCTGGTCTTGGCCGTCATCACGCATGTAGGGCGCGTGTCCAGACCGAAGAGAATATTTGGACAAAATTCATCAAAGTCACGCTACAGCAGATATCACCAGAATTGAACGACTGCATATAGTCAGTCAGTTCCAGAATGAAGGCTATGGAGCCGCTTCGACTCACAAGAATTTAGGTAAAACACGTCGCGAGCTGTCTCCGAGAATTCTAGGAGATTAACAACGAGGCTCACCCTTCCGTAAGCGATCGTTGCGTATAAACGTGGAACAAAGTATTCGAGATGGCCTTGAGGCAGGATCTCTTGCCTTGATTCCCGTATCACTTCTTTCATTACAACACGGGCCGTAGACGCTGATTATGAGATAAGATGCTAGATGCCTGGAGAGCATCACATGCCGAAGAAGTACACCATGAACGTTTTACCTTCCCCAATTTAGTTCTCATCGTGCTAGTATCCTGTAACGATGACTCGTCGCCTAGCTAATCAGAACATTCCCATGCATACAGAAATCTGGAACAACCACTGATATAACTTTGAGGGTCCAGGAGTTGACACATAATCGGATCCATGCCAAGTTATCTGCAAGATGCTTCATCCAGCGTCGACAACTTCGACATGACGAGTTGAAGATTCTTTTACAATGCACTAGAATTGACAGGGCTTAACAAAGTCATCTTTACTCGTCCTCGCTGTGTATTCTTGTCTTTTTCAACCTCGATGTCAACCGTGACTTTGTCAAAGACCGCTATGGTAGTGTCGCCAGCTGATGTTGGGGAAGGGACGGTGATTTGATAGGCCTCAGGATCAAACTGGATCTCGCGTTTGAAAGTCACCAGGCCTTCGATTCCCAGCCTGTAGAACACGAAGAATCCATCATAATGAGCACCGGTCCCAGGGAGTTTGCATTGAAGACTTACTTCGAAACGAAGACAGCGAGACCATTCCTGAAAGTCCTAATGACAAAGGCCTCCTCCGTGGTCGATTTCTTCTCCCCACGGGCTTTCAGTGCCAACCCTACGTAAAACTCCACGCTAGCTCGACCTGCCATCTGTGCCATCCTGTGACGTCTATTTACTACGTCGAGTACTCGTTCTACATGTGCTTTGGAATGTAAGGTTGCATGTAGAGATGAATGTCCAATTGCAGCGGATAATTGCCGATGGACCAGCACGTCTGTACATTGAGAAGCATGTCAATTGCAAGCGCTCGCCATGCGACGTTCCGGCTTACCGGCATACCGCCTGATAGGGCTCGTGAAGTGTGTGTATATAGAACTGGCCAAACCATAATGCCCAAAAGTATCGCGAGCGACGCTCCCGGAACAGAAATACTCCGCTGACAGCATACAACGGGTAGCCATGATTCGAACGAGGGTATTGAAGGCAGGCTCCGCTGGATCCTAGATGGCATTGAAACGTCAGAGAGCATCGCATGACCGGGGAACTCTAATCTCACGATACACTTGTCCAATGAAGCTGCGAGAGCTCCAGAGCTGGACACGTCTAGAACCAGTCCCTTGCGCTTCTGCAGAATATCCTGCAACTTCTCGAAATTTGATCTTGGTGGAGGTAGATGTCGCCTAATAGAGGATTAACGCCACCATGGAGTGAAGGGAATGGGAAACTACCAACCTCAGAACAGCGGTCTGTGGGAACGTTTCTTGTATTTTCCGTGCGACGCTGATGTTCGCGAGTAGCATGAATTCCTCCACCAAGCTGTTGGTTTCTCTCAACTCCTTTTGTTCGACATCGATAGGATCCGACGACTCAGAACTGTCGAGCTGAATCTTAACTTCGGGAGAAGCCAGGTTCAAAGCGCCCGCAGCCATTCTCGCCTCCTTGAGTTTCCAGAGCCAGGGAGTTCAGAAGTCTTATGCTCTTGGTCAATTCGTCGTCCAGGTTCCTGATAGTCCATGTGAGATCTAATTGCGGTCCGACAGAAGACCGCGTAACACCCACGGATCATCCTTGCGAATCTGGGCTTCCTCATAAGTAAACGCAGATTTCGAGGCAATGACCGACTTCGTAAAGCGGACGTCGACAAGTTCCGCTCCAGGCGTCAGTTCCTGCATATCCGGCGGTCAGGGAAATACATCGTGTCTGAATTAAGGTGTCTTACCCAAATCACGGAAAATGCTAGCCGCTCAACGTGTGGCCGAAGGGAGCAGAGGTTTGTACCAAGAAGAGCGGGTAACATGTCTATCCGTTTGTCGACAAGATAGACTGTCGTTCCCCGAGCTGCAGCCTCGCTGTCCATAGCATTGTCAGGATGCACAAAATGTGAGACATCGGCGATATCTTGGGGTTTCCATTAGCTCGGTCCACCACGCGGTGAGTCACTAAAACTCACGAACGCCTGCTTCAATATTGCCGTTGGGGAGAAGACGGGCATGTAAAGCGTCATCTATGTCCTGGCAGCCTAGGAATTCGCCGGGGTAAATAAATCACTGGTTGCGGCACGTTCTGGGGTGACGAACCTGGAGGGTCTATGCTGCAGATGATAAGATCTCTCAAATCTTCTCTGTCTCTCCATTCTGGGACTTCAGTGCCTTTAGGCGGAACGACCCATTGATCGCCTTCCGGCGGAAGACAGTCTAGGATGGCCTTCCCGAAGGGTCTGTACGGAACGTCAAATTCGAGCAACAAACTCTCCTGTTCCGCCTCTTTGCTCTCGGCCTTGCCAAGTGCACGCACAAAGTGACCCTCTGGGTAGCGGGATGTTCTGTCCCATCGGTCAATCGTGATAAGAATTTTTTGCCCTAGCAAAGACGGCGCTTGACGTGTACGCAGACGGATGCGAGGAAGTAAGCGAGAGACAGGAGTAGCGAACACAGTCTGCTGAGAAAGCGATGTGGTGTTTGCTGACGTTAACGAGGTGCTATCTATGTGGCAAACATAACTGGAATGCCAAGATAAACAATATATTCAGTTTTGCAGGCATTCAATTACTCACGATCTCCAGTTGCGCTTGATGATGCCTACGACGCGCCCAGTCGGCTGCTTCGCAGAGGCGTGGCTTTTTGCAAGCTCTCCTCGCATTACTCGGCGCTCAGCAATTATTTCTTCACCTTCACTTTCCTCCTCAGACTCGTCAGCATCGTCGTTTTTTAGCGTTGCTACATTGAATTGAGTTCCTGAAACCGCTGTAAGCAGAAGAGAACTCACTCTCTTGATCAACGACCTCATCTGCAGGTGCCTTCCACTCTTTCTCGTCGAACACCTCGATAGCAACAACATCACCTTGTACCGCGCGGTTCATGTTCTCTCGACCGATCAAAAGGATAGGTTTATCGAATGCTGAGACCGGGACACTCCCCTGTCCATGGTATTAGTTTATAACCGCTGTACAGCAAAGTCCCTATATGATAACAAACCTCCAGATAATTGTATTGATTCGCATTGAAATGGCCTTGATACAATTGGCCGGACTTCACGCCGGCCAATAATGTCGCCATCGGCAAATACTGCATGTCGTGTCAGTGGTTACCACCCCGGGATAAAAATAGCCCTGACATCCGGATAAAGAGCTTGACGAGCAGCGACAGCCTTGGTGGGCTCGAGTTCATCAGACCCAGCTGCAGACAGTAGGTCAAGCAAGGTGCTCGAGTCCTTCATGCTCTCGACATATCTTCGAACTAGATGCGCCGTGAGCGACGCCATCACTTCTATATAAATAGACCGTGTGGCTTACCTGAGACACACTTCAGCCCTTCTTTCTCGGCTTTCTGGCGGTTAGCAACATCGTCCGTTAACAAGACAACGGCTGGTAATGGTCGGGATGGCTGGCCGCGGATGGGAGGACGAGCGAGAGATAGATGTGAATTGTACCAAGAGGTCGCTTTGCGGATCCCTGATTGAGTTATGTCAGAAAAGCTATCGTGAGAACAAGATAAGTAAGTGGGACCACGGACCCCTATCGTTGCGGTCATTTGGAGACTCTCCTCCTCGCGAATCACGGCTGTTTCTCTAAACACAGCGGATATTATAGCCAAGATGCATGTTGCTAGAATGACAGTCCTCGACTCACGAGTTGTATTCGTTATAGAAGACCCATATTCGCTTGTCCTCTCCTCTGATAAGTGCCTTCAGGCGATTATAAAGTGGTAGAGACCGATGTCGGACCTCCTCCAGAACCGTTTGTAAAAGGATCATAGGGGTTGAAAGAATTGGATTCCATCAAATCCATCTACACAGCGCAAGACATGAGTCAAACAAGAATCGTTATTGAGTTAATCAATGCATCGGCCATCGAAGTCCATAAGATACACAATATTGGTGTATAGCATGAGCCAGAGTATGAAGTAACGGAGGGTTGAGGCAGAATGAAGGAGAAATGGAATCTAGTCGGACACAGTTACTGACCTGCGAGAGAAAGACATTCGTATCTGGAAGTAGAAAATGTCCGTTAGGAAATAATTCATGCTCGAGCGACCCCGCAGCAGGCAAGACGAATTCGATCGGGTTTGAACATAGGCTGCAACTGTGTACACCGCAGGCTACGTCGTCTCTCAAATACCTCTCGCGCAGCACTATGATATTACTTGTTAATACATTTGGTATAGATGAATGGGAACGAATTTACCTTTAATTACTTTCCCCCTTGCCGTTTTCTTAAAGAACTTCCGCTGAGTGATCACCGCCTCCGTGCGAGGACGTTTCCGTATGGTAATCTCAACCATGTTCGAAGATTTGGTGCTCGTCGCGTCGCAGGTTGGATGAATTCTTCCCTCGACTAGTACATAGACACGAGAGACACGACCAAGAGAGACAGAGAGAATAATGAAATGCGGAGAATCTTGGGCAAATCTGACCGCAATGCGAGTTCCGGGGTCTAAGCCCACCGATCGTGGACTAAGTTAGAGGTCTCGTGGGTCCTGGCCATTGTCTGAATGTCAAGGGCGGCCAAGGCGCAGGCGCATGCATGCTATCCGCCAATACCTGTCCTTATACAACGTTTGCAGGCTCCAGTTCAGGCTTGTTTTCTATATCTCAGGCTATGGAATGAACGTGAAAGCTTGTCTGGCAGCTGTGCATATCCCTGTGACTACCCTCGCGCACGTTCATCAGTCGGCTTCGATTCACACAGGGGTCGTCTCGAGCTTCATATAAACGTTGACTATGAGCAATGCAGACTCGGCCTCGTCTCTCCCTACCACGATATCAAAAATGCTGTACAAGTGGGGAAGACCTTGGCTGACGGTCCTGCTACAATTCTCCGCGAAGCTTGCTCTGGGCAACACACAGTCAAATGATTCCATCTCGTCTAGTGCGGGCGTGTATAATTCATCTATCACGCCCTCGTACCTGCCCTGGAACACTTACAACTACTGCAACGCTCCTCATGTCAACCCAGAACACTATCAAGTTCCTGAGAATGCTCCAGACGCAACGCTTGTTTATATGAATCTCGTAATGCGTCATCATAAGGTATAGCAGGGCCAAACGCACCTGCTGTCGCTTCGTTTGGTGTTTGCTCATCAGAAGGATTGATTGATATCACAGAGAACACCGGATAATCTGTACCCTGAAGAGAATGAACTCAATGCGATACCCTGGACCTGCTCCAACTATCACCAATTCAGCTATGGCGGGGGTTCGACCGCCATATTCCATGAAACCTATAGCCCTCCTTGGCACCCTTTTCTTATACAGATCTGGAATGGCACATGCGACCAGGGTCAGCTCACCCAAGAGGGCCTAGATGATGCGATTCGTCATGGCGAAGTAGCGATACTTGACTGCGTCCTATTTTCGCTATCCTGATGTCGCACCTGTATAGGACTTCTGGCGCGTCTATTCCGAGAAAGTGGGGTTCCTCCAGACAGTCAATGAAAAGGATATCTTCATTAGGACTTCGACCGAGACCCGGACGTTCCAGGTCGCAGGTGGGCTTCTGACAGGGATGGATCCTGCCATGGCCACCAAGACATTTCCAGTGACAACTCAACCGTCTGCGGTCAGCAATTAGATCAATCTTCCTTAATATTCTAATCGCGCATCCGTATACTAGATAGACTCTATACCTCCGGACTACTCATGTCCAAATGCGGACAACATTCGTTCGGCATATCAGTCCGTGCCCGCATGGACTGATCACATTGACGAAAACGCGGACCTGCAAAATTGGCTCTGTGAGACATTAGGAACTGTTGGTCTCACTGCCTGGACTTCTTGGTGTGCGCATGCCCGTCGCTGTCATTATATCGAACTCTAGGCTTATCTCTGCCCAATGTCGGCATCCCGCTACTTTCAATTTTGCAACAGACGACCACTTCTTTGACACGTTTAGCTCGCGGACTTGTCATGCGCACCCTCTGCCATGCAATTCGACCGGGGCGTGTGTTTCGGTCCAAGACGCCGCCAGGGTGTTCGCGATAGGCGACTTTGAATACAAGTACACGGATCGTCCGATGTTACGTTCTTTACGCTTGATCGTTATTGCTGATGGAATTTCCGACAGTTACATTTGGAATGCTGCCGTCAACGCTACAACCTACACACAGCTTACGTTCGGTACGTGGTTTTCTCGTTGATCGTACCACTCTTCGCTTCCGCCCCATTTAGCAACTAAACCTCGGCAACATCCGTTCTCAGGCGTGTTCTTCATCGAGCTCGCTCATAATTTCAAGCTGTTCCGTTCCGGCGGAGAAACGCACAAGCTCAGGCTTTACGTTGGACATGATGGGTCAATGATCCGTCTTGCATCCCTACTCGGCCTCGGAAAAGTAGCCCCACTGCGCTGGCCCGCGATGGGATCAGAAATCGTCATGGAGGTAGGTCGGTCTAGAATCAGAGGATCAGCTAAGTCATATCTCGCCTATATCCAGGTCTGGCAAACCGCTGGGGAGGACTATTTCGTTCGGGTGATTCCACGAAGGCACACCAGTTTCCACTCTGGCATGGGTACCGCTGGACGACTTCATCGACCTCCTCGAATCTCAGATCCCGCCGAACATATACAACGCCTGTATGGAAACATGACCCTGCACGGCGGGTGGGTCCAGGGTCGTGTAGATGCCTGTTACGTACTGTGTGCATGTTCTTGCTTCGTACAGGTAGCGCTAGTGTGAATCGATTGCGGAAGCAGGACACGCGTTCAGTTCGCGATTGCAACATGTCCGATTAGCTCAAGCATTAGCCCTGAGTTCCCCGTACCTGGCAACTCGGTAAATGAGTCTACAGGCACGCCTAGGCTGAAATCAATGGCAGTGCCTTGGAATATGAACGTGGCATCGCTGCTACGCAATCACTAGAAGCTGAAAGTGCACCGTGGCAACTTCCTCAATGTCTTACATGGTCACACGCCCGGTGTGTTCCTTCATCGACGTGCTCGCGCCAGCCGGTGTAGATACAATGATTCGATTGTTGCGAGGAACTTCCGTCGCCGTTCGTGAAGACACCTCACTGGCCATTGACCAACGACCAACGACCACATTTCACAAACAATGAGGCCGCGATACTGCCACCTTTAAATTATGCGTGAAATTGAGATATCCTCTCGTACGTATTGACAGACTGCACCAATAGTCTCCACGGCCGCAGAGCGTTGATCGGACACTCGAAAACGGAAAACCGTCTTTGTGCTACCGAGGGAAAGCTTGGCGGTGACGGCTGAGAGTGACCTGGTGAAGGGGCAATCACGGTCTCTTGGGCAGGATCGACGGTTTTGATTCCGCTGGTAAGGAGCTTGGACATGACGATTGAAGCATCTGACCAGAATTCTTGGTTTATGAGCTCGTTATTAACATGTAACTGCAATAGGCTTAAGTATTAGACGTCCAGAACCATTCATCATTTTTGACCCCAGGCCCCAGGGATAGCTCAGTTATCGTGACCGTGTCTCAAGCGCACGCGTTTGGGTCACGTGTAATAGCGTTATGGATCACGTGTATGGATGCGTGTCGTCGACTCGTTCACGATCCACTGGCAAGCGGTTTGTCTTTTGGGAGCTCTCTCGAATGATACTTGTCTCGTTGGCGAACTACTCTGCGCCAGTGTAGCAAAGGTGCACCACAAAAAAACTGGGTTGAAATAGCCGGTGAATACGAATAATAATCGCGTCGATTTTTAGGAAGGATCTGTTTCACGCTGGTGGCGACGATCTGTTTGACCAATTCTCATCCTTGCTCGCTGCTGCGAGGCTAGTGATTGTCTTATACGGCTCTGATGCGTTTCATACTACTCTGGCTGGTGGCTTCCTGCGTTACACGATCATGGGCACTTCACTCGTCCGAAGCTGGTGTCGTAGACTGGCATAAACCTCTAGTTGGCGTACCTTTGATTGGTGCATTATCGACTTCCCCCGCGTTTCACAGAATTAGCGAAGTGGATGGCCGGACACATAGTGTAGTGTTGACGGCGACTTCAAGTAATGTGCTTGCAGCGCTTGATCCAGTCAATGGAACCGTAGGTGTGTACCTCTCCACCGCTCAATCGTATGAATCATGAATACCATTAAGTGTAGCATGGCGGTACATGTTCGAGGAAAATGAACACATCATCGCATACAAGCGGCATGGAAATGGTACGTGCAGTGTTGACACGATGTTCCTTTTGAATGACTGAATTGGTCTAGTCGTTGCTGCTGTGTCTGGCTCCGGAGGAGCTACTTTACATTTGCTCGATGCGACGACGGGAGACTTGTTGGTTGAAAAGCGACTGCATAACCCAGAGTCTGGACGGTTATTTGAACCAGAGACGCTTGGGACGGCATTGACCTTCGACCCCACTGGAGAAGATCACGATGTTTTCGTGCTTTCCAATGGATACATCATTCGCCGTGTTGATGGAAAGAATGGGGAAGTGGAATGGGGTTGGACCGCTCCCGATGAGGCGTAAGTGACCGTCGATTTCTAGGCGCAGGCGCACACATAATCGCGTACATTGGCAGGTCTCTCGTTGCTTACTCGAAGATTGTCCCGACCGCATCGACTGTCTACATGGTTGGGCTCGCGAAGTCTTTTGCGTCTTATACTGTGCATGTCACTGCGCTCTCAACGGCCACGGGCGAGCTCATTACATCTGCGAATATTCCTTCGAGCATCACCAACGGCCTCACAGACTTCTTCGTCATAAGTGATCGCGGACACCCGCAGGTTCAGCCTCGGGTTGTGTGGCTCGAGGCAGGGTCGATCAGGTCATTCCCTTTGACACCGGAGCTGAAGGAAAAGCCGATGATGATCAAAGGCGCTGAATACAAAAGTATACACGACGTTGGCCTGTACGAGCATGGGTTGTTTGTTGCGCTCAAAGAAGACGGTACGGGCCGTGTTGTGCGACTCGGAGAGGACGGCTTGAAGGCGATATGGGAGTTCCAGGAATCGGTACGAGACATCCTTCTCTGGTCCTTGCTTTTGGAATGACCGAGGCCGGACGTGATGATACAGGCATCCTCGAAGGCGTATTCAGCATCAATATATAGTGGTGGAGTTGACAAAGACGGCTGGCCATACGTGGTTCGCATCTACTGGTCTCATGTCCTGAAGGTAAGAGACATTCATCTAATGTTGATTCTTCAGACACTTAACTTCATCTAGAAAGCTTCTGCGCATGTATACGCCCCGCATCTTGCAGACGGCAAGGGTCTCGTTACAGGTTTCACGTTCCCGTTCGAGACCGGTGATCACGGTGTCATCACTCATGTACGATCATTTTCGTTTAGTTTTCACGCTTCTCAGACCATCATGATTATAGGTTGCTGCCGATATTGCAAACCTGGAAGAATACAAAGTACTAGCTCGACTGGTCCTCACAACAAGCACTGGTGCGGTCCAATTGTGGCAGCAGAACGAGCTGCAATGGACCCGCGAGGAGGCTTTGGCAAATATCAGAGTCGTTGAGCTCATAGATCTGCCTGAAAGAGAAGTGGTCACTGCACATATTGGCGAAGAGAACAAGGCATTCGGTGATAGGTTGATGAGACAGCTATCGGATGCTCAGGTATTTCACAATTTCAACATACCCGAGTCGACATTTCACTGACTTTGGGCCAGAATTTCCCTCAATATGCGGTCAACTTTGCAAGGCGCTTCGTAACTGGCTCCTATGCTTCTGTCTCGTCCTCTGTCGCCCCTCAGGCAAATACTTCGGAGCCCCTGTCTCGGGATACCTTCGGCTTTAGAAAAATTATCGTAGCAGCCACTTCGCACGGCAAGGTCTATGGAATTGATTCTGCCAACGGTGACATCTTGTGGAGCAGAGTTTTCGGTCTAGGCTGGGCAGCAGAAGTTGGTGGGCATATCATCCCCGTGAAGATGTTCACTACACGCACTGTCAGCGACGGAGACGCACCGCAGGTGGTAGTGGTCACCCAGCGGAAAGCAAATAACGTGAGTGTCCATCGATCGCCAATTATGATTTTTTACTGATATGGAGGTTATCCAGGGCCTTGTAGATACAGTCTTGTTTCACGTCAACGCACTAACTGGCGAAGACGCCAGAGAGTCCTCTAAGGCGAGGAGTAACTTGCTTCAGGGCTTCGATGCTATAGCCGGCCCTCTTGTTGATGCGCACATGATGCGATCCGGTTCTACCAAGTTTGTCATATTGTTAGACGAATTCGTTCAGGTTCGTGATTCTGCCCATAATAACAACACGTGCCAAGTAATCATATCTTTGATCAGGTTCACTTGTATCCTGATACGGAAGAAAATAAGGATGCATTCGTCAAAATGTTGCCCGCGCTACACCTACCACTTCGTACTGGCCATCCTGGTCATCGTCAGCTTACAGGCCATCAAATTTCGCCTGAACCCGAGTTTACGAGCAAACATGTCGCGCAACCCACATGGTTGTTATCCTTGCCTCCCTCAGAGGACATTCTTGCGATCATCCCTCGCTCATTAGAGACGGTGGCATCGCTAGGGAAAGTATTAGGAAATCGCACGACCTTATACAAGTACTTGAATCCTCACCTCACCGCTTTAGTGACGGGACCATCCGTCCTTCCACCCACCAGCTGCTCACTCTACCTCATTGATGGCGCGAAGGGAACCATCTTCTATCACGTCGTGTTACCTGCGCCGCACGGCGTTTGTGATGTCCATGTCGTTCTCACCGAAAATTGGCTTGTGTATCAATACTATGATGGGGAGATGGCAGGCACAGACCAAGCGAAGAGCTATCGCATTGTCTCTGTTGAACTTTATGAAGGACTAGGGGTCGATGATAAGACGAAGAGGTAAGATTATGCGCTTGGCTTGCTTCAACGATTATAATTTCATTGACCACTTACAGCCCCGATCTCTCATCACTTTCGAACAAGACTACTGCAATCAGCATGCTGGAACAAGCATATGTTTTCCCTCGAGGGATCACTACATTTTCCACTACCTCGACCACGTATGGAATCACTGTGAAAGACATCATAGGTAAACCGCATGCCACTTACAAGATGCATATCTTTGATCCAAGCCGTCTCTAGTTGCAACGGAAAATCACCAAATCCAATCTCTTCCTCGACGATTCCTTGATCCCCGTAGACCGAAGCGGAAGCCGACGAACGAAGAGCTTGAGGAATGGTTGATTCAATACGACGCAATGATACCTGATGACCCGAAGCGAGTCCTTTCCCATAATTATCAGGTACAGTTTAGAAACGTGAGATCAAGGCACAAGCCGCATTGACACATCTTTTTGGTGTAGGTTGTTGGCACGAAGCACATAGTAACTTCGCCCGCGTTGCTTGAGTCGACATCATTGGTATTTGCCTATGGACAGGACCTTTTCTTCACCCGAATTGCACCATCGAACACGTTCGATGTTCTCAGCGAGAATTTCAACAAGGCGCAACTAGTCCTTACAATCGCTGGGTTAGCTTTGGCCATCGTGATCTCAAAACCGATGGTTCGGAGGAAACGTCTACGGGAGAAGTGGTATGATTAGTGGGCGTGAATTGAGGATCATGTTGCTTTTGATTGCCGTACAGCTCCCAAGCCGTATTTATTGTAATCTCCATACATCATTCTTGGTCCATAACCAAAACTTCCCCAGCGGATTGACGAATTGTGCAATATATCGCATATATCGCAACGACCATCACAAACATTCACTGGTATGCTGCTGCTCTTATGCGTATTACAGTCGTGGGACAAACGCGTCTGTGTTTTGCGCCTTCGTTCGCAATTACAATCCGCACCAATTTCATATAATTAGTCTCCACGAGAAGAGGGCAAACGATCATTTGTGATTCTTATTACTGTACAATTCACTCGAAGCGCGGTCAAGAGGTCAGGGGAACATATCAAACAGCCAGAGGGCATGATTCCACACAAGACGGATGCAGGGGCAAGATGTTGATGCATCGCCTGCTCACCCCACGAAAGCAAGACTCGTGCAAAGTGACGTTTAAGCACTGGCCTCAAGCTTGGAGTCCTCAGATGACCGCAGCGCTGGCTGTCCATGTACCCTCCTTATCATATTCGTCCATCGTAACTTGTCTATTTCCGGGTCACGCCGGAAGAGGAAGACGGTCGACAGCAGCACCGACTGCAACGAGTGTGACATCAGCTCGGAATTTCATCGTGATAGGAGAACTCACACAGAGCGTCAAGAGTGCTAGACATGGAAGAATGCCGACGAAGTCTCCAAATTGTTGCAATATCAGTTTACCACTCTTTGAACTGACTGCCTATGCCGAAAGCTTACCTATGTCAGCACCTGCAGATTGAACGACGGTAATATCGAAGGTAAGAAGCAATACTAGACCACAAAGAGACAGAATACATACCAAAGCCAGAGGGTGCGCCAGGCATGGTGGTTCGCAGGGCAGTGAAAGCAAACAGTGTCGCTACTGGTACAACAAGGATATCGGGCTTGACTCCTTTCCCGAAGAACACCACGACAATGCACGTCATGATAAAACACATAGTAACCATCCCTTCGTGTCTATGATCAGCCTGCAAGCTAGACTCACGAGGGGAAGCTAGAACATACAGATAGCCACGACAATGAGGATGGCATACATCCGTATTACTTGTCCTCTGGTCAAGATGAAATTCTTGATCAACACGCCGTTTGTCGTGTTGCCTGACGTGTATATATCAAGAGCAGCGTTGAACCCCCTGATGTTTTCAGCTAATCAATAGGTCATTGAAATCTAGACTAAACTAAACTCACACAGCTATGCCCTCTGTTATGTCAATCCCAATCGGAATGCTCCTGTTGTTGTTTGCGCTTTCCGCAAAGAAGACTAAGGTGGCAGAATATCTGCAGAAAATACGGTTTGAGTGGTTACAATCGTCGAAGCGTAGGTTTTCTTACTTGTCAAACGGGTATGACTGTTCAGAGCGGCCACCGAGGTAGTAGTTTGTGATGGCGATCTGTGTTCTGAATTCAGGAGAGTTCGTAAGAGTGGTCCTATAATAGCTCAAACTGTCGGAGCCGTCAATGAAGAAAATTGGGGGAGGCTTCAAGTTGTTTGCAACATAACTTGAAGGAGATGACGACCGCAAGAGGTTCCTGAAATAGTAAAAATCAGTGGCAGTAGCGGATACCATATCTTAGTAGTATGAGACCTACTGATCGAAATATACATTAATATTGGGGCAGTCGCCTGGGTTACAATTGTATGTAACAAACCAGTCGATGGTCATGGTCTGTTGATCAGAGTCGATCGCGATTAGATTGGCCCCCAAGAGAACCTGTAAGTCAGGCAGGGTCAATAACGAAGGGTCTACCAATGGTGCGGGCTCGTGTCACTAACCGCAGGATACTGATCAGCGATGTCGTCGTCCAAAACTTGAGCCGCGTCGAACGTGCTCAGCCGCAGAGCAAACCCCACGGCAAAGCTGATACCGACGATGAAGCAGATAAAGAGGATAGAACAGATAATCCAGTAGGTTTCAATGAACTTGAGAACACTACGTCCCGTGGCACTCAGGAAAGTATATATCCTGGATGGTACCACAGATCGAAGAAATTGTTTTATCGGGGCAATCTCAGGTGGAGGAGTCCCATCTTGACCGGGAGGTTGGTCGTTGCCGTGCTTGCGCCGAAGTTCCCCATGAATAGCGAAGGGCGCGTCGGCATGTTGTGCAGTGTAAGGCAACTGAGAGAGTAACATTGGGTCCAGCTGAGCACCACGACTTGCCCGTCCCTGAAGGGTGTCCTTCTCATCCACTGGGATGGTCTCGATTCGATCCATCTGGGTCCTGCGTGGTGTTTCCTGTGGTGGTATTGGTCCAAGATGCACCCAAATTGACGAGTGAATGCTTGTCGTAGACGATGGCAGAGTGTACAAGGGACGGGGATAATTTACAGAGGGCCCTCGCTCCTTTTCAATGAGACTGTAAGTGGGTCACCGGGCTGGCACATGCATCGAACTACACGGTGTAGTAGTGGTTTGGGTCCTAATGCGTTCCAATGACAAAAGCCCTAGATATCGGTGAAGCTCAGCAAGGCACTGAACCTTGCTCGGGTGCTAACATGCCTGTTAAATTGAGTCCATTAGGCAATTCAAACCACCCAACGTCTTGAAAATAGTTCTGAGAAGACACCACAGGCAGCCTCGGGAGAAATATTGCCGTCTACTAATAGCGATAAACTTCGATCGTCAGTCCAAATGGAGGACAATCACGGCAGCAACATAGACAAGGTTAGAGTATGTGGTTCGACACACCTCGCAATCTCCGCACTAGACCAAAATTAAACAACCTAGTGGAACACCGCCCGAAAGGCCCGCAATCGCAGCGCGCTGTCTCAAATTTAGATATTCTCAGGCATGAAGGAGGCTAGCAGGAGCTTACAAGCAGGGAGCGAACCTCAGCTGTGATAAAAATCAAGTCGTTTACTCGACACTTGATGGATCCTGAATAGAAACAAAACTCCAAGTGCACAAGTCAGCGCAAGATGTCGGAATTCAGCGTACATTGGACGCGACACTGACATTGAGCCTTTTCAATCTATACCGTAGGCGGAGAGTTTGTACTAGAGCAAAACGCGCTAATCTGCTGATATGAGTGGTCGTGATGATGATGCGGCAGCGTCCCTTCGGTTGCTTCTCACTACAAAACCCGCACATATGCATTCTGTCTCGTCTGATAGATGTATATGGTGGACTTCCAGTGGTCAGTCTGTGCTATTATCCAGGCGACCCGAGACCACTCATCAACTCGAAGCATTCCTGCCCCGTTCCTATTAGCCACCTCCGCCATGATTAATACCGCCACAGAATCTGATTACTCACGAGCGATACTTCCATTCGATTCCATGCCACTGCCAGTGGCACAGCTACCACCAGGAGGCGGATCGTATTACATTATGGATGCAGTATTTTCAATGCAGACGCTATTACATGTTATCTGAGTGTTACCCAGGATTATAATTAAATCTGACCACGGAATCGAATGTCAGCAAGGTCTATCATTTGAACCTGATCGCTTACTGGCATACAAATCTGCAGAGAGTGGGGTGCACATTTTGTACAAGCTAGACCATTTCTGAAGAGATAGGCGGGGTGAATGAAAGTACAGAGGAACGCGCGTAAGGCGAGACAGATGCTTATATAGTAACAGCAGAAAAGACACCCCCGAAATACTTCTCTAGACCCGCCAAGCCGAGGACTATGGCACCTACCACACCGTCCGGTCTCACCACAACGACCGTCATAGGCCCACCCCTCTCAACCTCGTAGTGCGTATACGCATACCCGTCGCGGTCGTAAAAGACAAGGTCAGGACCGCACACAGCCAGAGCACCCTCGCCGTCACCGTCCTTCGCAGCGATGACCACAGAGCGCACAAGGCCCGCAGGACACGTCTTCAGGAGATCGCACACCGCGTCGATCTGCTCCTGCGTCGAGGAGAAAACGAGCACGGTGTGGTACGACGGGCCGAAGACACGGAAGAGGCTCGTCGACTCGTCTTCGCGCCCATCGACCGGCACCGGAATCAAACCAGGCGCGTCGGGCGCCCGATCCCCCGCCCGCAGCGCGGCGTCCCCCTCCGTGCCGTACACGTCGGACGGCTGCAGCGCGTGCTGGTCAGAAACCACATCCGCGCCCGCGCCAGGGGCGGCGCGCTCGTCTCGCACGATCGAGCTCCAGCGGTAGTTCACCCCCAGCTGCTTGGTCTCCCTAGAGCGCTGCCAGCCCCCTTCGGGGTTCTTTCGGGTGGCGTAGAAGAGATTGGTGGAGAGGCCGAGCATGTGGGCGATGACGGGGAGGCGCTCTTCATCGTAGGTGGTGAGGAGGGAAGGGGAGGCGAGGCCTTTATGAACGAGGGCGAGCTTCCAGCCGAGGTTGAACTGCGCGCGGAAGGGGTGTCAGTGAGCCCGGGTGGGGGTTGGGGGGACGGAAGGGAGGGAGAATACGTACGGCATCTTGCACACTCGAATTCAAGCCCTGCGGCAGGTAAGCATATAGAGAGCGACATCACAACGCAGATATCCACTTACCTGACCACCACTCGGACTGTGCACATGCGCTGCATCTGCAGAGACATCAGCCAGTCAGCCGAGCATCGGCGCGAACACACACGCACCTCCAACCACGAAAACCCTGCCTTCGGAGAACTTGTTCACCATGCGAACATTGGGCCTGGCGACGCAAAAAGACAAAAAAAACAAATATCAACGAGGCTCATACTCAACCCCCTCCCGGCCCCTACGCACTTGTAGTCCGACTTCCACAACATCTCACCGAACACCAGATCTTCCCGGTCCGTGAGCTCGCGTATGGCCTTCACCACCGCGTCACGGTCTGCAAAGATCTGCGCATCGTCCACGTTCCCCGCGATAGCGAACGTGTATAGGCCCTCAGTCTCCGTTACGCGCAACATCACCCTGTCCGTATGGAGCACAGAAGAGAAAAAAGGTAAGTAACAGGCATACGGGGAAAATAGGAAACACCGACATTGTCGTCTCGAGGGATCCCCAACAATGCCAGTACTACATACACAGACGCCATGTCAGCCTCGCGGGGGAACAGAGAAGCGGACCACAGCGGACGCACCTCAGGGTCGAGCCCCCGGCCCTCGATCTCGCCGAATATCATCCGCACGGAAAGCGGCTCGCCTACGAAGCTCAGACCAAGCTGCTTGCGCACCACGCCTGCGGATATGATTGTCAACGCCAATCACAGTGGGTGATGGGGCGTGTACTGTACCTTTAGCCCCATCCGCTCCGGCGAGCCAGCGGCACACGATCTCCTCGTCTCTCTTCCCCTCCCGCGCTACATGCGCAACGACGCGGTCTGCATGCTGCTCGAACGTGCGCAACTCCGTCCCGCGCTCGACGTGGCACCCATACACGGCGAGGTGCGCGCGCAGAATTTCCTCCATGACGTTCTGTCCCAGCATCCACACGTTGATCTACCTCCACGCGTCAGAGAGCCAGAGAACATGGTACGGAGTATACGATATGGATGGGGCGAGCTAAGAGCGGCGGAAACACGTACATGGGGCGTCGACGGGGTGGGGTCCTCCCGGGGGATCATGTGCACAGTTTTGATCGGCTCGACGCCGCCGGGGAGCTTGTAGAAGCGAAGGGGGACGAGGAGGTTACCGCGTGCGAGGACGTCGGGCAGGACGCCGAGGAGGTTGTACAACTCGAGAGTTCGTGGCTAGATGATCGATTGACTGAGTGTCTGAGACACACATAGCACGGGAAACGGCACTACCTGGTGCCCAGCACCTCGCTGGCCGATGTGAAAGTGGGGGTCCTTGTCTATGATGCGGACGCTGACACCATTCTTCAGCAGAGTGAGAGCGAGCACGAGCCCCGAGGGACCTGCGCCGACCTAGGTGGCTGGGGAGTCAGAGTGGGTCATGGACGAATGAGGATACTGGGGACGTACGATCAAGACGGGGAGAGTGGTGGCGTCGGACATGGGTTACGATCTAGCTGTGAGTGCTTTGGAAGGTAGGGCACGGAGAGGATCGACACGATCAATGATCCTCGTAAAGGATCATCTTATATAGCGTGTGCTGCATGTGTTAAGGACATCAAAAGGCTGTGCAGGTACTCAAGTACTCAAGAGTCGTAGGAATACGCGTCCGGGAGACGTGCGGCAGAGGGAGCCTTGCCCAAAGCCGAGTCGACGCGTACGACGCGTCTAGGTTGGGTAGCATTAATGGCCGTAGCTTCGAAGTCTTGGCGTCTTTATCCGAACATCCGGATCATAGAGGCATGACATAACAAACCGCAGTGCTACACACGCAGAAATCATAAT
The DNA here is from genome assembly GCA_036971615.1 of Amyloporia xantha. Classification (NCBI taxonomy): domain Eukaryota; kingdom Fungi; phylum Basidiomycota; class Agaricomycetes; order Polyporales; family Adustoporiaceae; genus Amyloporia; species Amyloporia xantha. Next base: position 779,134 of record JAYKKR010000014.1, read on the forward strand.
TAGAGAAACGCTTGACTGTTTGCTGCATCATTGCCGGTCCTGTGAATAATACTGGAAGGTAAAAGACGAAGATTGGATATCAACATAGAGCATTCGTCGTGATGATACCAGCGTGTTACCTGAGTGTCTGAGACGGAAAACAAGAGGCCCCATCCGCACATCGAGTATAGACGGCATGCAAGGATGCCGAGTATGTCGGTTGATCAAGATCATTGATGCATGTGCGTGTCGACGCGGGGAGGCAAATGAGCTCTAACACCGCTTCTGGTGGTACGAGTCCTTCAAACTTCAAGCTTCAAGGCCCCCTGTCATTGGAACCGCCACCAGGAAATACGAGTTATACGTACAACTCGAGGAATCTCACCAAAGTATACGCAATCTAAGGACACATTGTTAGCTGAGCCTGCGAGAACAGACAAAGATAAAGTTTGGATGACTGTACATGGATTCCGACAGCTCGAGTGCTGTAGTGAAAATGGCTCAAAGGCAAGAGCAATGAGTACATGGTCTCGTACCCAGACGGTATATGTCGCACCCTACCACCGCACATCATATGAACCTGAGTACATTACATTCGTCCCGATCCGTTGTTAGTGCTCAGACTTGTCAAAAATTTCAAGAAACCGATAAAAATTTGTTGACGGTATGTAGTGCTGCCGTGAGGTGAGGTACCTTGAGGCTCAAGGTGGCTTGAGGTGGTTCGGAATCTCGGCTTGCCACCTCAAGGTACCTTGAGGTGGTTTTTCCTTGAGGTACCTCGAGGTAATTGATGGCCGAGCACCCTAGGTAAATGGTCACGTTATCTCGTCGTCACGAGCGCGGCTACCCGTGAGCTCTGGCGAATTCAGTACCTCAAGTGAACAGTGGCATGTCCTATCCCTAAAATTTGTTTTTAAATGCATATTAAATATCAACTGCATTTTGTATATGTTCTGAAGCAAGTAATCCATGAATAAACTACCTACAGCCACTCTGAACAGTTTTCTATTGCAGTTGGTCGTGCAGCCACCACATCCTGATCAGGAGAGAGTGACTCTGGTCGGCTTTAGCCGGTCACCTCAAGGTACCTCAAGGTAAATTTCAGCCACCTCGAGGTAAATGAGGTGAAGGTCGGAGTTACCTCGAGGTGACCTTCACCTCACCTCGCGGCAGCACTAACGGTATGCGACAGAAATGGAATTCAAATTCCAGATATTCCTCCCTCAAATTCACGTGACAGGAGATAATGCAGTCGGTTAATGAGAAGTTAATTCAGAATGCTAGCTGGATTTTCCGTTCTGGACCTCCAGGTGTAGTATTCGACTACTCCTCTGCATAGTTCATAGATTTCACGGCACAGTACTAGTGTATCGGCCATTGCCCGCTTGAAGCCTGGAGTCAAATGTCACATGTGATATTCGTCCGGCACGCCTACAAGCGCCCATACATTAGCGTCACGGTGCGTTCTGGTTCGTTACCGTGACCTTTCCATTGTGCGTTCGTCTTTGTGCGATGCGAGCCGACATAAAGCCATCCGACAAGTTTGTTCTGCGCGCTGTCATCGACGTCGCTTTCGTCCTCTGTCTCGTTCTCTGAGTCGGCTTCCTTACCTTCAATTGCATTCGACCGCTGGCGGAACGTGCCGAGGATCATCTGAGAGTCGGGTGGATGAGCAGGATAGGGAACGGGCTGTGTTACACCTACCTTGGAATGCATCAGCACCCTCCCTCGCTTGCTCCTCGAATGGTGGAAGAGTTCCCTCGGGAACTTCGCCCCTGCCCACTGATTCCGCCGACAGAACATCGTGCCTCCGCCCTGCACCCGCCGTCAGCCACTTGCATCCACACGGCGACCTCGCGTCCAGGTTTCACGAGACAGAACACGAGACGCATGACCTACCTGCTCACCGAGCGCACTCTCGCGCACATACTGCAGCGTCGGAAACAGGATCTTGATGGGCGGATACGGCAGCTTCGCGCGCCGGGCCTTCGACGTGTCCAGCCAGGACTGCGCAGACTCACCCCGTGCAGAGCAGTAGAACTCGTTCATCCACTGTGTGCTGTACGTGCCGATGGAGGAACCCTACAGGTCGCCCCCTCAGCGGTTACAGGTGGAAGAAGGGGCGGAGGCCGTACCTGGCATTCCAGGACGACTTCCTTCCCTTTCTCTGGGGTGGCACCAAGGTCACGGAGAGCTTTCATGAGCGCTGTGTGTCCTGTCAAAATGACCTAGATAGACGCAAGTCATTAGCCATGGCGTGTATATCAAGTGTGAGCTGACATACCTTGGGCCAACCTTCGTGCTTACCCGCAAGAGACGGGACTAGGCGCGCTGACGAAGTATTTCGGGAGTGTCTTTTCTGCTGTTACTATATAATCATGTGTCTCGCCTTACGCGCGTTCCTCTGTACTTTGTATTCACCGCGCCTGTCTCTTTGGAGATGGTCTACCTTGTGCAAAATGCGCACCACACTCTGCGAATTCGTGTGCCAGTAAGCGATCAGGTTCAAACAATAGACTGTGCTGACGTTCGATACGTAATGAGACTTAATTATAATTCTGGGTAATCACTCAGACGACACGGAACACTGGGAACAGTGTCCGCATTGAGAATGCATATACCCTCTAACGCTGATGTACTGTATCGATAATGTAATATGATCCGCCTTCTGGTCACCAATGATAGCACAGAAAGGGTGAAATTTGGCAGGTACTACGCAGGCTGGTGCTCACAAACCTCCATTTTGAATTATACAACATAGTGTGGCGCACTTGGGTTATGAACAGAGTTCTCAATTCCTATATTTCGTGACCGAAAAATTTATCATAGTGTAACAGCCAAATGAAAAATTCCAACTGATAGCAAGTAGCTCCATTGCTTTAACATTAGCGATGCAAGTACTTCGTGGTTACACACCATTCCTTCATTCCGAGTCCCTAACAAGATATGCTACCATTCTTGGTGAGACAGACATTGCAATGCAAATGGTCACACATGTCAAACTTTACTGCATCGTCCCGTCAGTCCACATCCGCAAGCTTCCGCGTTGAGAACCGGCGAAATGGTTCAGATTGTGCAGAGCTAACCAACATGCTCCAACATCCGCTCTGCGACCTTGTCCACAATCGCCTGTGTGCGAGGGCGAATGTCACACAAAAAGTGCTCTGGATGACTATTTCGAGTTTTAGTAAGCGCTGTCACCATACTGAAATATGCGAGACGACAACGCATACCTGACTGAGCTGGATTTGAAGCGCGGCACGGGTGTAATCTCCTGGCCAGCCGAGTCGCGCGCCTTGCGGACATCCAAAGTCGCGACCATATTCGCTGCTGCTAGCCATACGTTTGAGTCGGCGAGGAAACGCCCGGGACAAATCCTAGAGGCGTGCACGTGAAATGATATTCATGTTGGTATAAAAGGGGAGCAGTACCGGCGACCGAACCCAAAGATGAACTTCCGCGGATCGTTCATGCTGGCTGTAGTGGCGTCCATTTCTTCAAATCGCTCAGGCCGGAATTTTTCAGGTTCAGGATAAATATTTGTATCCCGACCCATTGACCTTGTTCAAATAACTGTCGGTCTCATACGAAGATCAACGATTCATGACGATCAGTACACACCAGAGGTTGGGAATAATCATTGAGCCACCCGGAACAAGATACCCCTGGTACTCGTCATTCTCCATAAGCCGATGAGGTACGCCTGAAGTGCTGCATAAGGTGATGTTTCAGACAAAATGACATAAAGACTCACCGAGAGGAACAGGAGGGTTCCAGCTTCATAGGAAATTTTGAGAATAAGGCATCAAGAAGAAAAGCAAAATATCCCACCGGTACACCTCCTTCACTACACAATCAAGATAGGGTAGAGACTCCTTATCCTCCAGTTGTGGTACTTTTCCTACCCCCATCACCCGATCCATCTCAGCTTGGGCCTTTCGGAAAACTTCGGGATGGAGAACCATAGCCAGAACGAATGTGACCAGAGAAGTGACAGTCTGCAATGCGAATAAGCTATAATTTTGTGAGGACGTAAGCCTCTGCTTACGGTGTCAGATCCAGCTGAAATGAGTAAATTGATCAGTTCGTCGCGATCCTGATAGTTGAAAAGTGGACAGGCGCACCTCCGTACATGATCGACGCAGAGCCTTTGATGTCGTCTTCATCTTCCTGACTAAGTTGACCATCTCGCGATGATTCATCAATCAAGTAGGTCGTAAACGATGGTTTTGCCGTTCCAGATTTCTATATTCCTTGTAGGTGCAGAAGTCACCACACACATGCAATTACTCACCATGGCCACACAAACTCTCCGAAACGGATCGTCAATCATTGCCCGTACCATAGCTGCGACTGTATTTGCCTGTTTCTTGAAGCCACCGCCCGGCATCCACATCGGGATGTACTTCACTATTGTCAACTCGACAAAGTAACAATTAATGATCACGGCAATGGCATAGTGTGCGTACAGACTGGAAAGAAGTCGACAAGGGTCGCGACCAAGCTTCCACCCTCAGCCGTTTCTGCGATTGTCTTGTCTGCGAAGGCCATGAATTCGTCCTCCACTGAGTTCACATGGTGTCCATAGGCGATCTCCAACATCAAAGAGCCAGCGAACCTGGGTTCTGTGTAAGCACTCAACGCGGTACAAAAATACAAATCCACCAGCACTATACCTCTTGATATGACTGATAAATCCGTTCGGCTTCTGGATGAGCTCGGACATCAATTTGTTAATCTCCCTAATCTGAAGTGGGACGTAGTTCTCCAGAGCAGGCTTGGTCTCCATGGTCGCTTGGAACCATTTCCGATGTCGGCGCCACTTATCGCCGAAAGGCATCAGTACCAGATTTGATTTGGGCACAAGACTGCGTGTACAGTGTCAGTCCACCTCTGTCAGCTATGCTAGATTGACTCACAACTCGTTCAGCAGCACGAAGTGCGGTCGGTCGGAGTATTTGGCGCCTCTCTTCTCCATCAGATCTTGTGCCCCCTGGAGCGTGTTCAAAATGAGGACCGGCTTCTGAAATAACTGAGCATAGATCACATTTCCTATGGCAAACAATTATTGCAGAAGACCATTAGTAGATTGGGAATCCGACGTACCATACTTGCGAGCCCAGTCGGAGAATGTTTCCTGTTGGTATTCCAGCGGGATCTGGTGGATATTTCCAACTAGCGGAAGTCGCGTCGGACCAGGGGGTAGGGGAAGGCGTCGTTTCGGGTTTAGCCATCCAGAATAGACAAAATGACAAGCGATAGCCGCGAAAGCAACTATACCGATGTATACATCGAGCGGCAGGGCTTTAGAATTCATGATGTTACTGCAGTGGGGGAAAGCAGAACACTTCAGTCTTTAGACACGATGGCAGCTGGTTATAAGACCCTCAGATGGCATCCACGGGTCTGCCTTTCCACGCATTAGACAGAAGACCCCCACCATCGTAAGCAGGATGTCAAATCCGTAAGAAGTAGATGCAACAATATACTGATATAACAGTACACGCATGGTAAGAATGTCGGTTAGGCGGCATACACCCGCAATCATTACGACACGACTCTTCTTTCAACTTTACCCGCTGATCTGGTCGATTCCATGATACAAACATTCCGTTGATACAAGAGTGTATCGAAAACGTAGAACTGTGAATATCAATTTTCATATTCCGTCGATGTTAAAGAGGAGGAGGAAGACGAGGAGACTGTACCTATCATTCATGTCGGGGTTATGAGCGTTGATTGTGTAGCTGATCATCCCTGAAACAATCAAGAGCGTGGCCCTGAGCGCAATAGATGCAACGCCTACCGTGAGGAGGAATCATACAGATGAAGCCTTCCGCAGAGCAGGTGTAGATATTTCCGTTCAAATGAGATGCTATGACATGAGTTAAGGAGGAGGACATAGAGGGCATAACAAATATATGCTGGTTCGTGATTTTTTCTCGAACATTGCTAACAGTTTTGTCAGCAGTCTGGTGCTGTTCTGTCGCATTTCTTTCATATGTATCGGACGCATCTGACTGCCATCGTTGATACAGCCGATGAGGAGAAATAAAATCGATCTGTATCACAGCCGTAAGTCACGTATACCTAGACCATTGCTGAGGATAGACATTTACCTCAAAGAAAGCCAGACCTTCAATTGGTGACCGATATCATTCTCTCCGGACGGGCATCATAGCCCTGAGAATCCGTCGAGGAGCCCCTCGAGGACAAATCCGTCTGACAAAACGTCTTTTGCCACGGTGTCGTTGATCTTCGAGAACGTAGACAGTGGGAGAAAAGCATGGTCAGCTGGCATGGACTGTGTCAGATTCGAATTACCGGGCCGTGCAGTCACATCTGCACATCGCGTATAGCGTGAATGATGGGCGCTGCGTGACAGAAGTGGTATAAGAAAGCCTGAGCGTTTCGATGTGATTCAACAGCCAGAGGGACAACGGAGCATGACTGCCTTTCCGAGCGTCTGACCTGAGGCCATATAATGTATACCCATCGGGCGCAGGAGGGCGCAAGCTGCGACAACGTAACTGACAGTCACGGTCTATGGGTTACAGCCTGAGCAGTGTCAAAATTAAAGAAATCGTGTTGTGGCGAAAATTGATGGCATATGATCAGCACTTCTCAAGTCGAAGCCTTACATAGGTCATCATAACTTGAAGCTATAGAACATGAAAACGCTGCAAGCGTAAGGGCCAGGCGCGCCGCGTAGCTGGTCACGGGACAGACGCGTCCGCGTTTCGCGCGCGAGGCGGCTGTTTCCTACTCAGAACGACAGGATCTTGGCAACATGGACGATTTTCAAGACGACGACCTTGCCAAGTAATGTACCCAGCGCTCTTGATTTTTCCAAGACTCAACAGCCTTCTGCAGAGCCATAGCACTGAGTCTCCAAGAATCTGCTCCTGGAAAAGCCACTCCCAATCAAGTCGACTACATAACAATCAGTGACGACGAAGATGAAGAGGAGCACAAGTTTCAAGCCGATCTCCAGCGTGCGATAAACGCCTCCAAGCGGGAGGGGTCAAGCGAGACTCGGACGACCTCAACCAGTGCACGAGCTGTCCCCCAAGCTTCCACAGACGCGCCATCTGCGACCGCATTCCTGTCTGAACGCGCCAAGCTAGAGAAGGAACGACTCGCGCGGCAGAAGCGACTGCGTCCAGAGCTGGATGTGGAGAGCGTAGAGGCAGGCGACTCGGATAGTCATAGAACGAAGAGGCAACGCTATTCCTCTTCCTCATCTGCTGAGCCTCGCAGGGCCAACTCCAGTGCTTTTGCCAGTTCTTCCTCCACGTCAAACCCAGTGCCGAGCCGGAGCAGCGCGAGTGGAGAGTCAGAGCCGCTCTTCTGGCAGGGTGAGTTGCGCCAGATAGCCAACGCGCACGTCGAGCGGTCAAAAGACACTCGCCCGACATTCCGTCTGACTGAGGTTCTCGCACCCGTGCGTATCGCAGCATCGCACATCGCAAAGCTCCACATGCTGACGGCCCAGTGCAGAGAGACGAGATTGCGTTCGCGATTGTGTCGGCGTATGTGTACAACTACCCATGGCTCTACTCTCTCTTCAACCCGAGCACGCCGGTGATTGCTGTGGCTCAGGATCAGAACGGTGAGTGGTGACTTCATCGCTGCGGTCGCGGCCTGACGTGCGTGCAGGGCAGGAGACGATCAGAACGATCCTGCCCAACTGGATCAAGGCGACCCCTTTCATGCGCAATGGAATGGGTTGCATGCACATGAAGGTCGGTAATGCCCCGTACGTATTCAGGTTTCAGTGATTTGACAAGTGTCCTATCTTAGTTCATGCTGGTACACTAAACCACGCTCTGAATTCGCGTCCCGCTGACATTCCACGTAGTTATTCTATAAATCTCGAAGGCTACGAGTCGTCGTCTCCACCGCGAACATGATCGAGTACGATTGGCGCGATATCGAAAACGTGCGCGGTTCTTCTGATCGTTGAGATATGTCGCTGACGTGCGGGGTCTTGCGTGCAGTCCGTGTGGTTGCAAGATATCCCTCCTCGGCCCAAGCCGATTGCACTTGACCCAAAGACGGAGGACTTTGCGAGCGCCATGGTCCGCATCCTCCGTGCTCTGAGCGTCGCCCCTGCGCTCATCTCGCACTTGCGGAACGATGTAGGTATCTCTGGGTTGTGAAGCGATTTCCAATCCTCTCATCCTATTACTGCAGCATCCAAATTTACCCCTGCAACGTCTGGAAGAGCTCCGCACGCACTGGGATTTCTCAAAGGTGAAAGCGCGCCTAGTCCCGTCTCTTGCGGGCAAGCACGAAGGTTGGCCGAAGGTATGTCCCGTCGCATCTGATTGTACATACGGCAGTTGACGATCGCCGTCAGGTGATCCTGACAGGACACACGGCGCTCATGAAAGCTCTCCGTGACATCGGTGCCACGGCGGAGAAAGGGAAGGAAGTCATCCTGGAATGCCAGGTGCGGTTTCCGCTCCTTCTCCGTCACTTCGTGTAACCGCTGATGGGACGATTTGCAGGGTTCCTCCATCGGAACGTACAGCACACAGTGGATGAACGAGTTCTACTGCTCTGCACGGGGTGAATCCGCGCAGTCCTGGCTGGACACGTCGAAGGCCCGGCGCGCGAAGCTGCCCTATCCGCCCATCAAGATCCTGTTTCCGACGCTGCGGTACGTGCGTGAGAGTGCGCTCGGGGAGCAGGTACGTCATTCGTCTCGTGCGCTCGCTCGCTCGACCCGGACGGGAGGTTGCCTTGTGGCTGACGGCGGGTCCAGGGCGGAGGTACCATGTTCTGTCGCCGGAATCAGTGGGCAGGGGCCAAGTTCCCGAGAGAACTCTTCCACCAATCGAGGAGCAAGCGAGGGAGGGTGCTCATGCATTCCAAGGTGGGTTTAACGTAGTCCATCTCCCACGTCAGGCTCATCCACCCGACTCTCAGATGATCCTCGGCGTGTTCCGCCAGCGATTCAATGTATCTGAAGGCAGCGGAACACACTCCGATAGCGAGACGGAGGACGAAAGTGATGTCGAGGACAGCGCACAGAACAAGCCTGTCGGATGGCTTTATGTCGGCTCGCACAATTTCACACCATCGGCATGGGGGACGTTGTCCGGCTCTGCGTTCAATCCTGTACTCAATGTAGGAAGTTCTCTACCTGGTATGTATAGGCACGCAGTTGATGGCGCGAGCGAACAGGTCACGAACTATGAGCTCGGTGTCGTTCTCCCGCTCCGAAGCGAGAAGGAGGCGGACCGAATGGCGTGCTGGGAACGTCCGCCGAAGAAGTATGTCCTTGGCACAGACGAGCCGTGGGTGAGTCGATCAGAGGTCTCCGCTGTCAGTCCCTGGCGGTTGCTGATGCGGTCAATACTATAGATACAGTCGGAGTCGCCGGCGTTTGTGCAGACCGCAGAAGAATAACTGTGAGTTCAGTCTGCATGTAGCGGTAGACAATCTATACTTGTCCTTACGGTAATACGGTATAAAATCTAGATGACGTAGAATATATATATCCTTCTCAGATCTGATCCTTCGCAGGTGAGTGTCGTAACGTTATATTTGCTCACGCTACGTCCGACGACCGTGCTCTACCTCCGGACATGCGCAGCGATAGTGAGACTCTGTTCTAAATACAGAGAGCGCTAGGTGTCCGACGGTGTGCGGACACGGCGTGTGAGGGCCATCAGCGTGAAACTGTACGTCGTCGGCGAAGCGCTGGTAAGTACTCACGGCGAGCAATGGCCTGAATAAACAGGAACAAATAAAGATCGGGCGTGGAAAATGGGCACGGCGACGGAGACGGCATGGATAGCGACCAGCATCTGTTCTCCTCCCTGCGACCCCTCTTCGCCTGCACACCCATCACCCTACTGACGGTCTTTTCGCTATAAACGTTCATTATCGACACACTACTGGTCTAATCGCACATTGCTAGTCACACTGTTCTGGGTATCGCCATGCACTTCAGGCTGCTCTCTCTAGTCCCCTCCACCGTGCTGAGTCTCTTGCTTGCTTGGTATCTTGTCCCTTTAGCGAGGGCAGATTGTCAGTCTCTTAGATAGCCCTGATCTCTAGACGTGGTCGCTGAACGGTGTCATACAGATTGGGTCGTCACCGAGCCAACGACAGGCGTCGAATGGACTAATGGGAAGACGAATCTCCTCTCGTGGTCCAAGGCATTGTTAGACGGAATCGATGAGTTCGATATTGAGATGCAGAGGCTGAGCGTATCGGGTCTGACCTACATTGCCCACAACGGTACGCAGCCCGCACGGTGTCGATCTTCCACATTCGGTCTCACAGCTGAATCCGCCCTCGCCTGCTCCCACCAGTCCCCGCAACGATGAACAGTCTGAACGTCTACCTGCAGAACGTCCCCACAGCCGACGACTACTACGTCATGTTCGTCAACTCGACACACGGGCTGCTCTACGCCTCCTCGCAGTCGTTCGCGATCTCCGACTCGAGTAATTCCAGCTCACCGTCGCCCGCCGCGGGCGCTCCCACCATCACCATCTCCGGCGCACCAAATCCCACACAACAGTTCGTTACCACCTTCCCCGGTTCGTCGAACGGCATGCTCGGGTTGAAGGCGGTGCAGGAGTCCTCATTGCAGATCATGGCCGTGCTCAGCGTCACCGTGATGTGTATCCTCGGTGGCGTGCTGACAGTGCTATAGCCTGTCCTCGATCCGTCCGCTAGACGAATGATGTGCGTTGCTGGGCAAAGATCTTACCGGGGTATTGTAGGGTGTTCTAATGTATCTCTGGCAGTCGGCTGGTGGGTTGTGCTGTTGTTCTTTTTCGCTCTGGCCCTATGGATTATTGCTACTACTAACGGACGCGAAGTAATGTACTCACACTGGATGTCACGTATGATACCTGGGTATTACTGGTGCTACTTTGCGAGGGTCGATACCCATGATCTAGATGATTTTACGTCTTCAATCATTTCCCATCGTGCGTGATTTTTCAAGGTCGTCGACTGTTGCTCAGAGTCTAGCGGGATGCTTATATTGACCTCCGTACAATATTAATTCACTAGTCCACGCGCTCATGAGTCACCATTTACAGCCGTCGTGTTTAGACGTTCTGTGCGTTACGGGTTGTCATAATTACTTACCGGCAAGTCGTACAGGTGCAGGGCAACAACTTTCCGTCGAATTCCTCTTTAAGCACGATACAGACGCGGAGCTTTCTAAGCAGGCGGTCAACCAGTAGTGGTATCGTAACCAGAACATCGTGTACAAAACATGGTTTCCGGCATCATGGTCATAAAGAACATCCAAAGTTACCCGTAAGTCCGAAAAATCACTACTACACTGCGCTCATAATGAAATGCGGGGCAAGTCTTCGTACGGCGAGCTGGACTGATACAGCTTAATGCACATACTCCGAGTTTCGCTGTGCGACAACATCCGCGATCGTCTGCGACCGAGCGCGGATCTCACATAGGAAAGGCTTTGGATGACTATCAGATTCAGGATTAGCACTCATCCCGAGGACCAGTTATATTCAGAGATACCTGATAGCGCCAGACTTAAACTCGGGTATGGGCGTGATCTCTCGTCCAGATGCGTCGCGAGCCTTGCGGATGTCCAGGGTCGCCAGCATGTTGGCCACCGCCAGCCAGATGATCGAGTCTGCCAGAAAACGCCCGGGGCAGATGCTGTCGGCGGGCATGTGAATAATTCATATGCTATCTGCGAGGAAAAGACTGTTACCGTCGACCGAACCCGAATACGAACTTGCGCGGATCTTTGAGGCTGGCTGTGTCGGCATCCATTTCTTCAAACCGTTCTGGGCGGAAGGCGTGCGGATCGGGATATGTGTCGGCGTCTCGACCCATAGACCTTGTTCAGATTGTATCTATCAGGCTGTGCGATTGATTGTCCGGATGATGGTGAGTACTGACCAGATATTCGAGATGATCATGGACCCTTCAGGGACGAGACACTCTTGGTACTCATCGTCCTCCACAAGCCGATGGGGGACGCCTGGAGTGCCGTGTGGGTCGTAGCGGTCATGCACGCGAGACAACATGTAGGCTTACCGAGAGGAGCAGGAGGGTTCCACCTACACGACACTATTTGGCTTGGAATGTAAAGGGAAGGGCGAGCTCACGCACCGAAGCACCTCGTTTACAACGCACTCGAGATAAGGCAGCGATTCCCTGTCCTCTAGACACGGGAGCCTCGCGGCGCCAATCACCCTGTCGATTTCAGCTTGGGCCTTCCGGAATACCTCCGGGTGAAGAACCATGGCCAGAATGAATGTGATTATGGAGGTGATAGTCTGTCAGATATAATGAACTATGGCACTGGTGAAATGAAGACAGATACATGTATAAGCTTACGGTATCAGAACCAGCTGCCGATACAAAGGTAAGACAATTAATGAACCACCGCGGAGTCCGACAAACTGGAATACAGACGAACCGGCATACATGAGCATGGCAGAGCCTTTAATGTCGCCCTCATCCTCCTCCGTGAGCCGTCCATCTGGCGAGGTCTCTTCGATGATCAGAGACGTGAACGACGGTTTCGCAGTCCCGGACATCTATAGCGCTTATCAGTGGCAGGTTGCTACCAGGCGCCCACTGCTCACTCACCATAGCCTCCCGTACTCTCAAAAAAGGAGTATCTATCATATCCTGAACCATGGATTTGACTATCATCGCGTGTCGCTTGAAGCCACCGCCAGGCATCCACATAGGAATATATCTCACTGATTTCCGATCAATGTATTGAGTGTGAATCGCCTTTACAGAGAGTAGCTGCACTTACAGATTGGAAAGAAATCGACAAGGGTTGCTATGAAGCTTCCGGCCTCAGTAAATTGTGCAATTGTGTTGTCGGCCGCCACAATGAATTCATCTTCGACAGATGTGACATGGTGTCCGTAAGCGATTTCTAGCATCAAGGAACCAGCGAATCTGATATATGAATGCTCGAGCAAGCAGATTACCACAAAGCAGAGGTAGCGGCCTGCCTTTTTATGTGGCGAACAAACTGTTCTGGGATTTGAATGATCTCGAATAGTAATTTATTTGTCTCCCTTATCTGAATGGGGTAATAACTCTCGAGGGAGGCCTTGGTCTCCACGGACGATTGGAACCACTTCCGGTGTCGACGCCATTTCTCACCAAAAGGCATGAAAACCATCAATGGTTTCGGGAATAAGCTAGGAGGGACCATTCAGAGTAGCTTTGAGATGACGTTTCGGATCATCTCACAATTCGTTAAGTAATACAAAACTAGGTCTGTCAGAGTACTTCGTCGCTCTCTTCTCCATTAGATCTTGAGCAACCTGAAGCGTATTCAAGATGAGCACCGGTTTCTGGAAAAGCTGTGCATAGACCACGTTTCCTGTGCAAATCGGTAGTGCAGTATATTTTCAGTGAATGAGGAATTCGACGTACCGTATTTCAGTCCCCATTCAGCAAACCTTTCCTGTTGGTATTCCAAGGGAATTTGGTGGACATTTCCTACCAAGGGGATTTGTTTCGGCCCAGGTGGAAGGCGAAGAAAACGCTTCACGTTGACACACTGAGTATAAACGAACTGACAAAGAAAGACGAAGAAGGCGCTGGCTGCTACTCCAACGTACACGTCGAATGACACTGGGAAGATCATGGTGATGTCAAATCAGTAGTCGACGATAGCAGTCGTTTATAGGTGATTCGGATGGCGCCTACAGCTCCGTCACCACGCGTATCATACTGAAGGAAGAAACTCAACTTGAATGGAACGTCAGGTAATAAGCAGTGCAGTGGGAATGCAATATGAAGAACGCACCCATCAAGGCAAATTTACACTCCAGCAGAATGTCTATCCGGCTCGGACGAAGTAAGACCCGCTACCACATCGCTCTCTGAGGACACTAGTAACTCAATAAAGGAACGCAGTTGTCACAGACCAGTCACCATAGGTGTTTCCATGGTACGCAAGAAAGCCTGACACATTAGATAGAAAGTCTGTGACACCGTCGGATATCATTTACTGTCCCAAACTTAGACCATAAGAGCAAGCACGCACTGAACTTAGCAACGTACTGTTGTGTCAGAGAGGAAATTACTAGGCTCATCAGCAAAATCAACGTGTTTTATTATTTTCCTTTTTTGTCTTGTTGCGTCTTATTTTACCAGAAAAGGAAACTAAGGCATCAAAGGACTCAGAAAGAGTGTCGATCGCATTGGGGCAAGACACGCTCGCATTATAGATTGTCTTATTTTCCTTCCACAAGACATCAAGTCCAAATAAGGAGAAAAAGGTAAACAATACAAATGTTTGATTTTGCTGATGCCACAAACACGAACACTACCTCGTGTCACTGAGGGGGTGACTTGGACACATGCGTGACATGCTAGATGCCAGTCAGTCATTTATAGGAATTGACAAGCCCGCATTGTGGATAGTGGACAGGAATAAATAGAAGGACTCGGATGGTCACATGAGTCGTGGTGAATTTATCCGTCTTCATGCATTCACCCACTGATTTCTTGCAATCATGGTTCAGCGGACAACTATACATGGGTGCAGAAGTACGAGAAACCTACCACTTGACAGCATGCAACCCGGAGGGCATTTAGACAATTGCCTCTACGCGACCGGGATTGTTTTCTTTGCATCCAATTTTGTACCTGTTGGACGACCGAAATTGACAGCTGGTCCGAGATACGGTGGGAGGCATCACGAGGCGCACCAGATAGGCGTTGAGCTGATCCCTACGAAACTCGATAAGAGTTATACAATGGCCCAAAATCTTAGAATTTAGGGTTCTTTTTGGGAAAGATACAGGGCAGACCCATTGACAATGTAACAATGTTTATATCAGTGCATTATAGTCACCACGGGTCCTGACACACGTCATGACGTAATATGTGCTTCACATTGATTTTGATGCTCGTGGGACAGCTAGATCACATCAGCATGCTCATGCACACCAGAGAAGACGACAGACAGGCCTGTTACTGTGCTCATGATTGTAGCTAAAACAGCACGTTAGCTCAGTCTGAGGAGCTGAGTACAGTTAGCTATGGTTCAGTGAGGACAATGACACCGACTAAGTAGCAGTCCAGCCATTCTCCAGATATCTCCGCAGGGAAGATGCACACTGGCTGGAGAATCGAACCAAAAGTAAATATACATGGAGTGCCTGATTGCGGGTCACCAAAAGCGCAGTCTGTGAGCTTTGCTTGACTATCAGACAGCGCATTTCATTTTGCAACATGGCAACTGGGATCCTAAGCAAATGTTTGGATATGGCGGAGGAGGTACCGTTTGCACGACAAAATTCGAACATAAGACAGAATGAAGCATCGCGTGTGTGACATAACGTGATCATCGGCATCACGGTCGTATCTTGCGCAAGATTAGGGTCGGGTGTATAACTCGACGTTTTTTACATGTCGCTTTTTTACATGTTTTTTACATGTTTTTTACGAGTTTTCTACATGGGGGCCAAAGTAGGCATGTAAATAATGTAAATAATGATATCACGTGACCCCCGCGCTGGCCGGCCATGCCGGTGGCCCTTGCAGCCACACCTGTGGCTTACAATGCCTTACATCGGCCATAGCGTCGTTCAACATACGCGGCTTTCTCATCATTGCTTGGTCCTGCGCCTGCGCTACAATAGACTAGTCCGAAATGTATATAAAGCATACGCCACAATGTCAATCGGCCACATTCCCCCTTACCCGACTTCGAGCCTTGGCATTTTCTGTTCTATCTCAACTCTCTGTTCTGGCCCTCCGGCGTGTTTCTGTTTCAGCATGCCCCCACGGTCCTCCAGCAGTGCTGGTGTATTCATTGCTGCTGATTGGATAGGAAAAATTCTAATCCCCGACCAGCTGTGCGCTTCTCTGATATCGAAAGTACCCTGCGTGAAGATACCGGAGGTAAAGTAAACAAGGGAGCTCCGAGTCCTGCATCGGATCGCCAACAGGAGGAGGGCGATACTCCGACTGATGCTGCCGATGCTAACACTTGGCTGGATGAACCACGAGCCATTATTGCAGGAGATCAGGAGTTTGCTATCATGAACGAGGTGAATTTGGAGCATGCCGAGAACGTCAACATGCTTGCAAGTTCGCCAAGCGAATCCAAGAAGACGGTAGCGTCAGAGGAACTCGAGGACGAGGATGCCAGGGGAAACCCAGCAGATGACGAGCCGAAGGTTTCCTGGGACTTCAACTGGGATGCATAGACTTCAGAGACAGCTGGTACGTTGTTGCATGAGGCGTAGACGTCGTGTAGAGCATTATAGTGCCTGTATGTTGAGCGCAGACTATAGAGGAGAGGAGGCTAATCCGTCTTGTATTCTAGTGGGCTGTAAGGCCCGGCTTATATACATGCATGAAAGGCTCCTTAGTAATCGTATCCAGAAACCTATAGAATATCTGAGTAAGATATGAAGTCATAATGAAATCATAGTGGAGATTTCTTAGTAAGAAAGTGGAGCCTATGAAGTAAGACAAGAGCATACTATGGAACGTCATAGAACATCATAGAAATGAGTAAGTACTGACTACCAAGTATGGAAGTGCGACTACTATAGTTGGAAACTAATCGTTCAACACTCCCACTCAACTAGATAGTCGCTAACTACTCTAGTCCAAGACTATGTACAAATTTCTCATGAATAGAGAAAGATAAATTCTTAGTGAGGATATCGGCCCTTTGCTCAGCAGTAGGTACAAAGAAAAGATCGACATGACCGTTTTCAATGAACTCTCTGCAAAAGTGGTACCGTATATCAATGTGCTTGGTTCTTCTGTCATGAGCTGGATTAACCGCAAGAAAAATGCTACCATTATTATCAATGCATAAAGGTGTGGCATTTTGCGGCTTAAAACCAATCTCAGACTGAAGAGTCCGAAGCCAGGCTAATTGTCGACAAGAGTCGGACAACGCCATGTACTCTGCTTCTGTAGAAGACAGAGCAACAGTCTTTTGTCGCCGCGAGACCCATGAAATAGCAGCATCTGCCATAAAGAAGACAAAGCCACTAGTTGAATGCCTATCGTCCTTGTTCTCAGCCCAATCAGAGTCAGAATAACCTATGAGTCCAGATAATCCGCTGCCTTTGTAGCAAAGCCGAAGTGAACGTGAACCGTTCAAATAGCGAAGAATATATTGTGCGGCTTTATAATGTTGCATTGTAGGCTTAGCAGAATATTGGGAAAGGCGATTAACTGCATAGGCTATATCTGGGCGAGTGCCTAAGGCGATCCACAAAAGTGAACCAATGAGCTGCTGGTACTTTGAACGAAGGGCGGCATCAACTTCATATGAAGGATCTGCTTTGACAAGGTGTACGCCAAATGGAAGGGGAGTTCGTGTGGGTGCTGCATCTAGCATTTGGAATCGCTCGAGTGTCTCTTCAATGTATTTAGACTGATCAAGCCAAATATTTCTGGATGATCTATCTCGAGTAATCCGCATGCCTAGAAAAGATTCTACAGGCCCAAGATCACGAACATTAAATCGCTTCTGAAGACAACCTTTAAGCCATGCAATCTGACGCCGATCAGACCCAATTGGCAATAGATCGTCAACATATACGACAAGTATTAAATCCCCCCCATGATGACGATACACATAAATACCCGCATCAGAATATGTACGTGTGAACCCTAATTCCAACAACGCATTGTGGAGTTTTTTATTCCACTGTCTGCCAGCCTGTTTAAGACCATAAATAGCCTTCAAAAGATGACAGACTTTGTGTTCCTGACCAGGGACTTTAAAGCCTTCTGGTTGCTCCATATATATCTCCTCGTCTAATTCGCCATATAAGAATGCTGTCTTTACATCCATAGCCTCTACCTCCCAATCATTAAGAGCAGCATGGGCGAGTAAGAATCTTATAGATTCAAAACGAGCGACAGGGGAGAATATTTCATCATAATCAATGCCTTTGACCTGTTTAAAGCCCTTGGCTACAAGCCGAGCTTTGTATCTACCACCGGGTTTAATAGTGTAAACCCAACGACAAGGTACTGCCTTACGTCCAGGAGGTAAGTCGACTAACTCCCATGTACCATTCTCCATTTGAGAGTCTATCTCTTCCTGCATAGCGGCCTCCCACTGAGTCCGATCAGGGCGAGAGATCGCTTCCTGATATGATTGTGGAAAAGGTCCGTACTGAGGATCGGCGTTGAGAATAAACTCTACTGGAAGATCTGAGATGAGATTCTCCATGATGTCAGGTAAACCACCTCCTTGATCAATGTCACGCTGTATAGCTGCAGGGTGACGATCACCATACGCATTGTCAGGCCGTGGTGGAGGTCTACCAGTGGTTGACCGAGTAGAGCGTCTAGGTACAAATGGAGGAGGTTGTGGTACTGGAGGCTCATCTGGAGAAGGTGGACGAGGTGGAGGAGATGGGTTTCTAGGCAGTTCTGGTGGTGGTCCCGGATGTGGAGGCAAGTCAGCATCCGGTTCAGGTCTATTAGCATCATCATCACCAAGCGGCAGGGCCGGCTGTGGTGCTGGAGCTACAGGAACGGGCGGCTCATGCGGTTGTTGGGCAGCGGGAATAGGATTCGCACTTTTGTTCGGAAAGGATCTCTCATTGAATACCGCATCACGCGATAAAACAATGGAGCGGCTATCTTTATCCCAGAATCGATACCCCTTTGATCCAGGTTCATAGCCGACGAACACCATAGGTTTAGCTCGAGCCGTGAGCTTATCCTGGCGTCGCTCCTTCTGAACATGTACATAGGCTAGGCATCCAAAGACTCTAAAGTACGACACATCTGGAACAGTAGTACCATTCCATAATTCAATGGGAGTACGCCAGTGTGCTCTGCGAAATGGCTGACGATTGTAAATATGAACAGCAGTTTCAACAGCAAGTTTCCAGAAGCCTGTGGATAAAGCAGCATGATGACGCATAGCTTCTGCTTTTTCTACAATAGTTTGCTGCCAACGTTCTGCACGTCCATTCTGCTGTGGACTTTGTGGCATAGATGCCTCGCGCTCAATACCATTTTCATGTAAATATTGTGTGAACTCTTCACCCATAAATTCTCCTCCTCTGTCAGAGCGGAAACGCTTAAGTCGCGTAGAAAGCTGAGTTTCCCCCCATGCTCGATAACTTTTAAAGCAGGTGAGAGCATCAGATTTCCGCTGTAAGGCTTGGTGCTCCTCCCGCTGTGCGATAAGCACACCTGGAAGGAACAGATCAATGAGTCGAAGGGGAAGGGGAGTGAAGACGTTCGCAGCGTCTGGCACGGAGGATGGGCAAGAGAGAAAAGAATTGATTGAGCTAGAAACTCGTAGGTATATGGGGGACGCTCTATGTGTGCTATCCCAGTCAAGTCGCAGTCGCAGTCCTAAGTACGCAGTAGATATCCCGAATCGCAGTAAAATGGGTCAAGCCGCTTGCTCGCCCTCTCGTAGAAGTAAAACGCAGTGTAGCTCCGCTGAGCAAGAAAACCCGGTCGCGTGAAAGTCAAAGTCCCAGTCGCAGCTCGTACCAGATGGTAGATGCCCCTTCCCCCTCGTCCCCCTTCCTCATATATACCTTGTCCCGCGTGCGCTGCCACGTCACTCTCCCTCCCGCTTCCTCCCGCTACCTCCCGCTACCTCCCCTCCGACTCTTCCCCTGACCTACTTATCTTCCTTCCGCGCGCTCTTCCCTCCCTTCGCCTCATTCGCCATGTCTGAGCCTGCCGAACCCACCGACCCCATCGGTTCCCTCCACGTCCGCCGCTACCTCCTCCTCGTAGACGTGCTTCGCGCTGAGTGCGTTGTTGAGCCTTCATTCCGCCCTTCCGATCCGGGTGCTTGGCTTGCCTGGGCGCACGGAGTGCGCTGGCTGCTGGTTCGTCCACCTTCTCCTTTACTTCTCTTTCCTTCCCCTCACGTCCCCGTCCCGCAGCGCCTTGCCTATGAGGCTCGAGCCCAAGCCATAGCCGCGGGAACCTCACGCTCCCTCCGCTCACTGCCTTCGTCACCCTCCGCGAGCTCGTCCACTACATCAACTCGATCTTCCGCTCCTCCCTGAGCCATCGCGGTGCAGTCCCCTATCCTGGGATCGCCTGGAGCCCCGACGAGGTTCGTTCCAATGCGCAGCGGGACGAAGCTGGTACTCCGCCTCCCCTCCCGTTGTACACGGAAGATGCCTTCTGGACCCCTCCCCGCATCGCCGAGGAACGTACCGATGAAGCTTTAGAACGGCTCGAACTTGTCGCCCGCCAGTTCTCGGACACTTTGGACCGTATGCGTCCCTATCCGCGGGCGTTCGAAGACCTAGAGCACTCGATCCGTGTTGCCGCTCATGCTCTGGGAGGGAGGGGAGGACGTCGGGAGGGAGGTCCCTCGCGGGCCCGTACCCCTGCGGAGGAGGATTTCCGTTACCACCGGGAGACTATTTATCGTCCCCCGCTGTAAGGCTTGGTGCTCCTCCCGCTGTGCGATAAGCACACCTGGAAGGAACAGATCAATGAGTCGAAGGGGAAGGGGAGTGAAGACGTTCGCAGCGTCTGGCACGGAGGATGAGCAAGAGAGAAAAGAATTGATTGAGCTAGAGACTCGTAGGTATATGGGGGATGCTCTATGTGTGCTATCCCAGTCAAGTCGCAGTCGCAGTCCTAAGTACGCAGTAGATATCCCGAATCGCAGTAAAATGGGTCAAGCCGCTTGCTCGCCCTCTCGTAGAAGTAAAACGCAGTGTAGCTCCGCTGAGCAATAAAACCCGGTCGCGTGAAAATCAAAGTCCCAGTCGCAGCTCGTACCAGATGGTAGATGCCTCCTTCCGCCTCGTCCCCCTTCCTCCTATATACCTCGTCCCGCGTGCGCTGCCACGTCACTCTCCCTCCCGCTTCCTCCCGCTACCTCCCCTCCGACTCTTCCCCTGACTCACTTATCCTCCTTCCGCGCGCTCTTCCCTCCCTTCGCCTCATTCGCCATGTCTGAGCCCGCCGAACCCACCGACCCCATCGGTTCCCTCCACGTCCGCCGCTACCTCCTCCTCGTAGACGTGCTTCGCGCTGAATGCGTTGTTGAGCCTTCATTCCGCCCTTCCGATCCGGCTGCTTGGCTTGCCTGGGCCCACGGAGTGCGCTGGCTGCTGGTCTGTCCACCTTCTCCTTTACTTCTCTTTCCTTCCCCTCACGTCCCGTCCCGCAGCGCCTCGCCTATGAGGCTCGAGCCCAAGCCATAGCCGCGGGGAACCTCACGCTCC
The DNA here is from genome assembly GCA_036971615.1 of Amyloporia xantha. Lineage (NCBI taxonomy): Eukaryota > Fungi > Basidiomycota > Agaricomycetes > Polyporales > Adustoporiaceae > Amyloporia > Amyloporia xantha. Next base: position 800,310 of record JAYKKR010000014.1, read on the forward strand.
CTCCGCTCACTGCCTTCGTTACCCTCCGCGAGCTCGTCCACTACGTCGACTCGATCTTCCGCTCCTCCCTGAGCCATCGCGGTGCAGTCCCTTATCCTGGGATCGCCTGGAGCCCCGACGAGGTCCGCTCTAATGCGCAGCGGGACGAAGCTGGCACTCCGCCTCCCCTCCCGTTGTACACGGAAGAAGCCTTCTGGACCCCTCCCCGCGTCACCGAGGAACGTACCGATGAGGCTTTGGAACGGCTCGAACTTATCGCCCGCCAGTTCTCGGACACTCTGGACCGTATGCGTCCCTATCCGCGGGCTTTCGAAGACTTAGAGCACTCGATCCGTGTCGCCGCTCATGCTCTGGGAGGAAGGGGAGGACGTCGGGAGGAGGTCCCTCGCGGGCCCGTACCCCTGCGGAGGAGGATTTCCGTTACCACCGGGAGACTATTTATCGTCCCCCGCGCCACCGCTCGTTCTCTGACATCGGCGGGGAAGGGCCCGACGCTCCCATCGACTTGTCGACCGTAGATTAACGTTCAGTCCTGTAGTCGTTCCATTCGAATGCCATGCTCTGTCTTGTAGCTGTTCCGTTCGAATGCGATGCTTGCTTCCGCCGAGCTCCCTTGTCCCGCGTGATCACCTCTCCTTCGTTCCGCTGTCTCGTCCTGCCCTACCGTCCGTTCATAGGGTAGCGCGTACCCATTCCTTACACCCCTACCCACTTAAATTCCGACCGTCCTCGGTCGGTCCGCCGTCCTAATCCCCGGGCAAATCCCGAGCCTTCAGGCCGTCCGATCATCGCAGATGCACGCGATCGGGCCGCGATCGCGTTAAGATCGATAGCGCTGGGGCACGCGCCCACCTCGAGGCGCCCTTGCCGCGCATCCCGCTCGCCCCGCAGAGGTCGCCAAACGAGGAGCACGGCACCCGCGTCCTCATTCCCAACATCCCCTCCTTCCCTCCGACTTCGCCCACTTCCTCCCCAGCTCTCTTCCCCACCTCCACTCGCTCCCTCCACCACCATGCCTGTCGACCTCACTACGCCCCCGTCCGCCCGCCGCGCCATCCCCACCATCGAACAGCAACTCGACACGCTACGGGGCGCGGAACCAGAGCTCGGCGACGACCCCTCGCCGCGGGACCTCCAGGAGTGGCTTCGATGGGTGAACTCGGTGGGCCAGGCCTGGGTGAGTGTCCCGTTCGCGATTCCCTGCGCGCCGTCGCTTCCTAACTGTAAACATCCCTGCTAGGTGGCGCTAGCGGCGGCCCATGCGGTGGCCAGCCACGAAACGACGCCGCGCAGCGCCCCCGCTATGGAGCTACAAACCTGGCTCGCGACCACGCGCGGCCGCCTCATGGCCTACCGCGACGAGTTTCCTGTCGCGGATCGGTACTACGACACCCTCTTGCAGCGCCTCTCCCCCGCCCACAACGCCACCTTCCTCGCCGGCACGCAAAATTTTACCTGGAATCGCCACGCCCGCACCCTCCACAACCTCTGGCCCCCGGCTCCATTCCCTCCTACCGACGCCGATACGTCCGCCTCGGGCTCCCGCTACACCTCCCCGTCAGAAACGGACGAAGTAAGTCGCAACGCCTCTTCAGGCGGAAGCGTGCCGCTAACGCCGTCGACCGTGGAGTTGGAGGAAGACGAGGGGAGGGACGGTAGATCCCTCGTCCGACCTTGTCCCGCCGTCCCCGCCGCCTCCGCGCACCGTGGGTGGGAGGAAGCGACAGACGAAAGGTAGAACGGCCGCCCCGAAGCCTCCCAAGGCCCCCGCCTTTCTATCAAGGTTCCCCCTCGTCTCGCCACCGCCGCCAACGCCAAAGAGCCTCGCTGATCGCCCGAACCGCGATCGGCGAGGTCCCATCGTATACCTCAACCACCCCCGTGTGCGTACTGCACCAAGAAGGGGTATCGCTGCGCGGGAGACGGCACTCGCCGCCATGTTTGCGAGTCGTGCATGATCGCGCGGGCGAAGTGCACCATCCGCGACGATCCCCCCGCCAATCGTAAGTCCTTCCCCCGCTCTTCCTCCCGCAGGTACGTTTCATTCCACTTCCCCAGAGCACCTCGAGTTCGTCGGCCCGCAGTCTGACGAGGACGACGACGAGCCGCCATACCCTCCCGAATTCCCGCTCACCAACCGCGCCCGTCCCGTCGTCCTCATCCCGCCCCGTCCGCGCGCTACCACCATCCGTCCACCCATCACGTCCCCTGCCCCTGCACCCGCTACGCCCTCTCCCCGGCCATCCGCACCCCCTCGGCCCGCTGAGGAACCTCTGTTCCTACCCATGACGCCCGAGCACCCAGATGCCTTCCCATGGGAACCCTCCAGCCTCCTTCCGGCCTTCTCTCCCCTTCCCCTTCGGTCTCCCCCCGCCCTCATTCGTCGCCCCCGCAATCTCAACCTCTTGGACGTCGCCGCGGATCCCCCATGCGAGCCGCAGACCGAGCTCGAGATGTGGCTCGTCGCTCGATTAGCGGCGACCACCGACTTCCTCTTTCAGATGGCCGATCGAGCGCGGGACCTCGGGTACGCCGAGCAGTTCGGAATTCCCGACTACCCCGACCATACGCCCGCCCCCGTTCGCTCCGACAGCCCCGCCCCCGACTTCATCGAAGGCTCGTCCAGCGGCCCCGCTCCCAACCCCGCTCCCGACAGCGACAACGCCGTCGCTGAGCTGCTTGCCGCTGAGCTCGAGTCCCCAACGCTTCCGCCGCTGTCGCCCACCGACGAGGACATGTTGGACCTCACTGGGGCGTCCAAAGGGAAAGGCCGCGAGACGTAGCGCGGGACTCCCCCCTTGATTCGCGTAGTGTACGAAATGTACCAATATTCTTGTGGTTGAAGTAGCGTTTGGTCTCCCTTTGTACCGTAGTCCTTGTATGTACGCGCCGCCGCCCGCCGTTGATCGGCTAAAATCAATGCAAGTCAGTTCCTCGTTCCACAGCTTCCTTCCGTCCCGTGTCCCCCTGCCGCGTGCCTCCGCGCGTTCTGCGTAGAAGCCGCCTCGCGGCAAGCGCGTGTTGCGCCCCCTCGTATAACTACCGCCGCCCGTCGCCAAATTCCACGAGTTCTCCACCTCACCCCTTGACCTCCCGCCCAGTCTCATGAGCACGACGCCCCCGGTGCTTTCTCCTGAGGAGGCCCGCGAAAGGTACCTGCAGGTCCTCTGCGACACCTCTATCCCTTCCGAACCAGCCGCGCGCATCGCGTGGGTCCACGCCGTAGACACCGCCGAGGTACGTGCTCCCCTTCCGCCCGCACCATTTCTTGTCCCCGAACTCCCTTCTAGGCCATCCTTCATTCCACACTCCCAGAGGACTATGATCCTTCGTCCCCGTCGGAGCCTGCCCCCGGGATCGATGTCCTTGCCCGCCGCGCTGTGGTGGATTCCTTCCGCCTGCGCTACCTCCCGCATCCGCCGCCGGTTCCCGTCCGCCTGACCGCCTTAGAACTCCAAAACGCCCAACTCCAAGCGCGCCTCGACCAACTCGAACCCGCTCTCGCTCAGATCCTTCAAGTGCAAATGGACCCGCTGCGCTCTGACGTCATTGCCCGGGCCCTCGAGATCCTCGCGGAAGTAGATCACCGTTTGTCTCTCCAAGACACGGCCCTTTCTTCCGCGCTGGAGTACGTCCATATCCCTTCTTCGTGCCGAGGTCCACGCGCGTGCCCGCGATTCCTCGTCTGCCTTGCGTATCCTCCAAGACCAGGTCGCCCACGGGTTCGATCGAGCCGCCTTCTCCCTCTCTACCCACAACACCGTCATCCAGTCCCTTCTCCGCCGCGTCCTCGCCCTGGAAGCCCGCTTCCCTTCCCCGACCCTCCTTCCGTTCCCTACTCTTCCCCCCATCGTCAGATCCTTCCTCCCCGCTCGATCCCCCCTTCCGCTTCCTCCCCATAACTCTTTTGCTCGCTTTCCCGACCCACCTCTTCATCCCCTACTTCCATTTCGTCTAATACCCCCTTTTGCGCTTCTTCCGCTTCTTCGACGATCTTGCGCACGTCTAGTGCAACCTCCTTTCGCGCCTTATACGGTACCACACGGAACGCTGCGTACCGTAGTCTTGACACCGCTCCTGTTAGTTCCGCGAGTATGTAGGCTCCTCCTTTTGTACGCCGTATGACAATCATAGGCCCGAAATACCGGGGTTTTGACTTCCTGCTATGCTCCGTCTCGATCTGTGAGTTCCGCACCAGCACCAGATCCCCCGCTGCGAACACAAATTCCTTGATCGTCCGTGCGAACCGCCGCTCAAAATCCTTGACCGATGCGTATCGAGCCGCTAGCACCCTCCGCCGTACGTCCTGCAAATCCTCCGCCCGTTTGAGCAGCTGCCGCCCCCGGATTTCAAGTAGGTCCACATCGCTGATCTCCTTCCGGTCGGGCGGCACCAAGTACGTAGCTTCCGCCAGGTCGAAAGGGAAAACTGGCTCGATCCCGTGCGCGATATAGAAAGGCGAGGTGCCCGTCGATTTCTGAATCGTCACCCGTTCCGCCCAGAACACCGCATGCATCACCTTAGGCCACCCCTTCTCGTTCCCTCCGCAAAGCTTAACAGCTGCTTCCCGTACGTCCCGGTGCCTCCGCTCCACGATCCCGTTCGCCTGTGAGTTGTACGCTGATATTCGAATATGGTTGATTTTGTACCGTTCCCGCAGGTGTTCCAATGCCGCAACAAACGGTGTCCCGTTATCCGTAACAATCTCCTCCACCGCTCCCCACCGACACAGCAGCTCCTCGTAGATGAAGTTTCCAATCGTCACTCCTGTCTCCTTCCGCAGCATCCGCCATTCTGGGTAAGACGACAGGGAACAACGCGCTTGGACGATATGCGTGTACCCGTATGCTGTTGGCATGTGCATCGAGTCCATGTGCACCTTCGAAAACAGCCCCCCCGGCATAGGTACCGTCGGTGGGATGTGGTACTTGTGCGCCTTGCGGAGCTGACACTCATGGCAGCTTCCCACATACCATTTTACGTCGTGATCGAGACTAACCCACCAGAATCGTTCGAGGAGCCGGGCGCGCACCGTGAAGATCCCTTTGTGCCCGAGGGAGTCGTGCGCCTCTTTCATCAGGCCGTACCGCTTCCCTTTCTCCACCACCACCTTGTGCTTCCCTCCTTTATCTTTCTTCCAGAGCCTCCCCCTTTGACAAAGAACTTGCTGGCGTAACGGACGAACGCAGGTGAACTGCCTCTCGTCCATTCCTTCCGGCCGCCTCGGGTCTCGTAAAAATTCGTCTACCTTCCGCACCCTTTCCTCCCGCCCCTCCGTTGCTGACCTCTGGGATCTCCACCCCCTCTCCCGCGTCCAGCGACCACACCATCAGTCCCTCTTCGTCCCTCTTCCCTCCCGGCGTATTCAAGACCTCCATGGTGAACGCGTAGGCCTCGTCAATCCACTCTTCGAAGTCATCTTCCTCTTCCGGGTCTTCCTCTGCTGCCCCCGCCGCGAAAGCCCATCCGCCCCCGCATGCCGTTCCCCGGCACGTGTACCAGCTTGAAGTCGAATAGGAGGATCCCAGCGATCCATCTGTTGATAGTGGTGTTTGGTTGGATGTCTGGGTTATTTAGCATCCCCTTAATATATTTGGCGTCGACTTCGACGACCAGCTTCTTCACTCCGATAATGTAGATCCGGCACGCTCGCAGCGCCCGGAACAACCCAAACAGCTCCAGCTTGGCTTGCGAGTATCGGGATTCGCGTTCGTTCCACGTTATGGACCCGAACCGGTTTGGCCTTCTCTTCCGTCCTCCCCTTTCTGTAAGATCACGAACCCCACCCCGATCCACGATGAATCCACCGCCAGAATTACCTCCCGTTCGGACCCATAGTCAATCGGGACGAGCGCGGGCGAGTTGATTACTGCGTCCTTCGGCTTCCGCATAGCGTCCTCCTGCGCCTCCTCCCATACGAAGTCGGCTCCCTTCCGAAGCAGGTCGTTGAGTGGGCGCGCCATTTTCCCGAAGTCCTTTACGAACATCCGCACCAGCCCGCAGGTCCCCAAAAATCCTCGCACGTTTGTTACCGTCTCGCACCGCGGCCAATCCTTGATCTTCTGCACTCGGGACTCCTCCGGGACCCTCCCTCGTACGTGCATCGGTGCCCTACCACCACCACCTCTGGAACGCACAAATACGCCTTCTTCCCCGAGAACGTCCCTCCCACGTTCCCGATCCGTTGCAACACCCGATTTACGTTCTGTAGGTGTTCCCACACGAATCGCCTTATCCCTGGGTTCCCCTCGATTGTCTCATACCCCCCTTCCAGCTCGTACCGGGTCTTTGGCCCTTTAATTGGCACGTCGTCGATGAACGGGACCGTGACATGCGGAATCTCGTCCTGCAGGATGAAGGTCACATCCCCATGCATAATTTGCGCAGAGTTGGTATACCCCATCGGAATCGAGGTCAGCCGAAATGCCCCCAGCGGCGTCTGGAACGAGGTGATGTCCCGCGACCGGGCGTCCAGGGTCCGCTGGTCGAAAGCTACGTATAGGTCCAGGATCCCATAACATCCCCTTCCCCCAAAGGACTCCGCCAAATGTTCTACCAGTGGGGGAACCGCCGCGTCCTTGATAGCTACGCCGTTTAGGGGTTGTAGATCGTGCACCAACCGGAGGGACTTCCCGTCTTTCTTTACCACGCAAAACCACCTGGACCGGTACGACGAGTTCGAGGGCTCGTACACCCCTGAAGCGATCTTGTCCTTGATGATTTGTACGACCTGATCAAAGATTCCCGGCGGGATAGGGATGTTCTTCAGCACCCACGGAACGTGTTCCACCGTCGGAATCATGACCGGGTCGAAGTATTCGTCCGAGAACCTTCCCTTCTCCGTCTCGTCCCAGGCGAACACCCGCTCGTGCTGTCCCACTAAAAAGTCCACCAACTTCACTTCCTCCGGCCACAGGAATCCCCCTCCCCCTACGTCCAACGCCTTCCTCCGCTCGTCCGTATAACGCCCCTGCGGGTGGAACTCGGGCGGCCGACGAGGCAGTTCCGGTAGGTTCCTCAGGGGTCCCCTGGCGCTCTTCGCACGATTCGAAATTCTTCAGGTAGCGTTGTCGCCACCGGCCTTACCTTGTTCGCTACCTTCTTGTAGGCGTACGCATGTACCACCTCGTCTTCTTCTACCCAGAATCCTTCCTTCCCGCTCCTTCCGCTCCCTTCCGGCACTACGAGTCCTCCCTCCCGTGTTAAGTGTATCCTCTTCTTCCCTGCTCGCACCACCGGTGGTCGTTCGTTCATCTTGGGTTCGCGCGGCACATACGAGGAAACAGAAATGCATTGAGACTGAATATCCTTGCCGATACATGATATGTGCGAATTGTCCAGACGAGACGACGACACCCGGGTGCGATTACCTCTCTCTTCTTCCCCCCGCGCAGTGCTCCTCTCCGCCGATTTGCCTGCTCTATCTATCGGGTTGGAAGGGGTATACAGGGAGTATAAACGTACGAGTGCGTCTCCGCGAGCGTTGCCCGCATCCTCGACTATTGAAAACCCGCCGCGGAAGGCTTCCGTCGACCGTTCCGCGGTTTTGTCGCCACCATCACCCGTTCCCCTGTCTCCGGGTCCGTAAGAGTGATTTGTTGTTCGCCGGAGGGGAAGTCCCGCGTTTCGCAAGCAGTCAGAGCGAAGAAGGGCCGTCCCAGGAGGACTTCGAACGGCGCGTCGTCCAGCACCTGCAGCTGGAGGTACAGGTCAACGCTCCCGAACGTGAAACGTACGTTTTGCGCCTTCCCGACCGTTTTCACTTGTGCGCTGTTGGCCGTCTCCATCGTAATGGCTTCGTCAGGCTTCAGGACGATCCCTGTCTTCTCCCAGATGTCCTTCCGCATGGCCACGATCTGCGCCCCGCCGTCGAGCACACACTCGCATGTGAACTTCCCTTCGATAACTGGTTCCACCGCTCGCAGCGCCAGGGAGTCGTGCCCAATACTCGCCCCTCCTTCCGTAACCTGGAAGGTTTCCTTCGCGTCCTCCCAATGGTCCTCGTCGTCGACTTCTACCAGACCGGCGGTGGCTACCCGCGACGTCGTCACATCCCCCTTCACTTCCTTCCGCACCCCTGCCGAGATTGCCAGCACCTCCCCCACCGTCATCTCCACCTTCGTCCCGTAGAGCTTCTTCTGTCGCTTCCGCCACCGAGTACCGTTGTTCGATCTCCGTCTGGTACTTGTATTGCCCCGTGGTTCCTCCCGCCCCCTTTCCTTCGCTTCCCTTAGCCTTTTCCTCGCTCGTCCGTGGTATGTTGGCCGCAGGTATCCCCGGCGGTTTCCCTCCTGGGCCCCGCAACGCCGCCCCGTTCTTGCCCCTGTCTTCTTCACTTCTTCGAACCGCACTTCCTTCTTCTTCGCCCGCGCCAACTCTGCTTGGAGAACCCGGACCCTTTCCGACGGATCTTCCTCATCCGACGAACCTTCGTCCCTCGTCTCCACCATGTTCACGCCCTCGTATATCTGGAAAAGATTTGCGGCCAAGTGCGGAGGGGCCTGTCGCTCGTTCCCCGCGACTCGTACCAGTTGCCCAGGGTTCTGGGCGTGCCATGAGTCCACTCGATCCTTCATGTACTCTCCAGGCAGGCCCCGCGGAACGAACATGCTGTTCGGGAGCCGTACTTTCCCAGTCTCGTCCCGGTAGATCTTCCGGTCAAGGATATACTGGAGGATAATCCCGCAGTTCCGCATGAAGTGCTCCGGGTCCCCACAGAAGTTGCACAGGAAGTTGCCCGGCGCTCCTCCCGCTCCTTGCACGACCCTCCCCCGGTCCGCGGCGCCCCTCCCGCTCCTCCGCTGCGTCCCGCCAAGAACGCCTGCATCATCTGTATCGTCTGGTTGAAGAGCGCCAAGTCCACGCCCTCCGTCTTTACCACCGCGGTCGCTGCTGGAGGCGCTGTCGTCCCGCTCGTCCCTGCTGTGTCTCTTCCGCCCTCCCACGGCTCCTCCTCCTACTCCCGGGAGGCACTTCTGCGCCACCTTGTGCATTACGTCCATCCCCCACGGGTCGTCCGGGTCGTGGTCGGGCTCTGCGATCTCCGCCCTCCGGGTAATCGTCCGCAGTTCTTCCTCCCCAAACCCGCGCATGTACACTTCGTCCCTGTGCCGCGCCGCTATCTTGCTTTTCGATATCAGGAAGGCTGCGACCGGGGAATACTCTCGATAATATGCGGCCTCCTCCCCCCTCGTCCGCACCCCCTTGTCTCGCGCCGACTGTGCTATGCGATCGAGGTCTGCCGCGGTGTACCTCTTGTCTCCGTCCGCTCCCGGGTACAAGGCCTTCACCCCTCGCTTAAACACCAGATACACCCGCCCAGTGGCCCCATCCGCCGTCTTCCATAGTTCCTCTTGTTCCACCGTCAGGTACTTCAGCGCGTACCGTATCTTCTCTTCCTCCGTTGTAATCCCTGCTGCTGCGCACAGGTCCTCTAGATCCTCGAAATATCGCAGTAGATTGCGCGGTTCCCCGTCGAAGGTCGGCGCCGTCTTCGCTCCTCGCACGGGCATGGATGAAGTAGGCATGGCACGCGCGGGTACTGTAGCACTCGTCGATTGGGTAGGTGCGGGACGGGGCGAGCTCGCTCGTGATGGAGGAAGTGGTATGCTTGCGGGATCTACGTATGTTGACAGGATGGTAGGCTCGACGACCTCGCGTTTGACTTGTACTGAGGGTGGTGCCGAAATCGTTCGTCGGCGTGGGCGTTCGGGAGGAACGGGAGATGAGCGGGTTGACGGGGTCACGGAAGATTCGGTGATTGATGAGATTGTGGATGTTTCCTCGGTACTCCTTCCTTCCGCCGGTGGCTCGTGGTTTACTGGGGAATGGAGCGGAGGCGAAGGGTGTTCGAGGGATACGGAGCGCGTGTTGCTTTGTGACCGGAAGGGAGGGATTCTGACGTCGAAAGGGTTATCCGAGTCCGAGTCGTCGAACGCGGCCGGTCGGAGGGGAAAGTGAGGAAGGTCGAGATCTAGTCGGGGGAGATAGGACTGTTCTGGGCTAAGAGAAGTTCTTGCTGTAGAGTACGGTCCGGCACGGCGATGGTGCGCGAACGAAGTCTTCGAACTATAAGATTCCCCCTCGCGGTGGGCTCCACTTGTAAGGCTTGGTGCTCCTCCCGCTGTGCGATAAGCACACCTGGAAGGAACAGATCAATGAGTCGAAGGGGAAGGGGAGTGAAGACGTTCGCAGCGTCTGGCACGGAGGATGAGCAAGAGAGAAAAGAATTGATTGAGCTAGAGACTCGTAGGTATATGGGGGATGCTCTATGTGTGCTATCCCAGTCAAGTCGCAGTCGCAGTCCTAAGTACGCAGTAGATATCCCGAATCGCAGTAAAATGGGTCAAGCCGCTTGCTCGCCCTCTCGTAGAAGTAAACGCAGTGTAGCTCCGCTGAGCAATAAAACCCGGTCGCGTGAAAATCAAAGTCCCAGTCGCAGCTCGTACCAGATGGTAGATGCCTCCTTCCGCCTCGTCCCCCTTCCTCCTATATACCTCGTCCCGCGTGCGCTGCCACGTCACTCTCCCTCCCGCTTCCTCCCGCTACCTCCTCCGACTCTTCCCCTGACTCACTTATCCTCCTTCCGCGCGCTCTTCCCTCCCTTCGCCTCATTCGCCATGTCTGAGCCCGCCGAACCCACCGACCCCATCGGTTCCCTCCACGTCCGCCGCTACCTCCTCCTCGTAGACGTGCTTCGCGCTGAATGCGTTGTTGAGCCTTCATTCCGCCCTTCCGATCCGGCTGCTTGGCTTGCCTGGGCCCACGGAGTGCGCTGGCTGCTGGTCTGTCCACCTTCTCCTTTACTTCTCTTTCCTTCCCCTCACGTCCCGTCCCGCAGCGCCTCGCCTATGAGGCTCGAGCCCAAGCCATAGCCGCGGGGAACCTCACGCTCCCTCCGCTCACTGCCTTCGTTACCCTCCGCGAGCTCGTCCACTACGTCGACTCGATCTTCCGCTCCTCCCTGAGCCATCGCGGTGCAGTCCCTTATCCTGGGATCGCCTGGAGCCCCGACGAGGTCCGCTCTAATGCGCAGCGGGACGAAGCTGGCACTCCGCCTCCCCTCCCGTTGTACACGGAAGAAGCCTTCTGGACCCCTCCCCGCGTCACCGAGGAACGTACCGATGAGGCTTTGGAACGGCTCGAACTTATCGCCCGCCAGTTCTCGGACACTCTGGACCGTATGCGTCCCTATCCGCGGGCTTTCGAAGACTTAGAGCACTCGATCCGTGTCGCCGCTCATGCTCTGGGAGGAAGGGGAGGACGTCGGGAGGGAGGTCCCTCGCGGGCCCGTACCCCTGCGGAGGAGGATTTCCGTTACCACCGGGAGACTATTTATCGTCCCCCGCGCCACCGCTCGTTCTCTGACATCGGCGGGGAAGGGCCCGACGCTCCCATCGACTTGTCGACCGTAGATTAACGTTCAGTCCTGTAGTCGTTCCATTCGAATGCCATGCTCTGTCTTGTAGCTGTTCCGTTCGAATGCGATGCTTGCTTCCGCCGAGCTCCCTTGTCCCGCGTGATCACCTCTCCTTCGTTCCGCTGTCTTGTCCTGCCCTACCGTCCGTTCATAGGGTAGCGCGTACCCATTCCTTACACCGCGCCACCGCTCGTTCTCTGACGTCGGCGGGGAAGGGCCCGACGCTCCCATCGACTTGTCGACCGTAGATTAGCGTTCCGTCCTGTAGTCGTTCCGTTCGAATGCCATGCTTGCTTCCGCCGAGCTCCTTTGTCCCGCGTGATCGCATCTCCTCCGTTCCGCTGTCTCGTCCTGCCCTACCGTCCGTTCATAGGGTAGCGCATACCCATTCCTTACACCCCCTACCCACTTAAATTCCGACCGTCCTCGGTCGGTCCGCCGTCCTAATCCCCGAGCAAATCCCCGGGCCTTCAGGTCGTCCGATCATTGCAGATACACGCGATCGGGCCGCGATCGCGTTAAGATCGATAGCGCTGGGGCACGCGCCCACCTCGAGGCGCCCCTGCCGCGCATCCCGCTGCTCCCACAGAGGCTGCCAAACGAGGGGAACGGCACCCGCTTCTTCATCCCTAACGTCCTCCCTTCCCCTCCGACCTCGCCCTTTACCCCCCACTCTCCCTTCCCGACCTCGACCCGCTCCCTCCACAACCATGTCCGTCGACCTCACCAACCCCGCCGCCGCTCGCCGCTCCCTCCCTATCATCGAACAGCGCCTCGACACGCTACGCGGCGCGGAACCAGAGCTCGGCGACGACCCCTCGCCGCGGGACCTACAGGAGTGGCTACGGTGGGTGAACTCCTTGGGCCAGGCCTGGGTAAGTGGCTCGTTCGCGATTCCCATTGCGCCGCCGCTCCCTAACCTTGACGTTCCTGCTAGGTGGCGCTGGCGGCGGCCCATGCAGTGGCCAGCCACGAAACCACGCCGCGCAGCGCCCGGCCCTGGAGCTGCAAACCTGGCTCGCAGCCACGCGCGGCCGACTCATGGCCTACCGCGACGAATTCCCCGTCGCGGATCAGTACTACGACTCCCTCCTGCAGCGCCTCTCTCCCGCCCACAGCGCCACCTTCCTCGCCGGCACTCAAAACTTCACCTGGAATCGCCACTCGCGCACCCTCCATAACCTATGGCCCCCAGCCCCATTCCCTCCCACCGACGCCGACACGTCCGCCTCGGGGTCCCGCTACACCTCCCCGTCAGAAACGGATGAAGTAAGTCGCAACGCCTCTTCAGGCGGAAGCGTGCCGCTAACGCCGTCGACCGTGGAGTTGGACGATGACGAGGGTGAAGATGAAGTAGAACCCTCATCCGACCTTGTCCCGCCGTCTCGCCGCCCCCGCGCACCGTGGGTGGGAAGAAGCGGCAGACGAAAGGTAGAACGGCCGCCCCGAAACCTCCCAAAGCCCCCCGCCTTTCTATCAGGGTTCCGCCTCGTCCCGCCACCGCCACCAAGAGAAACCTCGCTGATCGCCCGAACCGCGATCGGCGGGGTCCCATTGTGTACCTCAACCACCCCCATGCGCATACTGCACCAAGAAGGGGTATCGCTGCGGGAGACGGCACTCGCCGCCATGTCTGCGAGTCGTGCATGATCGCGCGGGCGAAGTGCACCATCCGCGACGATCCCCCGCCAATCGTAAGTCCTTCCCCCGCTCTTCCTCCCGCAGGTACGTTTCATTCCACTTCCCCAGAGCACATCGAGTTCGTCGGCCCGCAATCTGACGAGGACGACGACGAGCCGCCATACCCTCCCGACCCGCTCACCAACCGCGTCCGTCCCGTCGTCCTCATCCCGCCCCGTCCGCGCGCTACCACCATCCGTCCACCCATCACGTCCCCTGCCCCTGCACCCGCTACGCCCTCTCCCCGGCCATCCGCACCCCCTCGGCCCGCTGAGGAACCTCTGTTCCTACCCATGACGCCCGAGCACCCGGATGCCTTCCCATGGGAACCCTCCAGCCTCCTTCCGGCCTTCTCTCCCCTTCCCCTTCGGTCTCCCCCCGCCCTCATTCGTCGCCCCCGCAATCTCAACCTCTTGGACGTCGCCGCGGATCCCCCATGTGAGCCGCAGACCGAGCTCAAGATGTGGCTCGTCGCTCGATTAGCGGCGACCACTGACTTCCTCTTTCAGATGGCCGATCGGGCGCGGGACCTCGGGTACGCAGAGCAGTTCGGAATTCCCGACTACCCCGACCATACGCCCGCCCCCGTTCGCTCCGACAGCCCCGCCCCCGACTTCATCGAAGGCTCTTCCAGCGGCCCCGCTCCCAACCCTGCTCCCGACAGCGACGACGCCGTCGCTGAGCTGCTTGCGGCTGAGCTCGAGTCCCCAACGCTTCCGCCGCTGTCGCCCACCGACGAGGACATGTTGGACCTCACTGGGGCGTCCAAAGGGAAAGGCCGCGAGACGTAGCACGGGACCCCCCCTTGATTCGCGTAGTGTACGAAATGTACCAATATTCTTGTCGTTGAAGTAGTGTTTGGTCTCCCTTTGTACCGTAGTCCTTGTATGTACGCGCCGCCGCCCGCCGTTGATCGGCTAAAATCAATGCAAGTCAGTTTCTCGTTCCACAGCCCCCTTCCGTCCCGGGTGCCCCTGCCGCGTGCCTCCGCGCGTTCTGCGTAGAAGCCGCCTCGCGGCAAGCGCGTGTTGCGCCCCCTCGTATAACTACCGCCGCCCATCGCCAAATTCCACGAGTTCTCCACCTCACCCCTTGACCTCCCGCCCAGTCTCATGAGCACGACGCCCCCGGTGCTTTCTCCTGAGGAGGCCCGCGAAAGGTACCTGCAGGTCCTCTGCGACACCTCTATCCCTTCCGAACCAGCCGCGCGCATCGCGTGGGTCCACGCCGTAGACACCGCCGAGGTACGTGCTCCCCTTCCGCCCACACCATTTCTTGTCCCCGAACTCCCGTCTAGGCCATCCTTCATTCCACACTCCCAGAGGACTATGATCCTTCGTCCCCGTCGGAGCCTGCCCCCGGGATCGATGTCCTTGCCCGCCGCGCTGTGGTGGATTCCTTCCGCCTGCGCTACCTCCCGCATCCGCCGCCGGTCCCCGTCCGCCTGACCGCCTTAGAACTCCAAAACGCCCAACTCCAAGCGCGCTCGACCAACTCGAACCCCCTCTCGCTCAGATCCTTCAAGTGCAAATGGACCCGCTGCGCTCTGACGTCATTGCCCGGGCCCTCGAGATCCTCGCGGAAGTAGATCACCGTTTGTCTCTCCAAGACACGGCCCTTTCTTCCGCGCTGGGTACGTCCATATCTCTTCTTCGTGCCGAGGTCCACGCGCGTGCCCGCGATTCCTCGTCTGCCTTGCGTATCCTCCAAGACCAGGTCGCCCACGGGTTCGATCGAGCCGCCTTCTCCCTCTCTACCCACAACACCGTCATCCAGTCCCTTCTCCGCCGCGTCCTCGCCCTGGAAGCCCGCTTCCCTTCCCCCGACCCTCCTTCCGTTCCCTACTCTTCCCCCCCATCGTCAGATCCTTCCTCCCCGCTCGATCCCTCCCCTTCCGCTTCCTCCCCATAACTCTTTTGCTCGCTTTCCCGACCCACCTCTTCATCCCCTACTTCCATTTCGTCTAATACCCCCTTTTGCGCTTCTTCCGCTTCTTCGACGATCTTGCGCACGTCTAGTGCAACCTCCTTTCGCGCCTTATACGGTACCACACGGAACGCTGCGTACCGTAGTCTTGACACCGCTCCTGTTAGTTCCGCGAGTATGTAGGCTCCTCCTTTTGTACGCCGTATGACAATCATAGGCCCGAAATACCGGGGTTTTGACTTCCTGCTATGCTCCGTCTCGATCTGTGAGTTCCGCACCAGCACCAGATCCCCCGCTGCGAACACAAAATCCTTGATCGTCCGTGCGAACCGCCGCTCAAAATCCTTGACCGATGCGTATCGAGCCGCTAGCACCCTCCGCCGTACGTCCTGCAAATCTTCCGCCCGTTTGAGCAGCTGGCGCCCCCGGATTTCAAGTAGGTCCACATCGCTGATCTCCTTCCAGGGGTGTCAGATTTTTAAGGTTAAAAGTTGTGTTAGTTAACACAAAATTAGGGTAGGGAAGTCCATTACTAAACATGCTGCTAACATAACCCTTTGAACAGTTTACCATAAGATAACCGTTATGGTTATTGTCATGGTTATCCTGTTGATAACTCAGACATTATCTCTGTAATGTGTCTGTTAACTACTTTATCTTCACTTTGACTATAGTTAACCATGTGATAAACATAATGGTCATCTATTGGTTAACTTGGTTAACTTGTAATCTATGCCATGACTACTGTTTATCCATTTTACCTGTAGTTAACCATGTGACAAATGTAATGGTGATCTATTGGTTAACTTGGTTAACTTGTAATCAATGGGTTAATCTGTTGATCAATGTATTAACCTGTTGATAACTCAGATGTAATCTCTCTAATGTTTATGTTAACCACTTTATCTCCACTTTGACTATAGTTAACCATGTGATAAACATAATGGTCATCTATTGGTTAACTTGGTTTATTTGTAATCTATGCCGTGACTTGTGGTTATCCATTTCACCTGTAGTTAACCATGTGATAAACATAATGGTGATCTATTGGTTAACTAGGTTGACCTGCAATGACCATTACTACAGAGATAACCTTCATAGTAAACTATCTCCCCATCTGTTAAACAACATGATCATCAGGTCCTAAAGCATGAGATAACTGAGTCTCTAATTGTTCTGGTTGTTAAACCCAAAGAAGCTTAGATGACTTTGTTTACCATGCAGTCATTATCAGTTTAATCCTGTTACTTGTCAAGGTAATCTCTTTCATCCTTTCCATAGGCCAAATTAACTTTTACTCTCTAATGACTCTTATGATTAATGTTACCAATCTTCACAGGTGAGCCCAAGTTAACCTCTTTGATACTACTTAGCCTTATGTTTATCTAGTTAAACCTTTGGATTAAATTTGACCATGATGATACACAACAGGTTGAACTGTTTGACAAAGCTTAACCCTTATGATTATCCAGCATGCTAACTCTATCATATCTTAAACCATGTGATAATCCTATAGTTACAGACTTCAACCCTTAGATAATCTTCCAGTCAAAGGCATCATGAAACAGGTTAACTTACTGTAGCCACTACAATCATGAGATAACCCACCAGTCAAAGCTATAACTGCCCAGGTTAACTGAGTTACCATCTTGAAATAATCCATTTATAGATATAACTGACTAGGTTATATCAGGTACACTGGATGAATTGATCATCAGTTGTTATCCACCATGCCCGCTATACCCTTACCTGTCGGTAATCCATTTTGGTCCCATCTGAATCCTTCCTCGCCTTGTCAAATTGCTCCTCACAATCCTCCGCCATTTCCGCATACATCTTGGCTTTCTTAAATGCATACACCATGGCTCCTCTTACCAATGTGCCGTCCGTCGTCACCGCCTTCCATGCCCGTGCCATCGCTTTCCACGCTGTTACAGTACGGCGAAATTCTTCATGAAGTTTGTTAACCTCCTCATCGTGGCGATCCTTGTCTGCTCGTGCTCGAAACCATTCCACCCGCTCCACTACAAACTCGTTAGCACATGTATCATCGGAACACACAATAGAATGTACCTTCTTCGCTCCACGTATCGAGCTGTTGTTCAGATGCCCCCGGCGGTACCACGGTCCAGAACCATGCCCGCACTGCTTTGCTATCGCCCTCCGTGCGCGGTGTTCGCACATCTCTGACAGCCAAATCTTTCTTGAGATCAATTGTCTGGAGCCCTGAGACATCGTCCGTCACGCCCAGCGCAATGAGTCGGTCTCGATTTGCATTATAGCGCCGCGCCAGAGCCTTCGTTCTCTCACTGGCGTTGTGTGCTATACGAGACGCACGGGTGTTCTCCTTTTGACCTCTTGCGTGTTTGCGCTTGTCATCGAGGAAAGCCCCTTGGTGCTTGAGCGATTCCTTGATTGCGTTCAAGAGATCATATGCTTGCCCGACCCGAGTGCGTTGTTCGAAAACGGCCAGCAGCTCCAGATCAAACTCGGTCCGCTCGGCTCGTGTGAAGTCGGAGGGAAGGGCTAAAGGCTCGACTTCAGGCTGGCCATGCATTCCATCATCGACGTCCTCGGTGTCGTCAGCATCCGGCAGCTCTACTTTCGGCATTATGATCACTTGCTGCTTCCGCCACTTATCAATGTCGTTGCGTAATACTCGCCGTGCAGATTCCAGCGCGGCCACGGTGAGATCTTCATCTTCATACTCATCACCAGTCTCCACTTTCTCGCGTTTCGCTAGGCGAGCGCATAGATCTATCCTGTCAACCACATTGAGGTTGTATACAATTCTGTAGTAATTATACACTTACTGTCGTTGCTCGATGTGTAACGCCGTCTTGAAGAAGTTCGCGGACCCGAGGGGCGCCTTGCCCGTCGCCGCGTCCATCTGCCGATTGTCTGTGACAATCTCCAATTTCGTCAATTCCTGATACGCTTTCCCAGCAGAAGGTACTTGGGATAGTCAGTTATCAAGCAGTCTTAACCACAATGTAGGAGAATACCTTTTGCCTCGTCCGGTAGGTACACACTCTCAATCTTCTTCCCCTTCTTCTTGCCCTGTGTATTCATCTGCCGCCACGCTTCGACCTTCTTCGGCCCGGCCAATTCTGTAAGTGCTAGATATAGCCTGTCACGCTGTTCCTGGCCCTTGAGAGCCTCGCGCAACTTACGCGCGAGGAAACGAGCTACATGTGTATGAGTCACTGGTGTCGTCAAAGAGGGCTTTGTTGCTTACCGCGCGTCTCGACCTTCCGCCAGTTCCAAAAGTTGTGCAGGTCGTTCAAAGCGTCATGACGATGACCTGCACTCATCTCCCTTGTACTGAGCCCGGCTTGGTTGTGTTCGGCCCAAGGATGCTCCACGCTCTCGCCATGCGTGAGCCCAGCACCCCACGAATAGCACAGAGCATATAGAATCTGGCACGCTTCCTTGTGAGCGAGCATATGCATCTTCGGTAATAGTAGTCGAAGCCGTTCTAGGAGGGGTACGAGGTGTGGGAAGCGGGCACGGAAGCGCTTTTCAAGGTTGATTTGATAGATGCACGCCACGTCATACGTGAAAATTATATGCAGTAATTCTTCTAAACCCTCTAAGGCGCCGACGAGCGCGAAGTCCATATGTCCAAAACTAGGCCCGTATTATATCAATATATGCGTCAACCGCAAGCGGAAGGATACTCGCCGTTCACCCTTCTGCAGATCGACCATGGCGGCAGGTCGAAAGCAGCCGTGGCGGACGCAGATAACTGCCACCACACCACTCACTTCCAGGTTGCGAAATTTGCCTGGGCGCTGCGCCCTCGCGACTTTGAAACCGCTGCAGGTCTCAGGCTGTGACAACATTATATTTGAATCAAGGAACTTCTAGCATAATGGCAATGGAAATGACCTACCGCCGGTTCCGCCTCAATGGATGTCATATACTTTGCCATCTTGCTCGCATCCACGAAGTATCCTTGCCCGGGCGCAAGGGTCACATCATCGGGATCGTCGTGCTTGCGCTTCTTCTGCAAGCCGTGATTCCCATCGCCCCCCAATTCGCACGCGTGTATATAGCTATATCATAATATGTCAGCCAGATTCTAACGGCCAATGCTCCGACGACTTACGCTAGGTCAGGGGGCGTCGATTTCCAATTTGCTGGCATGTTGAAACCGGGCCAAGGACAAGTGAAACAAGGGACTGTTAAGGAATTAGGATCGCGGTTCGGGAGGCTCAGGCCGTGGAATCGACCGCTGCGCTTGACCATCGTAAGGTGAACCCAAATGCGACAGACTGTGTTAAATTCGCGGTAACGATCCTGTATGCGAGGGTCAGTCGGGTTGGCGCATATGAATCGGCACACATACCTTCACAGTGTGTTCGCCGTGGTTATTCGTGAGCCTACGCAAAGCACGAACATAATCGTAGGCACTCTTCTTCGACACCAAAAAATGTGTGTGCCAATCCTTGAGCAGCGAGAAAGTGAACGCGCTCTGCGGCGAAACGAGCGAAGCCGGGAATAGGCGCGCTCGAAGGAGCTGAGAGATTGGTTTAGCCGTTTGAGGACAATGACACCAAACGACTTTGACTTTATGTATTCCGTTCGAATGGGTCACTATTAGATTGGATGGTTGGTAGGTAGTCGGTAAATGGGGGCAAGGCTGGCCGCGGTGCCCAAGGTAAAAGATGAGGCCGAGTTCGCTGAGGTCTCGGCGAACGAAGAAATCTCCGGTCCAGACCTCGGTCCAATGAAATGGATTATGGCGGTGAGCGTGCACTATGCATTTGCTGCACTGCGCTACACTCTGGAAGCATTCTCCACAGCGCGCCGTAGCCGCCGATCCGCACGCGCATGGGCCGGGTATATTGGGATCCGCCTCGGAAGAGATCATGTCAAGGAGGATGTCATTGAGATGGGGCTCCCACTGTTGCATCGTGTGCGAATTCCCTGTCTGTGGAATTAAGGTCAGCGTCACATGGCTCATATCTATGAACAATGTTCCTACCTTGACTTTACGACCACCCGGCGGGGCTGGGGCAGAAGCCTCACTACAGGTAGGCACATCTGTGGTGTCATGTTCGCCTGGAGACGCATCGTCTGCAACAGGCGAAGCAAGCCTCCTCTTCTTCGTCGGAGACTCACTCGAGACACGCCCAGAGATGCTTGTAATCCTATGCCGCCCTCTGCTATCCGATTCGACGACATCGCGCAGCAGGTCTACGCGCGGTTTGGGAACATGAAACGTGACGCCGCGACGTTTACTTGGGCTGGCCATAAGTGTATACAGCCAGCCGATCCCGCACTTGCTGGAATCAAGCGGATGTATGTTCGCGTTCTATGGAGGAGAATGGGGCTGGGACACACAGATCTCAGTCCTGTGCAATGCAGAACGGTAGGACAATCCAAGACGATTGTCGTTGGCAAGGGGCTCAGGTAATGTAGGGAATTCGGGGACGTCGAGGGTCGGGCGCAATGAGTGGGCCGGACAAACATGCTAATACTACAATCATAATACAGAGACTGACGACCCAATGATCCAGAGTCCACTGCCCAAATGGAACCACCCCGCCCCCCCCGGGAAACAGATCTCCCAGACCCCGATCGCACGAAGTGCGTGATCGGCCGTATGCGCCAGTCCAGTCGGAGCGAGAGTTTCGCCTAGGAATCAAAGAGACTAGTTTCAACGGTTAGCGACGGAAGCGAAGATGCCACGAGAGACTGTACCTGAGCGACCGAGAAGGTGGGCGCACCACGTGGGTACCCTGGCATGTTTGAAGCCGGAGAGCGTAATCTCTTTGACACTGGGCTGCGCAGGCTCCATGAAGCGTGCATTGATGGTACCAATGAGTGGACAATTGGGCTGGGAGGCTACGAGACGAGCATACCTTCATATGAAAAGCAGAATGCTGGCAATCCTCGTGTACATAGTTCGTGCAGGATGCCCGACAGCGATAGCAGCGAGAGTCAGGCGCTAAGCCGTCAACAAAGATGCGCAACGAAGATAGCAGGGCGTCACGGCGGGGATGTCATCCAGGAGGTGTGTCAAAGGCCGAGGCGGGTAGGGAAGAGATAGGTGAATATCCGCGGCGCACAGAGGCGGGGAGAGCGCAAGCAGGCCATCAAAGAATGCGGAAAGAGGGGTGGGGAGTGGGACCGACAGACACGGAGAGAGGGGCCGAGGGGTCGAGAGGCGAAGAAGACGGTTCGACCGCTGGTAACCCAGCGGGAACACGCCTGTACGAGGGCTCAACGATGACCGAACGGTCACCGGAGCACCAAGTCTTGAGGCCGGGGAAGAGTCTTGAGGTTCGCCTAGAGCTGGAACAGACGACGGGAGCAAGGGCGGAGTGTTGAAAGAGACGGCGGGGGCGCAGAGGCGGGGGCGGGGCGGGGCGGCACTGAGCTCACAGGGGAAGTGGGACTTTGGCGATTATCTGGCGATGAACGGTGGCGAGCACTCGGGAAAGTCCGTCTGAGCCTGAACCTTCCGTATGCAGCTGCAGGTGGGTGGCTGACGACAGCCACCTCGGACTTCGCCGGCAAGATCAGGTGACTAGAAGTTCAACGTTCGAAGTTCAACGTTGAACTTAAGATAATCGTCTGCGCTGTGTAACTAACCCGCGCCCTCCCCTCCCGCCCTGCTCGCCCCTCCCGCCCTGCTCGCCCCTCCCGCCCTGCTCGCCTCCCTTGCGCCCTGCTCCGTCGCCTCCTCGCTGCTCGCCTCTGACCTCCCAGCTCGCCTCTGACCTCCCTGCTCTCCTCTGACCTCCCTGCGCGCCTCTCCCTCCCTGCTCGCCTCAAGCCTGGTCGCCCCGTCGACACCCTCAAACGCAAAGAGCGAAAGGAGGCATCCGCCTGCCCGCCGCCTTTGCAACGCTGTGAGCACGGAGAGGTTACTCTCCGTTGCCCAGCGTTTCCGTCGCCCTTGCAAGCCCACCCTGCTGGCCTGGCCCCCACCTCCCCTGGACTCTAGTCGCGACCTCCGTACCTTGGTCTTCTGTTCTCAGCTCGACCCCTCTCAACTCCCTCTTCGGCTGGTGGTCTTTGGGTCACCCTGATATCGCGAGGCCGGCCAAGGGCATTCACCTACGTGCCCCGATTTGCCCGCGTTTTTGTGACTCGCAAAATTGTCAGCCCGTAAGTTTCTCTTCGCGTATTGAAGGCCGACGCCAGGCTAATGGGTTTCATCCTTACCTTTGCGCATACCGTCGGTGTCCTTGACAAACACCGTGGTCAGCCCGTAAGTTTGTTTTTGCGCCCTGAACGCTGACGCCCGGCTAATGGTTACCATGCTTACTTTTTTGGGAACCGTCGGACCCCTTCACCAACGCCGTTGGCCTATCGCATGGTACGCAATTTGTGGGCGTGGGAGCTTGGGGAGGAATCTAGTAGCTAATCAGTCGTAGTACAGTCACAGCGTAATAGTCCGCGTAGTTCAGCTTAGTACAAATCAGTGGGCTTAATTTGGACGTTTGACCCTGCCCTCGAATAATTAGATCAAGAAACACATTGCTTTCCGTGAGCTTAATCCATGCTTTTGCAACCCCTGCCCCTAATGAGAAGTTCGTAGTAATGTCTGCGAGCACTTTGCCGGAAGAGCCTTGGAGGCTGGTGCCGAGTCTTGCCCTTGGTGAGTTAAGCCAGTCCGCTGCGCTGACATGCGCTGAGAGGTTACACGCTAGATTTGCGGGCGCCGCCAGGCCCTTTCGACGGCAAGGCCGCCTGCTACTTCCCTTTGGGAGCCGATGGCGTTGTCACTACGCCGAACCAAGACTGGATCCCGGAGTTCCCGATGGTTGTCGGCAACTTCATCACCACCCGTACCGACGGCAAATGGGGACCGCACGAGTACAGCCGATGGCCTCAGACCTTCCACCCCACTATTCCGCATCATCCGTTTATTCCACGCGAGCCGTCGTCCCAAGGGGTGGGACATATCATGTGGACCGCAATTGGTGTGACGGATTGGGAGGAGGACAAGTCGGCTGGAGTGAGCGGGCTGGGATTCCTCAATGCCAGGCTTTTGGCACAGCTTGCGCAGGAAGCAGGCAAGGTTATGGAATCTTATGAAGGGGCGGGCAGGAATCACAAGGTCGCGCGCAAACTCAAAGGCGGGGGATTTCACATCATACTCGTCCTTCGCCAATGCCTCGACCGTTTGCGTGTGCTGCCAAAGTCGGTCGAATATGTGGTCGCTCTCGCGTCACACGTCCAGCGGCTCACGTTAGAGCTCGCCGGCTGGATCACGTATTTGGACATAGGTGTTCCCCGACTCGAGAACCCTAGGTTTGTGGCACGGCACACCCTCAATGTGCGGGGAGGTTTCACGACGAATGCTGCCTCTGCGCAGACAATGTTTCGCATCGGAGTCCCGTATTGGTTCATTCAGCCCCTTACCCGCCACATTCGAGTCTGGAAAGTCGTCCAGCCCCACAACATCTCGGCAGAGTTGTCACTGCAGGAATCTGTCCCAAAATACATGTGTGTGCGCGGTGATCCGTCGTATTGGCGCAGTGGGCCTGCGGACTGGCCGCAAGCTATGGTGCTGGAAGCGCTCCGACATGTGTGCGGGGCTGAGCTCGCCGACCTGGTTGAACAGGGCAGGGAGCCCCGCGCTGTCCATTTCACTGAGGTGACCCCACATGGAGACAACGACCGGCCCGAGAAGCGGGTGAAAATCGAGCTCGAACCAGTGGCGTCCAGCAGCACTGTTCGCCAAAGCGATGCGCCGCGTGGGCGCACGGCTAAACGGACTCATCGAGGCAGACGTGCTCGCAAGGAGGCAGATGCGAAAGAACCCCCGCCCCCGCCCGCACACCCCGCTCTGCAGTACCGGCCCTCGGCAGTCATTGGAATATCTCCGTGCTGGCATGAAGCTCTCCGTAAGGTTCCCGCCCTCCCCCCTCTTGAGAATGCCCCAGTGTATTTCTACCCGCCCCCGTTCTTATTTGACGGTGAGGGCGACAAAACGCCTCGGTACATACATAATTATGCGCGCATACGGCGATTCCTGCACCTACGTCTACTTGATCCCACTCTTGGAGGCAAACCGCTGAAAATTGCTGAGTGGCGTGATGCACTGTACGGCGACTATACTTTGTATGATGAGCCCAGCAAGACAGACAAACGAGAACGGCAGCAAAGCACGCGCCGTCTCTTTGCCAAGACAGCTGCAATTCGGTCGTATGATTCCTCGGAGGCACCGGTCTGCCTGGGCTTCACTGTCACGGCCGACATGGCGAAGACGTCCATAGACCTGCGCAGGCGTGTCGTCGTGGAGTGTGGCGAGATCAACTGGCGATGTGAATTGTTGGCGCTGGATGCGCTTCTCGTTGGCTCTAAGGACTTATCGTACATTCAGCGCTGGTCGAGAGAAAGCGAGGTAGCCAGGGTATGGGGATCGAGCACAGCGGTATCCGTAGTGCCCGAGCGGCCAGAAAAGCCGATACGATGGATGGCGCCCCCGGAAGAGGGTTGGGAAGTGTATCGGACCGTCGTGTACGCATTGCTGCGTGTCATGGATCGTTGGTGCGACAGGCCCACTGAGCTCAACGCCATCGATCCGGAAGTCTTGCGCGAATGTGACGCCGAAGAATATGGACGCATTCAGCGCGCGGTTGCAGAGTTCTACGTGAACTCTTTCGTTCGCCATTTTCATCGGTTGCCCATAGTCCCTCCCGGCATGCTTGTAGAATAGGTGATATATTTTGCATGTATTTACGACATTTACGTTTTTTGTGAAATGACTTTCGGACTCGCTGCCTGCCCACGGTTCATGATGCAGAATCTTGGGTGACCTCGCTCGACCCGGTGCGGACCTGATCACGCGACAGATCGAGTAAGTGCCATACTTTGGCTGTCCCGTATTTAAGCCCTTCTACCTAGGTGTCTGGTGCTCTACTATGGCTCCTCGCAATTCCAGCGCAGATGAGCGCGTTAGGCGGATCGTGAACAAGTATTCTCCTAACACTTTGCAGATCCTTCGCGCCTTGCGCAAATGTCCAATCGACCCCAATGTCCGACATCGTGGTATTGTCAGTTACGGCGTGACCAACGCGTCCAGTCTCGGACAGTTATTCGAAATAGTAAGTGAATAATTCGACACCATAGACCCCAAACTGAGAGTGCCCTGTATGCAGTGTCCCAAGGGTGAACGCTGCCCTATGCACGTCACCCGGCTTCAAGTACAGATGGACCCAGAAGACTACGACAGCTGCCTTAGAGAGGTTGCTCGTTTGGAGCCTCCCGCTCGTCTAGGCGTTGCGTCCGGACGCTCCACGCCAGCACAACGCACTGGTCTTTGCAGTGTCCCATTGTCAAGCCCCGCGGAATATCCTCCGCCGTCAAGCCCAGTACCATCATCCTCGCCCGCCGCTCGACTTACACTTCCACTCCCAGCTTCTGGGCGTCGGGGCAGACGTCCTCTGGCCTCAGATCTCGTGGCTGTGAGGGTATATGTTGCGGTACGCACCTGCCAGCGGCTTCACGACATAGTCTAATGAACGAATTGGCCAGGACGGCGATGAGCCCCTAGCAATCTCTGCTCGCGGGATCTGGCGTGGAGAATATCTCGAGTTTACCTTCAAGCAGCCCGCCCTCGTGGACATTCTCGGCAGGCCCGACGACTTCGAACGATGGTGTCCTCGACTCTGCAAATTTGTGGATTACCCAAAACCGACCGACAAGCAGTACATAATACCAGGAGATGTGCTAGTCTACCGATCCAAAGGGATCCGGGCTTGCCCTGGCGTGGAGAATATTGCTCGTCCTTACACGCTCATGGCCAGCATACCTCAACCGCCTAAAACGCCGCCTCCCCTTCCGTCGTTGTTGGCTCGTTTCGACGCTGCGTTCGGGCTGAAGAGTATCGATGCACAACTCGGAGGTCGACGCGCAGAGACATCCGGTAATCCGCGCCCGAAGGCTCCGTTCCCCATGGTATTCTCGTCCCCTGGGGGGGAGGCCAGCTCGCTGGGGCAATCGAGTGGGGTCCGACGCAAGCGATCGGCCGAGGTCGAGGAACGGGAAGTGAAACGTCTTCGGCGGGAGGATAAGGGGAAGCAGAAGGCATTGCCAGATCCGATTGAGATCCACTTAGTCCTCAGTTCGGATGATGAAGAGGACTGGGTTTTTTAGCGTAATCTGAGATTTCACTCGTAGCTAATGCCGTAGAACTAATCACAGATTCAAATATTTATCCAAGATAGGCCATGTGGTCATTGGTGAAGACGGTATGACAATAATCCGCCGCCGACGCTGAGCGTGCCGATTGGCCTGGCTACGTTAGAATACGAGTGGCTTAGTCGGAGATTGGCAGTCCGGAGATCCCTCCTAGGCAAGTACAGAATCGTAGATTAATTCCAGATTTCCGGAATGGCTGAATAGAAGTTTCAGAATGTGCCTCGAAACCGACAGAGTGACAGCCTGGCGGTGAGTGACAATGGCATGGGTCGTGTTCTCAAGCATTCACGTACACCACAGATGCACGACACCTGACGGTATCTCATTGCTGGAAACATCACCATGCCCATTGACCATGATCAGCGGTCCACACGGAACGACAGGCCTCGGAAGCACAACAGCGGTGCCAGCAGTAATGACGAGTCTGGACATGCAGCCACATCGACAAAGTCTCGAGAGGAGCGGCCGATGAAACAGGGCGACAACAAGGCCTCGGCTGCCAATGTCAGCACCAGCAGTGACGAGGATTCAGGGAATGGAGGCAAGCGGGCGAAGTCGCCAGGCCCGCCGTTCACGCAAAGGCAGAAGCCCAGGCGGAGGGCGGATTCGAGCTCGAGTCGCAGCTCCAATGGCGAGGACGACCGCCGCGACAAAGGCAAGGGGGTGAAGGTGCGAGGCGAGCGGCAGAAGAAACGCAAGAAACACAAGAAGAAAACACCTTCAAGTGGGTCTTCGAGCAGCGAAGAGGACTCCAGCGGCGAAGACGAGCGCAGTCTTACACCAGGGGCGCAGTCGGCGGAGAGCAACAAGAAGAAACGTATGTTTTGGACGGCGGACCAGAAGGCGTGGTTGTTGGATCAAACCGAGGTCTTCAAGAATCTCCCTAAGAAATCCAACGAGCGTGCCAATTTCAAAAAGAACACCCTCGAACAGGCATGGCAGAAATGGAAATGGAATATCAGCCATGGAGATCTCGAAGCGGTAAGCGTCCACCTTCGTCCCCTTTTTCTGTTGTTGATCTTGCCCATGACTTGCAGAGCTTGAATCATTGGTTCAGCAACTCGACAAAAGCCGGCTACACACCTCCCGTCTACAAGGGCAAGTCGATCGTTGGCCGTCATACGCGCGACCCGGGCCCGTCAAGACTCTGGTCTCAAGTGTCTGCGAACAAGGAGTACGTGGACAGCCTACTCGCTAAACTCAATCCACCGCAAGACGAGCGAGCCGGAAGACGTCAGCAACTCGTCGCCGAATGCTTCAAGAAGCTGAGCAAAAGGGAACGTCACGAGTGGGAAAAGAAAGCGAAGGATTTAAAGATGCTGCCTGCGACACAGGACAGCATCGCGAAGTGAGTCGAAGATAACATGGCCATGAAGTATGGCATGGACTGACTCGTGTTCCTAGGAACCAACTCCATGTGTTCTCGGATATCGCGACGTCGCTCAGCGACCTCATTGGTGACCAGCGCGACCAGATCGGCGATGCCGTATTCTACGTGCGTGCAGCGTATCTCGATACGGTTGGCAAGCGCCATCACGCCTCGTACGTATGATTCACAAGGCTGATGTATTCCGTGCTCACACTCTACGTACAGCTTTGACGTGACAAAACCAGGTCAAGAAATTACATTTGGCAATTACAAGGGCGGGCCTCCGCAGCCAGAGGATGATCGTTGGGAGGGGTACATAGAGGAAGTGTTGCGTAAGTACTTGGCAGTTCGTACAGTGCACCCGACTGACGATCAAGCATTTAGCCACGCGGCCGCTAGGTCTCGAGTTCGGCATTCAATACGATTCGAAGAACAAGCCAATTCTGCCTGCTTGGGATGAGAACTGGAGGGCGTCGGACGGTGCGAAGACTTTGTATGCCTACATAGAGGCTCTTTGGGGTACGTCAGTGTGTCCCTTGGGATGATTTGTAGCTGACAGATCACCTCAACGTCATGTAGCTCATGCCTATTTTGGCTATAGTAGTTGCCCCCCTCTCGACTGGGAGGTGCTGGCAGAGCCTGATGGGGACATCCTGCCGACGTACTGGCGTGGAGGAAGGCTCGGCAATCCTGCGATCATTCCGGCAAGCGCGCTCATTGCGCTATACGGGAAGATTTGGGAGAGCCAAGATACTGAGGAAGCACTCAGCTTCAACGTGCCGCCTAGCTATAAGGCAGTCAAAGCCGAGGAGGCTGCGTCTGCGGGTCCATCCGGAGCGACTTATGTTTCCTCAGACGACGACAATCGCCGAAACAAGAAATCGGGCAAGAAGCCGTCGAGGGACCAGGAGGGTTCACGATCACCTAAGGCCCGATCGGAGGAGCGATCGGAGCATGTCGAGCCCATGGAGAGCAACGATGAACAGCCAGATCAGCGCAAGAAGACCGAGCACAACGAGCGATCGACAAGCGAGCGGCGCGACCGTAACGAGACGGAACGCGGTGAGAAGCGCGACCGACGAGGCGCAGACGAGCAACGGAGGGAGGACCAGTACCACGCCGGGAGCGAGCAGCAGAAGCAGAATAAGGAAAAGGAGAACGACGAGGCGGATGAGGATGAGCCAAAGGTACCGGGAAATGAAGAACACGTCATCGCTGACGAGGGTCGGGAAGGCCGGGGCAAGGGGAAGCAGCGTGAGCATGAGGTGAAGGGTGACAACCGTGACGAAGAGGGAGTTGTGGTAGAGGAAACACGTGAGGATGGTCATGGCGGGGATAATAACGAACGGTACAGTGCTCTTAGACTCGTTTCCTTTGATTAGGGGGGTCTGACTTACTTTGATAGACATAACACGCGGCGTAATCAGACGTCACGCTCGCCGTCGCCAGAGAAAGACAACACACGGCGCGATCGGAAGTCGACGTCACGCTCGCCGTCGCCAGAGAAAGACCGTAAGACACGGCGCGATCGGAAGTCACGCTCGCCGTCGCCTGAGAAAGACGCAGACACGAAGTCAAAGAAACAACCGCGCAAGCATGGTTCCATCTCGCCGTCGCTGGACCATAACACGCGGCGTCAGCAGAAGTCACGCTCGCCGTCACCAGAGAAAGAGCCAGACATCACGGAGAAAGTTCACGAGGGCGCCAAGTCACAGAAACGACCGCGCAAGCGTGGATCGATCTCGCATTCGCGTGGCAGTGGAGATGAAGATATGGGGGGTAGGAATGAGGAGGGGATATCAACTCGCTTGCGAAAGCGTGCGCGGAAGGAGGATGAAGGGCAAATAGTGGAGGATGAAGGGAGAAAGCTACGGTGGGTCACCTGCGCTGTGTAGGTATCGACATGCTGACGGTGGTTCAGCAGCTCTGCAGGTACCGAGAAACGCGGGAGAGCACCGACCAGCAGAGGCCAATCCGGAAGAGCACCGACCAGCAGAGGGCAACCTGTAGCTCGGGGCTCGCGTGGAGGCCGAAGGACATAAGGATCATTGTTAGCTGATGTTTATTGTTGCAGCTTCAGGTTAATCATCTCCGGCTTGCGTGAACTATCGTTCACTGTGTTGGGTTTAGGTTAAACGTCCCCTTTCGTTAACTGGTCGCGGAGTCGTGTTAATCGTTAGTGCAGTTTTTTAACTAGGGTTCATTGTTTTGGATGAAGTTTAACCATACACTTGTGTTCATCTCTGCAGACTTATGTTAATCATCTACCTGCTTGAGTTAACAGTGGTTTATTGTTTTGGACTTAGGTTAACTGTTCGCGTTCATTAACTAATGTTTATTGTTCACTTTCATTAACTAATATTGATCATGGTGGACTTATGTTAACCATTTGGCCAGTTGGGTTAACTAGTGTTCATTATTTTGGATGTGACTGTTCACTTTCATTAACTTGTTCCAGACTTGACTGTTGACTTTCATTAACTAATGGTTAACTTTGTGGACTTACATTGATCATCTAGTCAGTGCAGTTATTTAGCATTTCTTGTTTTAGACTGAGGTTATCTGAACCTGAACTTGTGATTAAGGATGTGATTATCAGAATGTCTGAGTTAAACTTGAAGGTTAGAAAAAGATAACCGTTATATATGAATCAGTTAATGATGTTTATGAAATGGTTAAGTTATTATGAATGTGATGACCAACTGTAATGTTTATGAAAGGGTTAAGTTACTATGAACCTGATGGTAAACTGGAGAGATAATCTTAGGTTAACAATTGAACCTGATAGTTAACTGTACAGATAATCCAAGGTTAACAATAGAGATAAACATGATGGTAAACTTTAGAGATGATCCTAAGTTAACCATGGAGATAAACCTGTGATTATCTTAACACATGTTAAGAAATGGACTTCCTGACCCAATTTTTCTGCTAGTTAATGAGATTGATAACCCTTATTATTTGAGAAAGATGCTCCTTCCGGTCGGGCGGCACCAAGTAAGTAGCTTCCGCCAGGTCGAAAGGGAAGACTGGTTCGATCCCGTGCGCGATAAAGAAAGGCGAAGTGCCCGTCGATTTCTGAATCGTCACCCGTTCCGCCCAAAACACAGCATGCATCACCTTAGGCCACCCCTTCTCGTTCCCTCCGCAAAGCTTAACCGCTGCTTCCCGTACGTCCCGGTGCCTCCGCTCCACGATCCCGTTCGCTTGTGAGTTGTACGCTGAGATTCGAATATGGTTGATTTTGTACCGTTCCCGCAAGTGTTCCAACGCCGCGACAAATGGTGTCCCGTTATCCGTAACAATCTCCTCCACCGCTCCCCACCGACACAGCAGCTCCTCGTAGATGAAGTTCCCAATCGTAACTCCCGTCTCCTTCCGCAGCATCCGCCATTCCGGGTAAGACGACAGGGAACAACGCGCTTGGACGATATGCGTGTACCCGTATGCTGTTGGCATGTGCATCGAGTCCATGTGCACCTTCGAAAACAGCCCCCCCGGCATAGGTACCGTCGGTGCATCAGGAAAAACACTTTTTCTCTGGGGTAACCTAGGGTGCTCTGAGATATATGAGGTTTCCCAGAGTAACTCAGACTATCTCAGAGCATTTGAGGTTAACCTGAGTTGCTCTGAGTTGCTCTGAGATAATTCAAATTTCTCAGAGCATCCTAGGCTAGCTTCTGTTTCTTTGAGCAACTCAAGCATATTTTTTAAATCTACAGCGCATTATTTCTGAATAATATACAACAGCTATATTGTTCTACTATTTGCTTTCATTCTCTTCACTTTCTATGCTTTATTAAGATGATTTACTTAAATATAGTATGTGAAGGTGATCTATCATACAAATGATAATGGAGATATTGATTA
The DNA here is from genome assembly GCA_036971615.1 of Amyloporia xantha. NCBI lineage: Eukaryota > Fungi > Basidiomycota > Agaricomycetes > Polyporales > Adustoporiaceae > Amyloporia > Amyloporia xantha. The sequence continues at coordinate 831,740 of JAYKKR010000014.1, forward strand.
TGAGAAATGCACACTCACACAGAACAAACACAGAGCTGTTGGATAGCAGGGATCTAGTAGAGAGAGAAAAAGAATGATATAGACATTGAATGGTATGAAAAGAGTGTAGATAAGCAGAAAGTAGACGGAGAAGTGAAAACATGATGTGTATACTCATTGCTGTGCTGCTTCAGTCATTCCCCTCTCCTTATCTCATTTCTACTCCATCTATCCACTAGCTCCTCTTTCCACTGACAGCTAACAGTCAAAAGTCAGAGATCAGAGGGTCAGAGATAAAACAGGAGAAGACGCATCTCAGAATTGAGAATCTTGACTCTGGTCAAGGAAATAGACTGAAACTGGATGGATTAGTGAGTAAAGAAGTATTAGATAGTTGGATAATGTGATAGATCAGTGCAGGAATAGATAGAGAAGGATACATATGAACAATAGGAGAATGAGGAGGAGGTCATTCAAAATGCGACCATAGAATGGAAACTGCTGGATGCGGACCCCACAATGTATATATCGTCTGAAAGCCTGTGATTAGGGCTTTCATTCTATCCAACAATCAAAGGAAACCATCCATGGGTTCCTGAGATATGGACAAGACGAAGTTTTTGATGAAAGACAGCAATAGAAGACGAAGGAGTGGACGGATTCGGATGAGCAAGGGCTCATCTGGAAGGGCTTGACAATGCGAATAGAATGGTATAAAAGCGAAAGGATAACTCACAATGGATCCCCAGTTATCCTCTGATCAAAACCTCAAAAAAGCGCCCATTCCATGTCCAACCCTCCAACCCCTCCAAATCTCCTTCCAAACTCCACCCAGCAGGCTTAGACAGTCCTGGTACTATTCCCAAAGGCAAGGGAATAAGGAATAGAGAAGGAATACTCACAGAAATTCCCAGATAGTGCAGACCAGAGACAGTGCAACCGTCTGTGATCACTCAAGTTCCAGTGAATAAAGATGCCCAGAAGCCATAGATAGTGAGCTCCAGTCCCTAGTCAACAGTTTTTGAGATCCAAGACAGCAGATAGCATAGATACAGAAAGGTAGCAGCAAGAAGGAATGGCTGAGGAGAAGTGCAAATGCGTCTAAGTCCCTGCTGACCCTAATCTGGGGTTTCCAAAACAGGTGTCAGTTTGACGCGACAAACTGACACCCAAATGAGGCACTCATGGTCGTTCATTCTCTTCTTCCTCAACACCCACCTTGCTTCATCTTCTTTTATGCTACTTCACATTTCTGCTTGGCTTCTGTTCAGTCATTCCTTGTTCTTCTCATCTCTGGGCTATATCTGGTAACTTCTAGTAGTCTGTGGCTGTCTCTCTGGCTGGTACTGCCTCAAGTATGGTGATGTGCTGGCAGAGCATATGGGTCGTTAGGAGTTGTGGGCACAGATAAGTCCATATCTTCTTTCTATTCTCATCTGTATCTATGAATAGCTGACACTACTTCTATCTCTAATCACAATCCAAATCACCAACATTGAAGGTTGGCTGTTGGCTGTCATCATGCGACAGCAAAGCAATGTAAGTCTGTCCATAATTCCCTTTCAGGCTGACATGTCCATTGCATTCAATAGATATGACATGCTTTGTGCATGAATTCATGCTTTTGTAAGACTTGTAAAGGATGGTGAGTCGTCATCTATAATTTCGAATTTTGATGAGAATACATACTCCTAACATGTAAGTCGTTCATTTGCTCCTCATTTCTTAGCTGCTCTAAATTATTGTATCTACAGACTTGTGCGACATGATAAAAACTGATTCTGATTGTGACAATGTCAGGTAAGTTGCTCACTTCTATCTCAATTCCTTTGTTGATCGCTTTGTTGATTCTTAGAGTATTATCACCTATGCCATTCGGCTTCAGTTTACTGTGACAAGACGATTTATGTGAGTACTTTGTCTTGCTCCTTCAACTAATTGGACTTTACCTGAATTCTTCTATTAGATTCTCTTATATTTTGGCCACACAACAAAATATCTTCATTGATCTTGTGTACGTCTTTCAGCTTTGTGTTTTATATTCCTGTATACTGAATAATAACATTAGTTTGGTAATGTGGAGATTTCTGTCTTGAGCTATCACATTGGACGTAATTATTATGGCTGCTAGTATTAGATTATCTTTAGTGTGTATATTATTTGCGAATATACTGCTATATTCTATTATAATCCTGTAACCTTGAGAGTGCTCTGATACAAACTATAATGAGGTGTGAGAGACGACAAAAGACTACATAGGGTCATCTAGGAGTACTCTCAGGCTACTCTCAGGTTACTCTGGGTTACTCTGAGAAATAAATCTCATGTCAACTAAGTTTAAGAGCACTCTGGCTACTCTGAGTACTTTGAATACTCTGAAGTCTCTAGGATGCTCTTGGATGCTCTTAGAGCAGCCTGGGACTAATATGGTTTTTCCTGATGACTGGGATGTGGTACTTGTGCACCTTGCGGAGCTGACACTCATGGCAGCTTCCCACATACCATTTTACGTCATGATCGAGACTAACCCACCAGAATCGTTCGAGGAGCCGGGCGCGCACCGTGAAGATCCCTTTGTGCCCGAGGGAGTCGTGCGCCTCTTTCATCAGGCCGTACCGCTTCCCTTTCTCCACCACCACCTTGTGCTTCCCTCCTTTATCTTTCTTCCAGAGCCTCCCCCCTTTGACAAAGAACTTGCTAGCGTAACGGACGAACGAGGTGAACTGTCTTTCGTCCATTCCTTCCGGCCGCCTCGGGTCTCGTAGAAATTCGTCTACCTTCCGCACCCTTTCCTCCCGCGCCCTCCGTTGCCGACCTCTGGGATCTCTACCCCCTCTCCCGCGTCCAGCGACCACACCATCAGTCCCTCCTCGTCCCTCTTCCCTCCCGGCGTATTCAAGACCTCCATGGTGAACGCGTAGGCCTCGTCAATCCACTCTTCGAAGTCATCTTCCTCTTCCGGGTCTTCCTCTGCTGCTCCCCGCCGCGAAAGCCCATCCGCCCCCGCATGCCGTTCCCCGGCACGTGTACCAGCTTGAAGTCGAATAGGAGGATCCCAGCGATCCATCTGTTGATAGTGGCGTTTGGTTGGATGTCTGGGTTATTTAGCATCCCCTTAATATATTTGGCGTCGACTTCGACGACCAGCTTCTTCACTCCGATAATGTAGATCCGGCACGCTCGCAGCGCCCGGAACAACCCAAACAGCTCCAGCTTGGCTTGCGAGTATCGGGATTCGCGTTCGTTCCACGTTATGGACCCGAACCGGTTTGGCCTTCTCTTCCCGTCCTCCCCTTTCTGTAAGATCACGAACCCCACCCCGATCCACGATGAATCCACCGCCAGAATCACCTCCCGTTCGGACCCATAGTCAATCGGGACGAGCGCGGGCGAGTTGATTACTGCGTCCTTCAGCTTCCCCATGGCGTCCTCCTGCGCCTCCTCCCATACGAAGTCGGCTCCCTTCCGAAGCAGGTCGTTGAGTGGGCGCGCCATTTTTCCGAAGTCCTTTACGAACATCCGCACCAGCCCGCAGGTCCCCAAAAATCCTCGCACGTTTGTTACCGTCTCGCACCGCGGCCAATCCTTGATCTTCTGCACTCGGGATTCCTCCGGGACCCTCCCCTCGTACGTGCATCGGTGCCCTACCACCACCACCTCTGGAACGCACAAATACGCCTTCTTCCCCGAGAACGTCCCTCCCACATTCCCGATCCGTTGCAACACCCGATTTACGTTCTGTAGGTGTTCCCACACGAATCGCCTTATTCCTGGATTCCCCTCGATTGTCTCATACCCCCCCCTCCAGCTCGTACCGGGTCTTTGGCCCCTTAATTGGCACGTCGTCGATGAACGGGACCGTGACATGCGGAATCTCGTCCTGCAGGATGAAGGTCACATCCCCATGCATAATTTGCGCAGAATTGGTATACCCCATCGGAATCGAGGTCAGCCGAAATGCCCCCAGCGGCGTCTGGAACGAGGTGATGTCCCGAGACCGGGCGTCCAGGGTCCGCTGGTCGAAAGCTACGTATAGGTCCAGGATCCCATAACATCCCCTTCCCCCAAAGGACTCCGCCAAATGTTCTACCAGTGGGGGAACCGCCGCGTCCTTGATAGCTACGCCGTTTAGGGGTTGTAGATCGTGCACCAACCGGAGGGACTTCCCGTCTTTCTTTACTACGCAGAACCACCTGGACCGGTACGACGAGTTCGAAGGCTCGTACACCCCTGAAGCGATCTTGTCCTTGATGATTTGTACAACCTGATCAAAGATTCCCGGCGGGATAGGGATGTTCTTCAGCACCCACGGAACGTGTTCCACCGTCGGAATCATGACCGGGTCGAAGTATTCGTCCGAGAACCTTCCCTTCTCCGTCTTGTCCCAGGCGAACACCCGCTCGTGCTGTCCCACTAAAAAGTCCACCAACTTCACTTCCTCTGGCCACAGGAATCCCCCTCCCCTACGTCCAACGCCTTCCTCCGCTCGTCCGTATAACGCCCCTGCGGGTGGAACTCGGGCGGCCGACGAGGTAGTTCCGGTAGGTTCCTCAGGGGGTCCCCTGGCGCTCTTCGCACGATTCGAAATTCTTCAGGTAGTGTCGTCGCCACCGGCCTTACCTTGTTCGCTACCTTCTTGTAGGCGTACGCATGTACCACCTCGTCTTCTTCTACCCAGAATCCTTCCTTCCCGCTCCTTCCGCTCCCTTCCGGCACTACAAGTCCTCCCTCCCGCGTTAGGTGTATCCTCTTCTTCCCTGCTTGCACCACCAGTGGTCGTTCGTTCATCTTGGGTTCGCGCGGCACATAGGAGGAAACAGAAATGCATTGAGACTGAATATCCTTGCCGATACATGATATGTGCGAATTGTCCAGACGAGACGACGACACCCGGGTGCGATTACCCCCTCTTCTTCCCCCCGCGCAGTGCTCCTCTCCGCCGATTTGCCTGCTCTATCTATCGGGTCGGAAGGGGTATACAGAGAGTATAAACGTACGAGTGCGTCTCCGCGGGCGTTGCCCGCATCCTCGACTATTGAAAACCCGCCGCGGATGGCTTCCGTCGACCGTTCCGCGGTTTCGTCGCCACCATTACCCGTTCCCCTGTCTCCGGGTCTGTAAGAGTGATTTGTTGTTCACCGGAGGGGAAGTCCCGCGTTTCGCAAGCGGTCAGAGCAAAGAAGGGCCGTCCCAGGAGAACTTCGAACGGCGCGTCGTCCAGCACCTGCAGCTGGAGGTACAGGTCAACGCTCCCGAACGTGAAACGTACGTTCTGTGCCTTCCCGACCGTTTTCACTTGGGCGCTGTTGGCCGTCTCCATCGTAATGGCTTCGTCAGGCTTCAGGACGATCCCTGTCTTCTCCCAGATATCTTTCCGCATGGCCACGATCTGCGCCCGCCGTCGAGCACACACTCGCATGTGAACTTCCCTTCGATAACTGGTTCCACCGCTCGCAGCGCCAGGGAGTCGTGCCCGATACTCGCTCCTCCTTCCGTAACCTGGAAGGTTTCCTTCGCGTCCTCCCAATGGTCCTCGTCGTCGACTTCTACCAGACCGGCGGTGGCTACCCGCGACGTCGTCACGTCCCCCTTCACTTCTTTCCGCACCCCTGCCGAGATCGCCAGGACCTCCCCACCGTCATCTCCACCTTCGTCCCGTAGAGCTTCTTCTGTCGCTTCCGCCACCGAGTACCGTTGTTCGATCTCCGTCTGGTACTTGTATTGCCCCGTGGTTCCTCCCGCCCCCTTTCCTTCGCTTCCCTTAGCCTTTTCCTCGCTCGTCCGTGGTATGTTGGCCGCAGGTATCCCCGGCGGTTTCCCCCGGGCCCCGCAACGCCGCCCCGTCCTTGCCCCTGTCTTCTTCACTTCTTCGAACCGCACTTCCTTCTTCTTCGCCCGCGCCAACTCTGCTTGGAGAACCCGGACCCTTTCCGACGGATCTTCCTCATCCGACGAACCTTCGTCCCTTGTCTCCACCATGTTCACGCCCTCGTATATCTGGAAAAGGTTCGCGGCCAAGTGCGGAGGGGCCTGTCGCTCGTTCCCCGCGACTCGTACCAGTTGCCCAGGGTTCTGGGCGTGCCACGAGTCCACTCGATCCTTCATGTACTCTCCAGGCAGGCCGCGCGGGATGAACATGCTGTTCGGCAGCCGTACTTTCCCAGTCTCGTCCCGGTAGATCTTCCGGTCGAGGATATACTGGAGAATAATCCCGCAGTTCCGCATGAAGTGCTCCGGGTCCCCACAGAAGTTGCACAGGAAGTTGCCCGGCGCTCCTCCCGCTCCTTGCGCGACCCCTCCCCCGGTCCGCGGCGCCCCTCCCGCTCCTCCGCTGCGTCCCGCCAAGAACGCCTGCATCATCTGTATCGTCTGGTTGAAGAGCGCCAAGTCCACGCCCTCCGTTTTTACCACCGCGGTCGCTGCTGGAGGCGCTGTCGTCCCACTCGTCCCTGCGGTGTCTCTTCCGCCCCCTCCCACGGCTCCTCCTCCTACTCCCGGGAGGCACTTCTGCGCCACCTTGTGCATTACGTCCATCCCCCACGGGTCGTCCGGGTCATGGTCGGGTTCTGCGATCTCCGCCCTCCGGGTAATCGTCCGCAGTTCTTCCTCCCCAAACCCGCGCATGTACACTTCGTCCCTGTGCCGCGCCGCTATCTTGCTCTTCGATATCAGGAAGGCTGCGACCGGGGAATACTCTCGATAATATGCGGCCTCCTCCCCCCTCGTCCGCACCCCCTTGTCTCGCGCCGACTGTGCTATGCGATCGAGGTCTGCCGCGGTGTACCTCTTGTCTCCGTCCGCCCCCGGGTACAAGGCCTTCACCCCTCGCTTAAACACCAGATACACCCGCCCAGTGGCCCCATCCGCCGTCTTCCATAGTTCCTCTTGTTCCACCGTCAGGTACTTCAGCGCGTACCGTATCTTCTCTTCTTCCGTTGTAATCCCTGCTGCCGCGCATAGGTCCTCTAGATCCTCGAAATATCGCAGTAGATTGCGTGGTTCCCCGTCGAAGGTCGGCGCCGTCTTCGCCCTCGCACGGGCATGGATGAAGTAGGCATGGCACGCGGGGTACTGTAGCACTCGTCGATTGGGTAGGTGCGGGACGGGCGAGCTCGCTCGTGATGGAGGGAGTGGTATGCTCGCGGGATCTATGTATGTCGACAGGATGGTAGGCTCGACGACCTCGCGTTTGACTCGTACTGAGGGTGGTGCCGAAATCGTTCGTCGGCGTGGACGTTCGGGAGGAACGGGAGATGAGCGGGTTGACGGGGTTGCGGATGATTCGGTGACTGATGAGATTGTGGATGTTTCTTCGGTACTCCTTCCTTCCGCCGGTGGCTCGTGGTTTACTGGGGAATGGAGCGGAGGCGAAGGATGTTCGAGGGATACAGAGCGCGTGTTGCTTTGTGACCGGAAGGGCGGGATTCTGACGTCGAAAGGGTTATCCGAGTCCGAGTCGTCAAACGCGGCCGGTCGGAGGGGAAAGTGAGGAAGGTCGAGATCTAGTCGGGGGAGATAGGACTGTTCTGGGCTAAGAGAAGTTCTTGCTGTAGAGTACGGTCCGGCACGGCGATGGTGCGCGAACGAAGTCTTCGAACTATAAGATTCCCCCTCGCGGTGGGCTCCACTTGTAAGGCTTGGTGCTCCTCCCGCTGTGCGATAAGCACACCTGGAAGGAACAGATCAATGAGTCGAAGGGGAAGGGGAGTGAAGACGTTCGCAGCGTCTGGCACGGAGGATGGGCAAGAGAGAAAAGAATTGATTGAGCTAGAAACTCGTAGGTATATGGGGACGCTCTATGTGTGCTATCCCAGTCAAGTCGCAGTCGCAGTCCTAAGTACGCAGTAGATATCCCGAATCGCAGTAAAATGGGTCAAGCCGCTTGCTCGCCCTCTCGTAGAAGTAAAACGCAGTGTAGCTCCGCTGAGCAAGAAAACCCGGTCGCGTGAAAGTCAAAGTCCCAGTCGCAGCTCGTACCAGATGGTAGATGCCCCTTCCCCCTCGTCCCCCTTCCTCATATATACCTTGTCCCGCGTGCGCTGCCACGTCACTCTCCCTCCCGCTTCCTCCCGCTACCTCCCGCTACCTCCCCTCCGACTCTTCCCCTGACCTACTTATCTTCCTTCCGCGCGCTCTTCCCTCCCTTCGCCTCATTCGCCATGTCTGAGCCTGCCGAACCCACCGACCCCATCGGTTCCCTCCACGTCCGCCGCTACCTCCTCCTCGTAGACGTGCTTCGCGCTGAGTGCGTTGTTGAGCCTTCATTCCGCCCTTCCGATCCGGGTGCTTGGCTTGCCTGGGCGCACGGAGTGCGCTGGCTGCTGGTTCGTCCACCTTCTCCTTTACTTCTCTTTCCTTCCCCTCACGTCCCGTCCCGCAGCGCCTTGCCTATGAGGCTCGAGCCCAAGCCATAGCCGCGGGGAACCTCACGCTCCCTCCGCTCACTGCCTTCGTCACCCTCCGCGAGCTCGTCCACTACATCAACTCGATCTTCCGCTCCTCCCTGAGCCATCGCGGTGCAGTCCCCTATCCTGGGATCGCCTGGAGCCCCGACGAGGTTCGTTCCAATGCGCAGCGGGACGGCTGGTACTCCGCCTCCCCTCCCGTTGTACACGGAAGATGCCTTCTGGACCCCTCCCCGCATCGCCGAGGAACGTACCGATGAAGCTTTAGAACGGCTCGAACTTGTCGCCCGCCAGTTCTCGGACACTTTGGACCGTATGCGTCCCTATCCGCGGGCGTTCGAAGACCTAGAGCACTCGATCCGTGTTGCCGCTCATGCTCTGGGAGGGAGGGGAGGACGTCGGGAGGGAGGTCCCTCGCGGGCCCGTACCCCTGCGGAGGAGGATTTCCGTTACCACCGGGAGACTATTTATCGTCCCCCGCGCCACCGCTCGTTCTCTGACGTCGGCGGGGAAGGGCCCGACGCTCCCATCGACTTGTCGACCGTAGATTAGCGTTCCGTCCTGTAGTCGTTCCGTTCGAATGCCATGCTTGCTTCCGCCGAGCTCCTTTGTCCCGCGTGATCGCATCTCCTCCGTTCCGCTGTCTCGTCCTGCCCTACTGTCCGTTCATAGGGTAGCGCATACCCATTCCTTACACCGCTTAAGGTAATACATGACACCAAATGAGGAGAAGTCGTCGAGAAATGTGACGCAATATTTGAAACCATCAATGGACAGAGATGGCATCTCGACGAGGTCTGAGTGAATAAGTTCCAATGGTTTAGAAGCGCGAGTAGAAGAGAGTGGGAACGGTTGTCTGTGGGACTTGCCAAGCGCACAACCAGCACAAGGATCAGACTTTGGTGCTGAAGAAAGACTATTTGGTGCGCCATTAACATGATTAGGCAATTGACGAATTGTGTTACGTCCCGCATGACCAAACCGTTGATGCCACAAGTCATAGTCAGCTTCCACAGATTGCAGAGTCTGAGGCCGGGTGTTTGGATGAAACACTTTGGTTTCAAGCCAATAGAAACCTGAACCATCATGGCTTGAGCGCGCAGTGAGGATTAGGTTCTCACCCGGTTTGGAGCCTGCCCAAAAATTCATAGTGTCCCCATGGGCACTATAGCAGCCTCCTTGGTCAATAATGGTGCGTGGAGCAAAGAAACGATGAGACGCTTCAGGAATATAAAGGACAGATTTAAGAGTCAGGTTGACAATGATTCCGTCACTATTCTGATGTCGCAGAAGAACTATTCCAACACCTTTGATATCTATGGTCTTATTTGCGCCGGCTAAGTGCGCATGACCAGGTACTGGAAATTCATGATAGTGATCAAAATCTTCAAAGACGTTTGTGACATGTGAAGTGCAACCTGAATCAACCATCCATCTTGCGATCTCATCTCCCACATGGTACAGGGAAAGGTCAATTGATTTGGACGAAGAAGATGCTACCGTTACATCTGGTACAGATTCTATAAGAAGATTGTTGACTTTTGCACCAGATCCCTGTCCTTGTGAAGCTCCAGTATTACCATTATTTTGACCATGATTCTGTCCACTTCCCTTATTATTTCCACCTTGATTACCGCCTTGCCTGCCCTTGCCTTTGCCCTGCTTATTCCCCTTTTGAGGTGGCTTTCCATCAGGCCAATGGTTCTCAGTCGAATGATTAGTCTTCCCGCAGATATTACATTTCTTTGGGAGACGTGTAGTCGACGAGACGCGAGAGACATTAGCATTTTTAGAGGCCTGACGTCTAGCTTCTTCCTCAATAATTTTGGGGATGACATCTGCTGGTTTAAGTGTAGAAAGGTCTGTAACTGTAGCCAGCAGAGTCGAAGCAATGGTCTGATAAGAATTGGGCAAGGCGTTGACAATAATGAGGGCAGCAAATTGATCTGAGATGGCAATCCCAGCATCAACGGTACGACTACGAATTTCCTCAAGTGCTGTTATCTGAGGGCGAAGAGGTTGGGCATCGTCAAAGCGAGTATTGAATAATTGTTGAAAGTAGACGAATGCGCCAACAGCACCAGGTTTGGCATACTGATCTTTAATTGCTTTCCACGCTGCAGCAGCAGTGGTAGTATTGCCAATGAGGAATTGTAGTGAGGAGGAAATATAGATGGTCATCAAACCAAGTGCCTTGTCATTTTTCTCATCCCAAGCAGCCTGGATTGTAGGGAGGTCTTCTCCAGCAGCTGCAGCAGTAGGACGAGGAAGAGGTGTGCCTGAATTCCCTTCAACAATGTTCCAGGAACCAGACCATCTAAAAACACCTCGCATGGCGTTAGACCAGGCAATATAGTTTGTACCATCAAAAATGGGAATGGTGGAGGTAGGAATCTTGGAGGGATCCATGGCGATCAGAATAAAATGTCAGGGTGAGTGTCAGACTGAAGGAGATAGGCGATGGAAGGTGATTGAGGAATTGATGGAATTGATGAAGGAATTGATGGAGGCGATCGATCTGGTTTAACCTCTTTAACTTCTTGATCAAAAGGATCGGATCGAAGAAGTGTAGCCCAAAATGTAATGGAGAGGTTTGGAAAGTACTCTTCACTGTCAGTGTGACTAAGAGAGTTACTTTCAATATTGTATGGAAAATAACCAAGATCGTCGCTTGTAAGACCACCAATATAATCGCCTGCGTAAGGGAATTTCCAGCTATAATCTGTTGGGTAGACAGATATAAGCTGTACTGGCTCTGGTGAAGATCCCTCTGAGTCGCCTGACTGAGATTGATCTGCCACTGGATCAGCTGCTTCTGATGAAGAAGTCAACGTCTCTAGCTCAAAGATGGACACTTATTGAAGTGAACCTTTGTCCCAGCTAGCCGAAATAGCCAAGACGCAGGGTAGAGTCGAGGGAAGTGAGCGATCGAGACGAGACTATGCCGCAGAGGGTATTGCCCAAGGCCTAGCTAGCTACTGTATAGTACTTCTATCTACAGCTACCTATGGAGCCGCAGAGTTTTGCTTCGCAGTTGCCTGAGGGCCCTGTTACGCCTTTGACTATTTCGCGTAAGGTGCCTTATTCCCAGGAGAGGATTTGGACCTCTAAGAGCCGCCCACTGAAGTGCAGACTCCCAAGAGTTCGTCACAAAACTAAGGACTGTGTACTTACGTAGTCTACTAAGGGGCCTTATAAGAAGAAGGCAATAGAAGGGGTAAATGCGCAAAAGAGAAAGTGAAAGCGCAAATAGAAGAGTGAAGACAGATGACTGCACAGTAGTCAGACAGATTAGAGCGCGGGGCTCATAACCTGTTGAGCGCAGACTATAGAGGAGAGGAGGCTAATCCGTCTTGTATTCTAGTGGGCTGTAAGGCCCGGCTTATATACATGCATGAAAGGCTCCTTAGTAATCGTATCCAGAAACCTATAGAATATCTGAGTAAGATATGAAGTCATAATGAAATCATAGTGGAGATTTCTTAGTAAGAAAGTGGAGCCTATGAAGTAAGACAAGAGCATACTATGGAACGTCATAGAACATCATAGAAATGAGTAAGTACTGACTACCAAGTATGGAAGTGCGACTACTATAGTTGGAAACTAATCGTTCAACACTGTACAGTGTTTTCTACGTTTTTTACATGTTTTTTACATGTTTTCTGCATGTTTTCTGCATGTTTTTTACGGAACGGGGCTGTGTCACGTGAGGCGCCAGAACCTCACGTGACATCATGTAATTTACGTTTTTTACTATAGTAAAAAAGGGGGTCCCCAGGGGCGGTTTGTTTTAAACCGTTTTTTACATACCGGGGAGTTTTACACCCGACGCTACGCAAGATACGACCGTGATGGAATGTCACGTCTTTTCTATGCCCGCCGCCTATCCTGCAGCTGTCGACGATTACTGAAAAAAGCTTGCTACGGTTGTCCACAGTGGTTCTGTCGGTTGGGGTACATACCTGACATTCTCATTTCGTAATCAACAGTGACACAGGAAGGCGCGAACATATCCTTGTAGTACATCTCCAAAGCAGTACGTGTCAATCGAACAATACAAGTGTCACCGTAATCAATAGTGTACGTAGTACATACTAGTTAAACTGGTTCCACATCCTATCACGGTGGACCATGACAACAGAGGCGATCATACGAAAACCAACTGTCTTACAATGACCTGCAACAAGGATGCCATAAAACTGAGACTGAACAGGAAATTTCGGAACTGCTTCAGTGATTTCGCTGCAGGGTAACATTCATCGTCGTATAACGTCTGCTAATATGCCTAAGCTGTGCTGTATAAAACCGTCTGAGCGACCAGGTCTGCAGCCATTTGCGCTCGAGGCCGAATAACGCAAGGGAAGTCCTCTGCGTGGCTACGAGGCCGCGACCATATTCAGATTCTAGCACATCGGCCTAGGAAAGAGTCGCACCTGACTGCGCCAGACGTGAAACGTACAGAGGGCGTAATTTCCTTCCCTGTCTCATCATGAGACTTGCGGATGTCCAGAGTCGCCAGCATGTTTGCTATTACGAGCCAGACGTTCGCGTCGGCCAGGTGACGGCCCGGACAGATGCTGAAAATACAGTTTGTGACACCAGGACTGTGAGAACCAGAAGCCAATCTCACCGTCGGCCAAACCCATACACAAAAATTCTGGGATCGGTGAGCTTCGCTGTCTCAGTATCCATATCTTCAAATCTCTCGGGACGAAAATCTTCCGGCTCAGGATACATGGAAGGATCTCGTGCTATTAACCTGAGAAGAATATAGTCACCATGTTTGTATTGCCTCTATGTTGTCGTTGTGTACTTACCAAAGGTTCGATACAACAGTAGATCCTCTCGGAATGTCATAACCGCGATACTCATCGCCCTGCTTTGTCTGATGAGGAACACCTTGAACGAAGTGTCAGCACTCCTAATTCTGAACAATGGCAGTAACATTCGGCAACGTACCAAGAGGGATCGGTGGATGGAAGCTGCAAAAGATTTACTAAATCGGCAAAATATGTAACTAAACAAGCCACTTACCGGTAGACCTCCTTTAGAATACATTCGAGATATGGTAGTTGAGGTCGGTCTTCAAACTCAACCAATCGCTCTGTACCAACCACTCGATCGATCTCTGCTTGTGCCTTCACAAGCACATGCGGATAGAGGGTCATGGCCAGTACGAAAGTCGTGATAGCGCTGCTAGTCTAGCTCCACACATCCTGAATGGGTACTGCTAAACACATAACCGGTTACTCACAGTATCAGATCCCGCTATTCAGACAACAAACGTCAGCTTCACAAAACGTCAATAGACGAAAGTAGCACAGACCAGTATACATCTGCGATGCAGCTCCCTTAATGCCAAACTCGTCTTCTGCCTTCAGACATCCTCCACTCGACAATTCTTCGATCAAAGATGACACAAAGGACGGTTTCGCACTTCCAGATGCCTACCATTGCTATGATTGCGGGTCATCATTCGTAAGATGTCTCTCGAGCTCACCATGGCATTCCGTACACCTTCAAAAGGGATATCTATCATTTGATGGACCAGCGCTCTGACTTCAAGCCCACGTCGTTTAAACCCGCTTCCGGGCATCCACATTGGGATGTATTTCACTAATTGCGACAATTTTGCCGTCAGTACAGCTCAAGGATGAAGCTATGGTGATAAAATACTGACAAATTGGGAGGTAATCGACTACGCTTGAGATCCAGCCACCGGCAAGTGCAGCCGTTAACGCTGTGTCTGCCATACGAATGTACTCGTCCTCTACAGTAGTCACGTTGCGCCCATATGCAATCTCCAACATCAACGCGCCTGTAAACCTGTTGGCACATGGAATAAGCCAAAGCAGGCAAGCTGTGCGGCAGAATGTACCTTTTAATGTGAGAGATGAAATCATCCGGCTTTCGAATGAGATCTGACAATAATCTGTCGACCTCCTTGCGCTGAAGCGATTTGTAGCTATCGAGTCTACTCTTTGTCTCAAGGGTCGTCTGCAACCATTTTCTATGGCGCCGCCACTCTTCGCCAGTGGAAATAAATACAGTAATGGGCTTAAATTCATGTCTGCATGGTGCCAATCATAAGCAAACATCCATTAGACGAGAAGAGAGATATCCACATGTCCTCCTGCAGAACAAAGGGTGGGCGATCAGAGTATTTAGACCCTCTCTTATCCATAAGATCTTGTGCTGCTCGTAGAGAACTGAGGAGGACAAAAGGCCTTCGGAATACTCTAGCGTAAACAACGTCTCCTGAAATACGAATACACGATTAATAGATAAACGCGATAGAATGGCGGATACATACCGTATTGTCTACCCCATTCAGTAAACGGCACAATTTGATTGTCCAATGGAATTTGGTGGACATTACCTAGTAAGGGGACCTGCCTCGGACCAGGAGGATGATGAACTGCACGCTTCGGATAGAGGAATAATGTGTAGACAAGATACGCAAGAACCGATGCAAGCACAATGGCATCTAGTGGCACAAGATTCTGAGTCGCTAACAAGTCAGAAGCCGCCATGGTTCTGATAGACCTGGTCCGACTGACAATGCGAGCAAGGAGATGGTTGCTTTATAGCAATATCGGAGTAACGTTCAACCCGCCTTATCTCTATTCATGGATGTCACCTCTAGGAAGCACTGTATGATGTCAGCTGAGATATTGAAGTTGCCCGAGATTCAATTCGCACATACCATATAGGAGTAGTTATCCATCAAGTGGATAGCACAGAGCCTTCTGAGCATACTCATCGACGTGGAGCAGATAAGTGCTCTAATTGTGAGACTTCTGGGAGCATAACCCAGACACATCGAATTCACGTCGAGACATAAATGTATGGGCACGCTTTGATATCTCATGCGACCATCGGCCACTTAGTATCGTCTAAAGGTTTCACTGGTGCAGTGCGAGTGAGCATTGTTAACCGTATCTCAGAACTATGACGTACCTGTACCTGTCAGTTATACGGTTTGAACCATATCCACAGACTCTCAACCGCCAAGTCCCTGTATCAGCATGTACAAGATATCCCACCGGTGTCTATGCATCGAGAAGAAGATATGACATGATGAACCTTGATCGAATGAACACCCACAGTATGCTTCGTCTGCATGAATCCAATCGTCGTGGAGAAATCTATATCCCACGTCACGATCACTTACCATTGACAGGCAACAATTTGCGACGAGTGAGCGAATCAGTAAGTGCAGTAATCAAGATTCTGCGTGGGTCGGATGAGATGATTGCACTCTAGCGGCAACCGCTTGACCTAGCCTGAGGCAAGAGAGGAAAAAAAGAATTGTAGGGATGTACAAATTGATTTGGTGGACTTCATTGGTCGTATGAATCTGATGGAGCAATGCGCCGCTGACATGCTCTGTGAGTTTTACGACATTGCCAGTCTTCCATGTATGTCATGTATGTTCAATAAAAAACTGTGATTCCTGAAATGGAGCTGAAGAAGCAACCACAAATCTTCGAGATGTAGAAAGGCCGGCAACTGCCGCTGCAGTCGTAAACGACGTCTACACAATCTAGCCCACAGATTGCGTGCGAGCTGTTCTGTACCTTGAAGGCGGTGATCGTTTCTGCAGTTGTACTATTCGAGATGGTTGACAAAACCGCGATGTCCGACGAATAGCCAGTTAACAGAAGCTGCGTAATAATGGCGTCTTGACCGAGATCGTAAATTCTGTGAAATCACACCTTTAGCCATAGAGCGGCATGCGCCTAACTTCCGGGTCCTTCCCATGCCCATGTCGTAGGACGACAACATTGGCACGGAATGTAACGGCCCTGTTCCATGAGGACTTCCGCCCGCAGAAGATGACGGGCAATTGGACTGGCACCCCTATCGATACCATATTTAGATCGCAGGATGTCCGTGGATCCCCATATGATCTGTATCTCCTGCGCGTATTCCCATGTGTTCACAGTGAAGCACCTGCATTAATTGACATGTGCTCGACAATTCGGAATGATGTTCAAATGCAGATTGTACTGGTGAGCGACAAACGGTAAAATACAGCATGCAGCCGATCTAACCGTGAGATGGAAAGTATGGCACCGTCGTTCACTCGTCTCAACTCGCATCGTTTGACTTCTGCGGGGCAAGCTAGAGTAGACAAGCTCGTCCATTATCCGCACCCGCTCAAACTGTGCACGCTGGGGATACAAAAGAAAGTAGAAGTAGACACACATCATCGACACACACCATAACACGTCTCCGCGTACTCATGGATGCCCACTAGACGGCCCTGCTCATCCCTGCAGACGTTAAATTTGCACCGAATGGTCGTGGCCGGAGTCCAGCCTCCCGTGTCAGCGCGCGTCTGCTGCGAACACGGCCTCGGTTCAACTTGATCACGGCAATCGTGACTGCCACCACGCAAAGGTGGTCAGACTAGATAAAAGCGAGATGTTTTCTTAACAGGTGCCATAACATGGGCCACCCTTGAGTCGGTGGAAAGACATATACGCCGCCAGATGGGCCAGGAGCAGGTTGACGGACTCAGTACTCATGGGGACTCAGGACTACACAGCGTCGCGTGACGTACTGTGACGTAGCACGTTCTGTCACGTTTCCTGACTTCAAGTTCGTCACCACGGTCAACCAGGACCAGGTCAAGTGCAAGAATGTTTCTCGGTGAGACGTGTGCAGCTACTTCGTTTACTTTACCATCTTCCTTCTCTTGTACCGAACCTCCCTTTTGTTTTCTCGCTCGCTTTTTATCGTTTTGTGGTTGTGCAAAATTTCTGTTTTGTTTTGCAACCTTGCTATGTATCATTATATTCTGCATGGAGGATTGGACTACAAGCTGCTGCGTGTGCATACTAGTACTACTGTTGTCTAATAGTACTGTACCAAATGATGTTGAATAGTCTCGGACCAGACCCCCACGGCCATCCTAAAAGGGAACCCGTCCGTGAGGGTCTGGTCCACTTCCAGCCACTTTAGAGGGGTTATGCGTCTCCCCTAAGCGCTCGCTCGCGACGCGTCGAACGCGTCCTGTACGCCCGGCGTTTGTACCTCGACGCCATCGCTAGTAGTCCCTCTCGGCAGTCTTTTCGTCTTATTAATATATTGTACTGCTATACTATAATACACGGCTATGCTACTAGGACAGCCCGCGCCAGTTTCGTTGAGCTCTATGACCATGACGAACTGGAGGCCGTCAGTTCTGTCGGCCCGACCAGCTCTCCTACGACAATACCTGCGGATGTCGACAGTTCGCCTTCGAGAGGGAGTTTTCAGACATATATGAAACGAGTGTGGGCCATTACGACAGTACAACGATAAAAAACAACTGAAAGATCTATTTTGACTACGAATTTGTGTATTTTAGACGCCGGGCGTACAGGACGCGTTCGACCAACGTTCGACGCGTCGCGAGCGAGCGCTTAGGGGAGACGCATAACCCCTCTAAAGTGGCTGGAAGTGGACCAGACCCTCACGGACGGGTTCCCTTTTAGGGTGGCCGTGGGGGTCTGGTCCGAGACTAATGTTGAAAAGGCAAGTTTGTCTTCCTATTGAGGGAAAGGCATCCACGATCAATGATCGGTGTAATTGCGGAGAATGCCGGATATAAATGGTGAATCGTAAAACGTTGAGCTTGACGATAACTTGATTTATTCAAGACTGTATGCATATGACAGTGAAAACCCGTTTGACTACCTAATTCATAGTCTCATCCTTCTTCAAAATCCGGCCACAAAACAATTGTCATTTCTTGTTTCAAGTTGTCAACCTTTCCCATATCGCCGGGCACACAGTTCTTGACTACAAGGCTCCTTGGATGAGCTGCTCCGCCTCACTTGGATTGTCAGATCTTGACGACGACGCTCTGATAGTCATATTTAGTTTCTTGCCGGTATGCTCTATCCTCACGATGAGACAGGTATGTCTTAAATTGCCTAGGGCATAAGCATCCGTTAATGGGGGTAACAGACGTGCAGAAGGATGATGTCAATCTCATATAGTCGGATTGTATGGCATACCGCATATCGTCATGAGGTGCTGGGTGCTGGATTTCCTTTCCCTGGCAGTCGTCTCTTGTCGATGGATGCCTCCGAGCTCGAACATAGTGTCCGTCGTGCTCACCGAATCGGACAATTCTGGAGATCACCCACAGTAAATCCACGGAAAATCACCGACTTTACGACAAGCGTTGCGGCTGAGGTCACCAGTGTCCGCTTCCTACCTGGATCGCAAGGCACAAGAGTCGTGACTGTCACCAAAGGAATCTGGCCCAAGATTACTTGCTGGGAGGTAGCTGCTCACGTAACACCACCACAAGCCCGCAAGATAGCTGAATGGTCCCCGAAAGGAATGTTATTCACTGGATTTGTGGTCAATTCGGATGCCGCTTCGCAGGGCATGATGGCAGCCTCGCTTATTGATGAAGGGTTCGTCGTGAATGAACATCCTTGTTTAATTCTGACTTTGATCAGGTACCTGATAGTCGTCAATGTATCGAGGTGCTTTCGATATATGAACATGAGGGCGAAGAGCCTACTTTACAATCTATCCGAACCATCGATCCGCCTGTCACTCCGCCTCTCAAACCTATAACACTGCAAGGCAATCTGATTGCCTATAGCGATGCGTCTTCAAAGACAGTCATCATGGATTGGCAAAACGGGGCCTGCGCCCTGTTACATAGCTCAGAGGAGCCTATCGATCAGCACTTCCAGGTTAGTCGGGATTGGCCACTGTTTCTGCGACAATGAATTCTCACATCATCGCTCCGGGCTGAAACAAGCAGTACAACAAGTGTTTGCAAGTGGTGTTTGTTCATAATAGCGTACTCGTTGTTCGGGCTCGTTCTATCGAGCTCTTCTCGATGCCGGTCCTGAGGCTACCGTCTGAATCGCCCAAGACCTATCATCCCATTGCCCAACATTCTTTCGGCTGGATAGATGGCGTTTCAGTCAGCATGCAGGCGCACGACTCAAATTCGTGTGCGATCAAGCCATTGTCAATTCTCCTTCGAGCAGAGAGCGACGACCCGTGGTCGTCAGATATGCATAGACTTGATCTATACATACTAGAGCCCAACCCGTCATATGTGGATGATGCGCAGCTGGCTTCGCTGGACATGTCTGACGACACCGAACCGCCATGGCATCCTAACAGTCCCGCCACCAACTCGCCTTACCTTTTCCCTCCTGTGCACTCGAAGCTGTTCTCGCCGTCTGTTCGCGGCATACTTCGCTGCACCGACATCATCCTAGGCCCGTGCGGCACCGCCATTTGGATTCAACCCCGCCCCGCGAGAAGTGCTGACCTCACGTCTCTGGACGTGCATGCTTCGGAGACTCAGGCGCCAGAGACGTCCAGGGCGAAGGAAACCGTTGCTGCGGCCGTGTTTGCAGGCCCGCTGCAGCGCGAGTATGCAGAAATGAATCTGGGCGCGCGGAATCTGTGGATACAGTCTTTCGGCAGTAGCAGCTGGACCTCAATTGACTATGACGAGGAGCTCGGGCGGATTGCGCTAGGCACATCGCAGGGAACAGTTACTATGCTAGACCTCGGATAGAAACATTGGTAAATCCTGTATGGACGAAACGTATTGGACACTCGTGCAATGATCTGTAATACTGCGTATGAAGTAGAAGACTTACATGCTAACGCGAATACTGCCGCGCTCCATCTTTCAGTTCATCCGTACAGGCCCTTTCCAATTCGCAACACCGACCCGGACTTGACGATGTAAATCTGCAGTATTCCTCTTGCTCTGCTGAGCTCACAGTGCGACTTGGACCTCAAAGCCTGAAGGTGGATATATCCTTCATTCACTGAGCGGCATACTATAGCTTGCTGAATGGAGTCTTTCTTTAAGTAAAGTTGCCTCGTTGAGCAAGATACAGACACAGTTTCATGGCATTTTCTCAGTGTGCTCGCAGTGCATACTCGCTTGTACGACAAGGTCACCGTTAATATACTGATATATTCGGTAAGCATGAGGACTTATGAGTTTGTCATTTCATTCCGAAAAGCCACTGGGACATTGCGACTCGTCAGGGTACTCATCATACACTACATAACGAGCCCAACGATGTCAAGGAGCGATCTTGGAGGATTGCACGGCATTTATTGACTCGCATATACGGCAGGATCGTGCGTAGGACAACGATATTGGTACTCAAGGTTCTTGACTGTGCAGAGTATCGCTCCTACTAATTCCAAGCTTCGAGAATGTTACATTTCGGACATGCTGTCTCCGCCTCAACACTTTCATTGGGCTAGGGTGCATGCCGACACCTGTGAATTCTCGCACAGTCGATCAAGCTATGAATGACCAAAGCGCAATTTGGACAGTGCTTGGGAACAGCTGTCGAGGAAGTAGGTGTCGAACATAAGTTGACTAACATCTTCAGCCATCGAGACTGATAGTCTAAACCCTATATATTTCCATGACTCTCGTCAACAGCGCGCAGGTAGATAGACAAGACCAAGAAAGACGACAATCGAGAGTGTTTAATACGATGTTGGCCTCCGAAAACCCGATCTGACTACTCCCGCACTATACCCAACTGTAAAGCTTTGATTTGCAGAGCCTGTCGTCATATACTGAGAGACGCGTTCAGATAGTAAGACTGCCTAATGACTCACTAGCTGCTTGGACAAGGCTCGAGACATCGCAAAGTCGCCGGCACCATACCACAGCTGTCGCCCTCGTAGATCAGAAACCGATTGAAATCTAGGAGCGGGAATACTTACCCCGGGGCAGCCAGATGGCCTGTAGCATCCGCTCACTTCGCCTTCTTCATCTAGTCCCCACAGCGGACTGGTGCTGTCAATGATCTCAGTACCGAAGAGGTCCTTCAAAATGTTACGAGGATCCTCGTAGCCTGTCCTATAGACCGTCGCGGTGTATCAGCCCGGAGTAGTAAAATTGAACCCTGGCAGAGGACTGCGTACGCAAAGATGACTGCGTCGACGGGCAACGTCGTGCCATCCGTGAAACACACGCCAGTGTCGTCGAATCGCTCGATTTCAACGCCACGCTTGACTTTGACCATTCCCGATGCGAGCATGTCAGCGAGGCCAACATCGATCCCTGCAGTCACACGTTAGCCGTCGGTACACAAGCCAAGAGAACCACATTTACAATATCCTTCAAGGCACGGTGAGCGTGTGGAGCATACAGATGGTGAGCCAATCACACATACCTCCGGCTCGCTCATAAACTAGCAAGTGATGTCCAGACCCATCCCTACCCATGTTCAGCTTCAGCCCTCCCCGTTTCAGCTTCTCATGCAGAGGTCTCTGCATCTCCCACATCTCCGCCTCCTTTTCCCTAGCCAGCACCCGCTGCAGATTCATCGGCATCGCGTAGAACTTGGCGTCACATACTTCGGACGGCAGGTCTTCGGGATAGAACTGATCCATAGCCAGCTTGACTGACTGCAAGGAGACGACGCAGGTCGACGACCGCTGGAGCATGGTCACAGACTGTGCGCCGCGGAACGAGAGGTCCTGACAAATGTCTGCCGCCGTGTTTGCAGCTCCGACGACGATGACGCGCTTGCCCACGAAAGGCTGCCCTCCCATGTATTGGCTGGCGTGCATGATTGTGCCCAGGAAATGCGCACGCCCTGGAACCATTGGAATGCGGGGAGCACCAAACGTACCAATGGCTATGATAACGTGTGCGGGACGGAGGAAGACGCGGGTCCCGTTTCTGTTGACTGTGATGCTCCATTTCTTGAGTACGGGGTCATACTTTGGTGTGGGCAGGATATACGAGCTCGTCCAGACTACAAGGTCTTGGGACTCGGCGTACTGCTTCAGCCAGTCGGCTACCTTGTCCCTCGGGGTATATGTAGGCCAATTGCGCGGGTAGGGTTGATACAGGACTAGGTACGTAAGGCTTTCAGCGTTTAGCTCAATTTGATGGATGCTCACATGTGTGGTGGTTGCGTGGGGTATGCAAGAACAATGTAGGGTAGCGTCCTCTCCATTGATCCCCAATTGCCTTATTCTTCTCGAAGACCAACGTCGGGATACTCATCTGCTTGAAGCGGGCAGCAATCTGTAGCCCGGTCTGTCCTCCGCCCACTACATATGTCCAAGATTCGTAGCTGTCAAGGCATCTAAACCCGACAGTCCTCACTGATAACAACGTGCGGGTCGCTCTCAATAGCTGCCCTTCGCGCAGCGTAAATTTCTTCCCAAGCGATTGTATGGCCGCCGTAGACTCCCGCTTCCCGACCGAGCTCTTCATGACCCTTGATATCTTCTACTGCCATGTAGACGGACAGCGCTCTCCACTCTTCACTAGCGTGGTCTTGAAGAAGATAAAAGTAGCCGCGCCCATGACGATCGGGTGTTTCGAACGTGAAGCCTGCAGCGATGCCAGTATCGTCCAAGACACGCTCGGGGAGCAGACCAGGGTGGCTCTCCAGCTTGAAGTTCGAAAGGTGAGCCGAGGGTAGGGTATTGAGCAGATACGCAGAGATCTTGTCGTGGCCCTCCAGGGAGCGAGTGTCCCAGGTAAATACGAGCGCGTCGCGGAGCCATCCGTGGGGTAGAAATGTCTGTACGACCTCCGACACGTCGGCCCGGAAGGCAGCAAGTGCGAATATGCGCAACCAGTCTTCAGCAACGTTTTGCAGATCCATAGCGGTTTGTTAGCAACCAGGCAGTATGGGAGGTCTTGGGCAAGTGGTCTGTGAGACGTCGAATGCATGCCCTAATAAGTAGGCTCAGCGACAGGTCAGCAGGTGGGACAGTAGTGATTCAAATCCATGCCGAGTGTGAAAGCCACATTTGCGGAGGATCCTTACCTCCACGGGTCATGTTCTCAAATAGTTGAACGTGAATGAGGCTTAGAGAGCTCGATCAGAGCTTCTGCTATCTTATTTAAGATTGACGTTGACAAGCTAATGGGAAGTGGCGTCTGCTATGTCCGATCCAATGAGCGTGATGCGAGCTCACACCGGATCCGTATTTGAACATAGAGCATTTTCGCAGGCTTAGTCGCCTTGGCTGGCAAAATGCCTGAAGGGTGATAGTGAGAAAGATTAGTGCAGCTCCTCTTCTGATTGAGCAACCAGACGCGATATCCGGGAATTGGAAAAATATGCGTAGTGCCATAGTAAAGTGTCTCATTGCCGTGCAGGTATGAATGTGAACGAAGAACTCGGAGTTCATGTCAATGACGACGACCAGCTTGGTTCGACGAGCCGGTGGTTCGCTTCGAGCACAGCTCAGACTGGCGTGTAGCGGGTGAGCAGCCAGAGTAATGAGTTTTGTTGGTTGTAAACGCAGAATGAAGACTTGTTCCATGCGTACAAACGTTCAAAAGTTCCACACCAAGAGCAGAGTGACTAAGGATAGTCACCGGTGTGATCGTGGTCATGGATGCGTGACGTCACGCGTCGTCCTGTACCAGCAGTGACCGGTATTGAATGAACTGGTCTGGTACCCTGGCTCAGCCTGGCTCCTGCCCTCGTGGATGGCCAGTCATTTGAACGTGAGCAACGGGGCGCTCATGGATCGGTTAAGGATGCTTCTTCACTAAACGCGAGTTCAACACTCTCAGTCTCTCACCCACCAGTACTGCAGCTGGTTCTCTTCGCTTCAAGTTGTCTCGTTCCTCCGGGAACTTCTTACCTTCCATGCGTAGGCAGTTCCCGAGAAAACGTGGACAACAGCATTGTGCGACCGAGAGGATATAAGCCGGAATCAATTCTTAGGTCTAGCTTGTGTATTATCTCTTTACTATCACCTCACCGCACAATCGGGCGGCGAGAACATTGCCAGTAGCTGCCAGTGCTGGGAACGCTAGCCACTTGATTTGGAATTGTACTTGTAGCATTAGAACTAGTGAGTATCTCGCTCGCCGATATTTTCATTTCATCATGTTGATGGTCGGTGATTCTCCAGCCGTTCAGCCATGGCAGTGGACTGCCCGTTGTGCAAACGCAAGTTTAAGACTCACCGGGCGTGGAAGGATCATGAGCAGGGTTCACCCGACCACGCCGGCTACTTCTCCTGCCGTATCTGCCGTGTTGTGCGTTATACTGTCATGCTGATCTGATTGTTAACAATTCAAAACTTGTGGTTCTTCGTCTCAATGGTCACAGTTCTTCCAGGACGTGCAAGACTTGCATGAGCACGAGAAGGATCAGCATCCGTATTGCAATGCTTGCGATCGATCCTTCGACAGCGAGGACAGTCTCCGAATGCACCTACAGACACGATTGCATAAGCATCGGCCCAGTTTGCTGTGTCCAGGCCGCACATGCAAAAGACGTTTCATCTCCGCCTCTGGCCTGCTCGCTCACTTAGAGTCAGGGGCCTGCCGATCACACATGACCCGCGACAAAGTCAATCAGCCTAACCTAAGTTTGACACGACCGATGTAATAACGAATCCGACGCGCCTCGTCGTCCAGGGGCCCGACGGGTACACGATTCCTCAAAAGACCATCACCAGCATTGCCACATCGCTTGCGTGGAATGGGTCTTGCTTCGAGTGCTTCTTGTGTCATCGAGAGTACCAGACTCTCCATCGGCTCAATCAGCACCTCGCAAGTCCCGCTCACGATGATGAAATTTATCGCTGCCCAAAGAATTGGCAGGGCTGCGGCAAGGAGTTTCGAACGCTCAGTACCCTATGCAAACACGTGGAAAACGAGCGTTGTGGCATTCGCAGATTCAATGACCCTATGCAAAATGTCATTGGATCGATGGCGAGTGCGCTGAAGGGCCTTGCCCTGTGAAAGCTAGGGACGTGGAGGTGGGCATCGTTCATTGATGCTGCGCAGTAATGCAAAAGCATGGGCGAACCCGTCCCTAGGTTGTCTGGACAATTCCTTCTGTGTACATGCTACGTACCTTTGGCCCATATTCCTCCCATCCTTGTTTCTGGTGCGTCTAGTTTCATATCTTGCTCTCCGTCTGCATACTTTCCACCCGATATGCTCTTGTGTATGTTGTGATATTGCTTTTGCTGCATCGTGTATTTCGTTTTGGTGGTAGGATAACGTTAACGCTCACATTTCATCACCCTTATCCTGCCCTATCCACCCTGTTGTCTACTTCGTCGTGGTTGTCATGGCTGATCTTTGCTCGGTCCTTCTGCCAATGAGACTACATCTTGTGTACAAAATCCGAGTCGCTCTCCTTGTACTTGCTATCGAATCAGATTGATCTTGATGACTTGTTCATGACCTCTCCCTCGCATCGCATCATTGAGTACCGTGGGGCACCACTGGCATCTCTAGATCTACGGTTGTCTTTGTCAACCGGTCGTCGTTTCCTTTGGTTACCAATGTTGATAGCGCGCTCACAGATCATTCATTGCATGCAGGTATTAGGCAGTGACGAAGCGCACCAGGAATATGTGTACAGAAGACACAACTACTTTATTGTTTGCATGGAAGTGCTTGGAAAATATACGCAGCGTTGTCCCGCACTTGAAGCCTCCGCTCACTAGCCTCGAACTATGCTATGTTCCGGTCGTGTCAGCCGCATGCATGAAGCGCTTTCATCTGGCTCGTCGCTTCACCTGTAATCTGTAATCTGGAACGTGTTATCCAAGGCGAAGGTACGACGTACAACTAGGTGGGCAACATCGTTATCGAGCTGGTTGAGGGCATTCCCACGACCAATCCATCACATCTTTTCCATGGACCTGACAAATACACAGTTCCCATGCGATCTGTCGTTGCATTGACAACCTTGCTCACGCAATAGGACGAACTCTTTTGTGCCACCATGAACCCTGGACACTCGAGGAGCTTAATCAGCATTCGGGAAGTGCTAGATATATAGGCTCCCAAAGATGTGAGAGGGCTGCGTCACTCAGTTTCGCATACCTTCCCTCATATTTAGGGAGCGAACAATGCGTTATTTACTGTTTCAGTAACTTTAGGCAAAGATGGTTGGATCTATGGCGTCGGAAGCCCGGAAGTGTCTGTCGTCGAAATCTAGGGCCGCCTTCGTCAATGTCTCGCAGTGACAGTGACGAAGCGGTCTGAAATTTTCGACACTTTACTGTATTATCAATGCCGAAGTTGGGAGATTTGAGCGTCTCATCAGGGTTTCAGAAAATAATTTCCCCGGCTATTTGTGTACGATCTACCTTTCGCGCCTGCTCCATTGGACAGTCTGGTGCTTCGTTGCAAGCTGCAGGATAGATTTTCCTTGGCTTGTGGCTTTAAATTTGTACAGTTGGTCTACTGACGGTTCATTAGGTTCTAGACGCTGTGAAGGGTTAGGTATGCCGAATTGTGGCACGCTGGTAAGGGGCCTGGGACCTGGGTACTGACGTTGCCAGACATTTTGATGTCTTCTCATTTTGCACATATCAAAGCTTGCATGGATGAGTTCGACTAATCTCTAAGGGAGGGGACCGCAATGCCCTTCGCAGCAAGACAGGTTGACCCCTCTGTTCTCTTCGCTTGTCTCGTTTCTGGAAACCCTCTGCGTAGGGAGTTCCCGAAAAAACGTGGACAACGGCATCGCGCAACCGAGAGGATATAAACCGGAATCAATTATTGGGATAAGCGGGCAAGTTATCTCTTTCCTGTCACCCACCGTCACCGCACAGTCTGTCGACGAGAATACTGCCAGTAGCTGCTGCCTTGTACTTATAGCATTAGAACTAGTGAGTATCACGCTCGCCGATACTTTCATTTGATCATGTTGATGATCGGTGATTCTCCAGGCGTTCAATCATGACAGTGGATTGCCCGTTGTGCAATCGCAAGTTTGCGACTCACCGGGCATGGGGGGATCATGAGCGGAATTCACCCAAACACACCGGCTACTTCTCTTGCAGTATCTGTTGCGTTGTGCGTTATACTGTCATGCTGATCTGGCTGTTCACTCAACACTTCTTTTGTTTCTTCGTCTCGATGAACACAGTTCTTCCAAATCGTGGAAGACTTGCATGAGCACGAAAAGGATCAGCATCCGTATTGCGATGCTTGCGAGCGACCCTTCGAAAGCGAGAACAATCTCCGAACGCACCTGCAGTCGTCATTGCATCAGAGTCGCACTCTGGTGTGTCCGGGCCGAAAATGCTCTAAACGGTTTATCTCCGCCGCTGGTCTCCTCCATCACCTGGAGTCAGGGACTTGTCGTTCAGGAATGTCCCGCGACAAGGTCAACCGCCTAGCGGTCAAATATGACACGACAAACGTAGTGACGAATCCGACTCGCCTCGTCCAAGGACCCGACGGATACACGCTCCCTCAAAGTACGATCATAAGCGTTGCAACATCGCTTTGCGTGGAATGGGTCTAGGTTCGAGTGCTTTTTGTGTCATCGAGAGTACCAAACTCTCGATCGGCTCAATCAGCACCTCGTAAGTCCTGCACATGACAATGAAATCTACCGTTGTCCAGAGAGTTGGCAGGGCTGCGGCATGGAGTTTC
The DNA here is from genome assembly GCA_036971615.1 of Amyloporia xantha. Taxonomy (NCBI): domain Eukaryota; kingdom Fungi; phylum Basidiomycota; class Agaricomycetes; order Polyporales; family Adustoporiaceae; genus Amyloporia; species Amyloporia xantha. Next base: position 859,529 of record JAYKKR010000014.1, read on the forward strand.
GAACGCTCAGTGCCTTATGCCAACACGTGGAAAGCGAGCGTTGTGGCATTCGCAGATTCAATGACCCTATGCAAAGCGTCATCGGATCAATGGCGAGTGCACTGAAGGGCCTTGTCCTGTGAAAACGGAAGTGGGCAAGGTTCGTTGATGCTGCGCAGTGATGCAAAAGCATTGGCGAACCCGTCGCTAGGTCGTCTGGATGATTCCTTCTGTGCACCTGCTACGTACCTTTGGCCCATATTACTTACGTCCGTCTTTCTGGTGCGTCTAGTTTCATGAACTTGCTCTTTGTTTAGATACTTCCCATTTGATCTGCTCTTGTGTACGTACTGCTTTCGCTGCCTCGTGTGTATCTTGCTTTGCGTCTGGGGCGATCACGTTCACATTCCATTTGCTCTTATCTTGTCCCGTCCACCTTCTTGTATACAGTATTGACGACGACACTTCTACTCGGTCGTGCCTGATTTCTTCTCAGTCCTGCCGACGAGGCTACATCTTGTGTACAATATCGCTGTCGTATTTGCTATCGAATCAAATCGATCTTGGTGACACTCTCCCCATCTCGGTAGTCGTGGCATGTCTCTGATTACGATTGACCTTTCTTCAACAGCATACGTTGAGTGTCGTGTGTACCCAACTGTTCGTATTTCAAGCATTCATAATGATACAATTCTAGTGGTCCAGTAATGCAGCAATCATCTGCCAAATATACAGCATCGTCGTCGTGAACCGCATCATCACAGGACATATCTGAAATCGCGATTCTGGATGTCCGTCAGATCCAAATATTCCTGTAAGAGCAGAATGGGTTAGACCACCTGCTCCCAATCTTTCATAACACTCAGGAGAGTATACCTTCTCCACCTTGCGCTCCACGCGCTTTCCGTCTGGGAGAATGACCTCGATGTAGACGTCGTCATACGTCGTGTCCAGCGGCTCTGCGTCGCGGCGCTTGTTCTCTCGTACCAACAGTGCCCTGATGATCAGGAGGAGAATCATGCAGCAGACATAGCAAACGCCGATAATGATCCATGGCACATGGTTTCTGCGAAAGTAATGGTGGATTGCCAAACCCTTGTTAAACCTGCTGAGGATAATTATCGCATTCTACTTACCTGGGCACATACTTCGCCTGCCACATGAAGGGTCCGGCAGCATTACCGACACAGTAAGCGATCAGCATGATCGCGTTCACGGTGACTTTCTTTGTGTGTCCGGCGGTGACGTTCGTCAGCCATGACAGGGACAATACGAACGCTGTCACGCTGATAGCTGTTGCAACCAGTTCATCAGCACGCAACCACTGCCTACAGGGTGATGAGCGTACTTGTCATCCACTGTCCAAACAGCAGTCCGATTCGGTCGCTCCACGGCAAGAGATTCACAAGCAGGATACCCAACAGCGTGGGGAAGAAGTAGAAGAAGCCGACATACGCACGCGCGTTGGTCAAACGCGCAGCGAGCTGACAACCGGTGTAAATCGTTACGATCTCAACGACGCCGCTGACCATGGCAAGGAGGGTCGTCTGCAAGTCACTGAATCCGAAGGAGGCCATGATGATCTGTTGCTGATTCGTCAGGCTGTTGGGCACGTTGTCGAGGGCAGAGAAGAGCGCAAAGAGCCACGTCTTAGGGTCGAGAAGTGCTTCATAGAATCTGTGGATGTCCCGTGAGCGCAGTAAGGCCGAGAACAAGGAAGCCGACATACTGTTCTTTCTTGAAACGCTTGTTCTCGACACCGGTCTGGTTCGTCTGCAGAGCACATGCATCTGAATTGGGTTATTACTCAGGGACCGATCGCCGATCACATACCTTTATGCGCTGCACAGCGATCACGCGCTCTTCCTGGGTGAGGAACCACGCGCTCGTGGGCGAGTCGGGGAACATGAACCTGACACACGACTTAATAGCTGGCAGAGATAGAACACCGGATGTGCTCACCAGAATGCGACCGCAGTGATGAGGGTCAATAAGCCAGTGATTATAACTAGCCTGTACAGAGATGTTCATAAACGCTATACTCGAAGAGAGGTGATATCCGTACCATTGCCACGGCTGGAACTTGGTTGTTTTGGAATGGAGCACACCGAAGCTGATGAAGCCAATGATGATTTGCGCTTGTGTTCGCTGTCATTAACAGATCCAATCAATCACGCGCAATCAGTCTCACCAGTTCCGTTCATCAAAACTGTCAAATTCACGCGTCAGAATGCAAATCGCAGAAGTGGGCCAGATTGCTTACACCAGTATCCCACGCGCAGAGTCTGTTCCGAACGCGTGTAGAACATGGAAGTGACGATCATGAATCCAGCCGTGATCGAACCCTCGCACATGCCCAGGATCAAACGGCACGCGAGCAGCCCGCCAAAGTCCTTGCAAGCGGCGTGGCAGCATAATGCGATGCCCCAGACGAAAATATTGCAGCTGCAGTCCGTTTACAAGTATTCGTGAGACGGCCAGTAGGGAAAGACACTAGCTCGTACCTCATCCATTTGCCGACCGGTAATCGCTGAAGAGCGAGATTCTGAGGATACTCAAATACAAGGTAACTCAAATAGAAGATCGTTCCAAGCCTGTTGCAGCGAGGATCAGTCGGTGTCAATCAGAGTTTACACCGATCCTCATACCAGTTGTATCTGATCCAAAGCTTCCTGATAAGTCATTGAACCCTTCCTTCCATAATGTGCCACTCACTGATTAGTCGTTAGATGCGTTGCTGTCCTTGAAATAAATGATATCAATGTTACGGTCCATACAAATTACAATTGGCGCGCACTTGATCCCAAGGATTGCGGAGCTTCCAAGAGTAGTCTTGTCCATGAACTGAATCCAATAGAGAACTGCAGGTGATCGACGGTCAAATGCGGCGCTCGACATATAGACAGTCTCCGCGACTTACTGCACATCAGCGGCATGATATGCCAATCTATCTTCTTGCGAATGCGCAATGCCTCATCCGGGTCCACCTCCATCATCGTGCCCGCAACGAGCTGCGCGCCCGTGTCGACTTCCTCCGTCACGGCAGCGACATGGACGCTGACTTTCTTCTCGTCATCGATCGACGCCGCCTTGCTGAGTGACTCTTGGGACATCGTGAAAGGAGACGACCGTGGTAGACCCGAGACGAGGGGGCAGAACCAGACGGTGAGAAGCAGCTGGGTGCCAAGAGCACCATTTATATAGTTTCCGAGCCAGCTCCATTTCTATCAGCAAAATCTTCGTTACTGCCACCTCCAATCCAATCGGTGTGTGCGATAGAGCGTCTCCGTCCTAAGCGTGACTCGATAGGTGGATGATCATGAGGCCCAGCGTCCTTATCTGTTCTGTCAACGCTGCAGTTCGGGAGATATTTGCGGCCGCTTGGTGGTCGTAGAATGCCAGGGCTCTGGAGCTGATAGGACTTGGGTCAAGAGATACCGATGGGACAACCACCAACAGAAAGATAAGTTAGGCATTGATTAGTAGGGGACAGATAAGTCATGGTGACTAGAAACATAAACCAAGGAGGTGCGCATGCCACCTAGCGCGTTTACACATAAATTGTGGAGGTCTGCATGGAGAAGAGCTAGGCGACTTACGATCAAGTGTGATTTAGCAGCCGTGGGAAAGTAGGCGGCTATATAAGAGCTAGGTCAATTTCGCCTTTACGAAACCTCCTCCGATACCGCAATCCTCACTGAGTACTCTATACAACCGTTCTCTTGGGTCGAGGCGAGCGACGGCCTCTGGCTTATCATACTGAAATTGTTGGTGCCTCGAGCTACCGTGGACCGTGGACGTGACGCACGACGGCGACGCATCCGATGTTGAACCATGTCTACTATTCCTTCTGTTCAAGCCCTCAGCAATATTTACAGGCAGAAAGAGCACCTACAACATACATATTGGATGATGGACCCTGGTGCTTGAATATCCGGTCTGCGGTTCCCAAACGGCGGTGGATTCGAGCGCTTTCACTGCAGTGGCAAGTGTATCATCCAGGCTCCTCACAGGCATATTTATGGTTACATTGGCGGCAAAACGACGTCGCTATCGTACAGCCAGTTCGAGAAGACACAATTTTCGTCATCAAGCTTCCTTCCTTGGCACAAGAATCTACGATAAGCCGCTTTCGCTGACACAGAGGACTACGACATGCTTGCTACCTGCTGTATTTGCGCATCGCGGTCGTCGCTCCGGGTCAATATAATTCTGTGATCTTGGCGACTAGTATCTCTCGTATCGCCGACAGCGATGTCTGCCACTGTCAAACCTTTTGTCCATCGCAGTCAGAATGATAACCCACCTCTGATGAATACCTCGCCGTCTATTGGTGTTCTCTTGAAGTCGATACCTGTCAGGTATCAGCTCGAGATACTCGGTGTCGGTCTGTGCCGGCGATTGTCTCAATAATAAACCTAAAGTTGTGCATTCGCTTATATGGGTATGTAGCGCCCGAGTAGAGGATTTCCTAATGCAGTGTCTGTTGGAGATAAGGAAAGTGAACAATTGCAAACAGCTCACTGCACAAAGATCAAAGATTGCGGGTGCACCAACTAACCAGGGATTTTCCGTCCCTCCTTCACTCAAGCCTTTGTCTATCGATAGGAACGTCTTCCGCAGATACGAACTTTGAAAATTATGGACATGAGGTTTGCATAACTGTGTTTTCTATATGAGCAAACAGCGTTATATCAAGGTAAAGCACAAGCAGGTTCGACGCGTCCTTGAAACGACTGATTTTGATTGAATGATAGGTTGATTTGCAAGTGGGACTATTCCTTCAAACGTCAGCTTGTCCGTACTGGCATAGTGATCGGCCTACCCATGCTTCCAATTCCCAAGAACGCATTGTTCGTGCCCAGGCTTGGAAACACATAACAGGAGCAGCTGTCAAAATCGAGGAGGGAAGAGCAATGGTGCCGCTGTCTTGTTTTTGCCAACGATGGTTCGTGTGCATAGCCGGCACATCCAGTTGCAAGGGCAGCCCCGCGTTTAGTTTGCAAACTGAGCCTGCGCTCGATATAGTATGGGCCTGGTTCAGACGCCCAGCGAGGTCACGCTCTGTCTGCTCCGTCGCGCTCTGCTGTCCTGACTCCTCCAGTCTGGTGTACTGCGTTGAACCACTCAAGTTTCCTTACACTACTTCTATCACGCAGCGCATCAATCACGCTATACACGATGCGTAAAAGTGACTGCACGGCCCGGTGATCTAACTTTGACACCGCATAACTGACACTATCGTTAATGCTGACCATGCTTTTCTCCCACTGTCTACATTCTCGAAGATCAAGGACACCGTTCAGAAGGCAATTTTGCAGGACATCTTCATCTTTGAACAGTTCTTCGACGGTCTTTCAGGGCTGCGGTGCCGGTTAATAGGGAAATATATCGGTCGCCAATTCAGCTTGGTCTGGCCTTCTTTCAGATAGATATGCTCAGCAATGATTCAGGCATACATGACTTACGACTATGATACAGATTGAATTTTTTTACCTCATCGGTTGTATTACAGATGGCAGTCAGATGGGTCCCATACATCTGAAAAGAACGCGACAGAACAGCAGGGTCACGAACCAGCAAACATTTATAGTACCCTCTATGTCCTCCCCTTTGAGTCGTGTCATAGCCTAGCATGGTGATGGAATTGCGTATTCTTGCTCTGCGGAAAGCTTCGCTTGTATGGATCTCCCTTATGGTAGGTGCCCCATCTAATTTGCCGAATTGCGCTCCGGCATACGCTCTTTGATCTTGTTCAGGACTTACGCATCAGCCACATAGCCAACGCCAAACCCTCCGGCGTGAATGACAGGTACGGTCTCGTTGTCTTCCTCCTCTTTAACAATAGCAGACAATCGAAATCGGTAGCCGCAATTCTACGTATTCGGTGCGCTCTTCGATCAACGGAATGTTCATGCCATGGAATCGACCAGATCAGTGGTCAGGTTGAAAGAAGAGTTTGTGTCGTAAAGATTGCGGAGGTATGCCGCCTAAACGACCTTCTTACTATCGAGCGTGTACGTGTTATATTGGTATTATTACATCTGGTTCTTGCGGATTTGACTCATGATTGGTGGGATATTCCATATAATGCGTGGGGAAGCAAACCCGTGGGTGCCACCTGAGGGCCTTATAATCGCTGCCGTCGTGTCTAGAGACTATAGTGTTCTGCCTTCCCCCATTGCAGTAACATGATGGACTTCAAAGCCCCGTCGCTCGATGTATACATCGGTATAGCTGCTTTCGCGGCTATCGTTTGTCATTTCATCTACACTCAATGGCTCAACCCGGAACGACGCCTTCCTCTCCCCCCTGGTCCGACGCGACTTCCCCTAGTCGGAAATGTCCACCAGATCCCGCTGGAATACCAACAGGAAACATTTGCCGATTGGGCTCGGAAGTATGGTACGTCGGATTTCATCTGCTAATGGCTTATAACGATAACCGGTCCGTCCAGGAAATGTGATCTATGCTCAGCTGTTTCAGAATCCGGTCCTCGTTTTGAATACACTGCAAGGAGCACAAGATCTGATGGAGAAGAGAGGGGCTAAATACTCCGACAGACCGCACTTTGTCTTGCTGAACGAGTTGTGAGTCAATCGAGTATAACCTACTGCAACGGACTGATCCTGTACACCTCCTAGCTTCTTCCCTACATCAAATCTGGTACTAATGCCTTTCGGTGACAAGTGGCGCCGGCATCGGAAATGGTTCCAATCCACCATGGAGACAAAGACCTCTCTGGAGAATTACGTTCCACTTCAGATCAGGGAGACTGACAAATTGATGTCCGAGCTCATTCAGAAACCCAGTGGGTTTATCGAGCACATCAAGAGGTATAGTATGATACCATCATATCTATACCTCTATGCTGAGTAGATTGCTTATACATTGGTAATGCATGAACCAGGTTCGCCGGCTCTATGATGCTGGAGATCTCCTATGGTCACCATGTTAATTCTGTGGAGGACGCATTCATGGTCTCCGCAGACCAGACGATAGCAAGAACGGCTGAGGATGCAAGCTTCGTCGCGTCGCTCGCGGATTTCTTCCCAATCTGTGCGCATATTAATCCAATGTCGTAGTCACCCATGTTTATTTCGTTGATGGGGTGATAGTGAAGTATATTCCAGGCTGGCTGCCGGGTGGTGGCTTCAAGAAACAGGCACTTGTTGTCAGAGATATGGTTCAGGTAATGATTGACGCTCCGTTCCAGAGAGTGCGTGCGGCCATGGTGAGTAGGGGTAGTTGTGGGAATTTCTTGAGTTAGAAGAAGTATAGAGCTCTGGGACGGCAAAACCGTCGTTTACGACATATTTGATCGATGAATCATCGCGAGATAGTCACCTCACAGAGGAAGACGAAATTGATATCAAAGCAAATGCGTCGGTTATGTACGGAGGTGCGTCTACCACTCGACATTCGTAATCGCTGCGAACTCATCAGGTCGTTCATACCAGCTGGGTCCGACACCGTAAGCAGAGACTTTCATCCTCCGAAGATCATAGCTGATCTATAATGCAGACTATCACCTCTCTGATGACGTTCGTTCTGGCTATGGTTCTCCATCCTGAAGTTTTCCGAAAGGCCCAAGCTGAGATAGACCGGGTGATTGGAGCGGGGAAAGTCCCGCAGTTAGAGGACAGGGAGTCTCTGCCCTATCTTGATTGTGTCGTCAAGGAGGTGTACCGGTACGATACTGCATTTCATTCATATCTCCTCTAATGTTTCTTCTAAAGCTGGAACCCTCCCGTTCCACTCGGTGAGCCCTTGTGTCATTTTTTTATAAACGCAGCCTTATGCTGCACTTCAGGCGTACCTCATCGACTTATGGAGAATGATGAGTACCAGGGGTATTTTGTTCCAGGTGGCTCGATGATCGTTCCTAACATCTGGTGGGTCCTCATCATCATGAATCGGCAATCTTCGAATGAGACTGAGAGTTACTTGGACAAGGTCAATGGGTCGGGATTCGAATATCTATCCTGACCCTAATAATTTCCGCCCTGAGCGATTCGAAGAGATGGACGCTCATACAGCAAGCATGAGCGATCCGCGGAAGTTCATCTTTGGATTCGGTCGGCGGTATGTTTTCCTTCAGACTAGCACGAATTTGATTTACGCGCACACCTGTAGAATTTGTCCCGGGCGTTTCCTCGCAGACTCGAACGTCTGGTTAGCGGCGGCAAACATGGTTGCGAACTTGGACATCCGCAAGGCTTGCGACTCGTCCGGCCAAGAGATTACACCCGTGCCTCAATTCAAATCCGGCTCAATCAGGTATGCATTATCATCTCGGATAATTCAGTGCACTGAGAGCTAGTGCTGAAATTCGAAATAGTCATCCAGAGCACTTCGTGTGCGATATTCGCCCTCGCACACAGGCGATAGTGGCCATGATCACGGAGAGGAACTCGGTGCATGTTGGTTAGCTTACAGCCGTCTGAATCATTTTGCATGTATCTGTTCTCGATGATATGCACTGTCTTTTGTATCACAACGTCTATCTCACCAAATAAAAGCGTTGTATTTCGTTTGGAATTAAAGCATCTGTGCATAATCACGGAGTGTCTGCATTGTTGAGTGTTGGGTGAATGGTGCTACTTATCATCCCTCTGAATTGTGGTTGCATATGAATGTGTCGGGCGGAAAACGCTACAATTGAGAACTCCCTTGGTAACAGCCGCATAGTATGATCTAACATGAATGGATGTTTGTTGGCGCTGGCCTGCGAGCATCAAACATTGAAACGCCCCTTTCCGTGACGAGACAATGAGAAAAAACTATTCCGACACGGGGAATCGAACCCCGGGCTATCGCGTGAGAGGCGATAATGTTAGCCACTACACCATATCGGAGTGACAATTATGCTTTGAGCATATATAACAGTGAATCATAAAATGGTCGATGTTTCGCGATGACGACGTTGAGCATTGACTCTGAGTGCGACATTCATGTAGGACGGATTGGAAATTTGACACCGTCAAGAGTGCATAGGGTAAGAAGTGATATATCTACATATTCAATCTGTCAATTGACATCCGGATACATATCTATTGGATCAGGAAAACAAGCACCACTGTGCTATACTCAACAGAAAATCATGAAGTGAGCGCCTTAGCTAGATGCGAATATAAAAGTAAACGGTTCACCTCCATCACCAAACCTCGAGATTCTTCATATAGCTATATGATGTCGAGATATAAGGCAAAATCAATAGAACATGTACAAAAATTATAACCACCCATATATTGAATTATATGGCTGAGAGCGATTGCCAACAGGTCCAAAAGGTGAAATTCTTCTGCTTGTTATATGCTGTTATGAGATGTCGAAAAAATATGGTCACTCTAAATATAGATCTGTTCTGGATTTATTCTGGACCCAATCATAAGCGAGCGACGGATGATCCAGATGAACCGGTGCGCTGCAATTCCGTATCGTTTGTGCGCAATTTGCAATCTCAGGGACCAGAGATTAACATTTTTATATGTTAAATCCTAGCGGTACATATATTCAATTATCTACAAGAATACTACCAATAATCTCACTCATTATTCTACATTAACGTTCGTCGCCTGTCTCCGTTGCTGACCATAGACCATAGGTAGACAACGGCAGTAGTCGATCATTATCCAGTATATCATCCGTCATCTGGCCGCGCCGTTGGATACTGAATTATTCCAATGTCTAGACAGAAGTCAAGTATATCAATCGATGCTATCATTTGAAACGAGAGAGCAGACCAGTGCTTCAGCAACTGCAAGTCAGATTGAAGCCGCGATCTATCAAAACTGTGGTCAGCGTGTGTGCTAGTCAACTCGCAATAGATGTGGAGGTCCCCACCATGTTATTCTGTTACAGTACTACAGTAGTCGTGAGCGTTGATGAAGTTCATTAGCAGTCAACCCAAAGGTTAATACCTGAACTACTCCCAACATACCAGTGCCATAACTTCAATTGCAGTTGTGGTTGATAGTGACGAGGACGGGCTCGGACACTTACTGGTCTTGTCAGAGAAACTCCTATAGTAGCACTCACTGGCAGGGCGCGAGCTTAGGCGGCCACGCGTGAGTATCCTCAAGATGACCTCTGTATTTATGTGATAGTCAAGAGCGTCCGGTCCGGCATAACCACAAAATTGCCTAGATTGAAGCTGGGCACGGCTTAATTTCACAATAGACCAGGCTTTGCATTCTAGCACGGTCTCAGCAAAACGAGACCATGAGCCGAGAGTCATGAATATCCATTTTAGTGATGTGAATATTGGCGCTTATCTCCCGACAAAGAGGATCCAGTCAAAAATTATATTTTTGTCTTTTTAAATTTCACCCATAAATTCCGCCAGACATCTAGCATGCATACAAAATAGTTCATTTGGCATTCGTGCTATATTCTATTCTAACAGGTTATAATAGCTTATAACCGGTAGATTATATGTGAACGTTTTCAAATTTCTGACGATATGTTTGCACAAGTATATCTCATAAATCATTTATTCTCTAATTATATGGCCTTACATTTGGAGTATCGTACAGATAAGTTGCCAACTAGTATAACGCGTTATAACGCTGCTCGCAGTTTGGTGATGTCACGATATCCTTCTCAAGTCTAGATAAATTGACTATGTACACACCTCTTGCCAGTGCGAACTGTCGCTGAGAATTGAGGGTTACCTACTGCCTTCTTTCGTCTCTGAACTAATACACGTACTGAGCAATGCAGAAGCCAATCGACGTGGCACATTGCTTGATGATCGTCGGCTAACAGATCACGAAACTTGGTGAAATTTTGAGCTGCCAGTTAGGCCAACTACGTCGCATCCTACAACACCGACGATGTATAATCTGCCGATGCTTCACTTACATTCTACTCCCCGGGAACCAAGCAAGTTCGACATTTTTCATCGGATACATGGAAGTACTGACGCTGAAACAGGTAATTTTGGCTCTAGCTTTAACATTCCCAAGTTATGACTCATGATTTCGTTGTGAATAGCATCAGTTTATCACGAATCTCAATCAATTGCTGCTATTTTTTTGAAGCGGGACGAGCCAAAGCTATTCACGTCGGGGAAAACGATTGTCTTTCCCGGCATCCTGAAGCACAATGCCGCGTCCATCGACGTGATGTGCAAGGTGGCCTTCAGGAAGAACTACAGGGACGTGCTGCAGCATGAATTCACGTGTTATGAACATCTTCGCGAGGTACAGGGCGAGATCATTCCCACTTGTTATGGACTCTTTCCAGGGTGAAATTGATGGCGATAACATGTTCTGCCTCGTTCTGGAATATGGTGGTGAACGTTTGGACATTTTCACGCAGTGCATGGGTTGGGATTTCAAGTGTGACGATATTTCTCACATGTGCTCACAAGAGCTGACATAAAATTACAGGAGAAAAGCGATCGCATATTTGGAGGAGTTGCATAAGAGAGGAATCATGCATGGAGATTGGGACGAGCATAATATCTTGGTGAAGAAGGGTTCTGAGAAGAATCCTGTTCCAATGATTGTGGATTTTGGACGTGCACAGATAGGTCATGACTGCGAGGCTCAGAACAACAACATGCACATTGTTTTCGATGAGGTAACCCAAGAAGACTTTCCGTGTGATGAATTGTTTGATGCAGCCCGAGATGCCAATGCTTGGATCCCAGGTATGTAAGTACAGGCAGTTCCGACCGTAAGCTGATGTATTTGAGACGCAGAGAGTTTCAAATATATGGGAATACGCGTGCCTATTGCTCATGCAGGACTCTTGGCAGAAGAACTTGCAGAACAATTCGGACCTGATCCAAACCAGGCGTTGAAGGAGCATGGGATCGATGTGGTCGCAGAAGCAAGCAAGTCCCTCAAGAAATGCGAGACTATGCTGGCTGCCAGGAGGGCGTGCGAGATTTACATTCCATACTCTTAGTTGCCATGTATCCTGTTCACAACCACATCGCCGTATTTCCGACATTTGTAGCCGTCAAGATGACTACATCCGAATCAATACATTCTTCATCCGGCACATTTTCTTAGCATACGAGCATCACGTCGATCACAACAAAGCTCCAACTCACAGCTATGCGTATTAACGAGGGTATCACTCTGGCACCAACTACGCCAAGTTGCCGATCAAATAAACTCTTGCGCACGGTGAGGAGGGAAGACAGCAAGGACACTCACAAGACACGTCAACACCACTGACAATGAGTGAACGTTACGGTCGTGCCCCAGAAACCCCAATACATATGGATCAGGGAGCTTCACGACACTCCTTTATGGGTGGGCAGATGGGCCATTTACTGCCCTTGCTCGGCACACGGCGAACGCATGGGGTTCCCCAGAAGCGCGTCTCAACAGGCACGGACTAATTGATTTCGAAACATCGGTACAGCGATGGGGCGCAAAAAACGAGACGACTCGGAAGAGCTGTGTACTAGCTGTGCGAGCCGATGGTGTGAGGGCGACCGCAAGGATGAATGGAATTGATGTCCCGGCGGCTGCGCGGTAATCGCCTCCCTCGTGCCATCTATCTTGGCCCGGGAGAGACGAAACTTCGTCGGGGTTCTGACGGCGATTCAGCGCAGCCTGCAAGAGGAAGCTGCACTCAATGGTCGAGCGTGACAGCCTACGGGAAGACCCGAGGCATGGAAGAGCGCAGAGTCGAGAAGCGAGAATCGAGACTCGAGAGGCAATGCATATCGCACACGAGGCCGGAGACGATATGCCCATCATGACAGCTTCCATGCGGGGAAGCGTATAATGAACGGGTTGTTCGGCGGGCTGCTGTCTAGAGTGAAGCAGAGAATGATTGTTGAGTCGTTGAGTCGAAAGGACGTGCACCCCGAGGGCAGGTGCGTTACCATGCAATACCACTAGTGCGAGACGAACCGCCGCTGTGAGACCGACGACGTGAGCGCAGCGACAAAGGCACCGGAGACGCTGGCTATAAGTGCGCCGAAAAGACAGGCAGACGTACAGTATACTAGACAGTGAAGGGAGGCTAGCACTGGCCGGTATCGCGGTACATAGACACCATTTACGCATCTCCAAATAACACCCGCTGATACGAGACATCGCGCGACGCGTCTACGCTGCTGATACACGGAGATCATCTGCATGATCCAGTTCCTGGCCGAGGACAAGCGCACCGGTGTTGCCACTTGCCCAGTCGTCAGCCATGCAGTCATTGCTCCAGCGACTATGTATAAACACAACGCAGAAAAGTAGAGATTACCACATACAGGCGGGCGGTGGAGGCCGCTGTGGAAATCCCAGGACGCGAACCTCGCCGCGGGAAAGGAATAGGTACATGATCGGTGTGTGTGTGCGTCTGCGGGGCAGCCCGCTGTTCCGGGCTCGATCAGCGAGCGTATAGCATAGCCGCAGGCGGCAGAATGCCCGCTCGTCAATATCGCTGAGAAGCCATGCTTATTGTGACGGGAGGTGGAGACGACCACGCATGGACCCAAAGGTCGTCACACGAGTATCGTATCGTGTCGTGTCGGATGCCGAGCATTGGACTTGACAAGGATGTGGACGGGAAGCAGGGAGTAAAAGAGTGAGACGAGAATACTTCAATGAAGAGCCTTGATCACTGCTTCAGCACGGTCGTTTGCAACTCGCTTCTGGTCTCGTACCCAGACGGTATATGTTGCGGCATAAAAAGTCTGGGTACGAGACCACTCGCTTCATGTATTTCACAGAAGACGAGCCAGGCGCAGCGGGTGGGCGTATCTCCTCTGCGCTCGGGCGTCGCCACAGGGGCGGTGCGGTCTTCTGACGAGCCTAATAACACGAGCGATGCCATTTCCAGCGACGCCGATCGTGTATCGCAGGCCCGAGGCGCCGTGAGATGCACGAGCTTCTGCGCCCCGCACCCTCGGCAGTGATGTATCTCCGTGGATCCCAGATACAGAGCTGGCATGGAAAGCGCGCTGATATACAGGGAATGCACAGGGAGCGCGTCGCCGTCGCCGCCGGCGCGGACTCGAGACAGGAGGCCCGGATAAGGCGTTCGGTAGGCCGGATTGGCATGTCTGTGAGACTGGGCGTGCGCGAGGGCGAACGTGGGGATATGATGGGTCGATGGACAAGATGCGGGGTACGCTTCCACCTCATCGCAAGGCCCCGCGACAGTATAGCGCATTCGCTGAAGGAGCCTTGTGCGCCTTGCGCTCGGATGGAAAGCGGCGGCGCATCCTGACTTCCCGCGCTGAATCTGACGAACGGGAAGCAGTGAAAGAGAACGCGCGCGCGCGCGCACCTTCGAAGTTCGCAAGGGACTAGAGCCACAGGGTTGGCCGAAATCGACGAGCTCGTTTCGGGCTTTCGGCCAGTTTGTGATAGGGAATACAAGCGGGCGCAACTAGATCAGGGGCGTGTACTTGGAGCGCCACTGTGCGGGTAGGATCTGAATGAATAGGGAATCCGAAGCGGCCGGAGGGACGCTGCTAGCGAGCAGACTCGAATTTGTCTTGTGTGCGCGCCGCGGTGCTGGGGTGGCCTGCGCGCTGGGTCACTGATGCCCTGTGTGGAAGTGAGGGGTCTGCATCGTATCATGTTATGGTCGAGAGTCGAGACTATGAGGTCCACGTAGAGTCTAACTGATCTGCTGTCTGTGAGCGTGCATGGATAGAGGACTGGGACTTGACAATAACACGGAGCGCTTGAATGGGCCCGGCACGTATGGCGGTGGGGGCGCGGGGACAGCCTGGGACGGAGCAGACGGCTTCTATCACGGCAGCAGTAGGTGCTAGGCTGATATGGATGATAGACATTTGAGAAGAGGGCAGGGGAGTGCGGGGGGCTGCCGCCTCCGTCGTGTAAAAACATAGAGAATAAGTGGTCTAGCGTCGGAAGGCCGAGGAGAGAGCTGCGGTCTATAGATCGACGGGCGCTGGGGAGAACGAGGCCGTGAATGAGGCGAGTGATGGCAGGCCTAGGAGGGCTATCGATCGGCCGTGGTCAAGGCTGGCAGCTGGGCGCTGAGCGTGAGCCTGGCCTCGACGGGGTGGTTATGCCGCAGAGGACGCGACCGCGAGCGAGACAAGGGCTGCTCGCCAGGCGGGGCGTCGACGTCGGCCAGAGAGCCGGCGGGCGGGGCGGGCGGTGCTGCGGGGGACGGAGGCCGAGCGGAGGGTTAGCGGCGTGCGCGGGGTGAAACACGGGCGCTGCGCCGACGCCAGCACTCTCGCGGACCGCCTGCTGACGTAATCACGCTGGCCTAGCGGCGGGGGTTCCGGCTTGTTCCATTTTGGTTCCATTCATCTGTCCCCTTGCAGCTCGTATCTCTCGACTCGACCACCATCCGCCGAGTGTCTCTCTCTCTCCCGCCGCCAACCCGCTCGCTCTCTACTACCGTCGACCGCTGCGAACACTTAGGAGAGACCTCTAACCCCCTCCCCGTCTGGCACGCATCGCCGTTGCGTTGCCCACGCACTGCTAACCCACCTTCATCACGCCTCTGCCGCATTCATGTCCTCACAAAACGCTGTCCGTCGCTCCCTCTCTCCCTCTCTCGTCCTTTGCCCACTCACCCATGCCGCCCATGCAGATTCGGAGAAAGCTCGTCATTGTCGGCGATGGCACGTCTTTTTTGTCCGCTCTATCCGTCGCCTCGCTGACCTCTCACCCGTCCCTCTTCGCGTTCACCCATCGACATCGCCCTCTGGCCGTCCATTCAATCTGCCCTGCGTCACCACCCCTTCGCTGTCCCCTCCCCGTGCCTGGCGTCTCCCGTCTTCGCCATCGCCTATCATCCCTCTAAATGGCCGCTACCGCACTCCTGCGACATCCAGGCGCGTGTGGCAAGACGTCATTGCTCTGCTCGTTTGCACTTGGTGAATTCCCCAAGGAATATGTACGTCTCACGCCCGCTCCACTCGTCTCGCCATCTTTCCTTTTTATTCCCGGTTTATTCTCACCTCCCGTCGCCTCTCCGCCGTCCGCTGCCATACGCTTCTTGTCTTATCCTTCTTGGCGCGCACGCACCGAACGCTCACATTCTCCATCCTTCACCTCCCACAGCAACCAAGTGAGTCCCGTGTCATGTGGGCCCAGCGCTCAGCTCACGCCCGTTCGCACCAGCCATCTTCGAAAACTACGTCGCGGAGATTAGACTAGACGGAAAGCCGGTACAGCTCGCACTATGGGATACAGCGTAAGTCTTCCCATTCCGTGTCTCTCTGCCCATCCGCTCTCGGCCAGCACGAGCTCGCTTCGTGTTCGGCCCGCGCGTTTCGTCACCCGTTGCGCTTCGCGTCGCATCTATTTCTCATCCGCTCTGCTCACGACGTGTGTGTGTGTTTTCCAGCGGGCAGGAAGAATACGAGGTACGCATCGGTTTCATCGTGCGCTGCGCAGCCTGGCTCTGATCGCGCCTATCTCCCGCACGGCGTCCCCTGTCCGCCCCACTCTCGAACCGAACCCTGCTGCGGTCTGGCTTGCGCTCGATGGCCGAATCTTCCATGGAACGCATCATCATCATCATTCGCATCGCGTCATCATGCTCGCGTGTGATCGATGGCCGCTGGCTTCTGATCCGGCGCTTCCTGTGTCTCTGCCCTTGCTGTGCTGCTCTCGCGTCGGTTGGGTCTGTAGCGCCTGCGCCCAATGTCATATTCCAAGTCACATGTCATCCTCATCGCATTCGCTATCGACACCCCCGATTCGCTCGACAACGTTACCGTCAAGGTGCGCATCGCGATTTCAGATACCGCGTCATCGTTATTCGCGCGTCGTGTCTTCCGGTCGTCGTGTACTGACGGTCTTGCTTCACTCGTGCAGTGGATAGAAGAGGTCCGCTCCATCTGCGGCCCCCAAATCCCCGTATTACTCGTCGGCTGCAAGTCAGATTTACGACCGCCAGAAGGTGCGTTATTGGCTGTGCTGCGCAGGGTTAGTAGTGCTGATGACGATGGCTGCTATCGCGATGCTCCCCGCAATTCGCAAAATCCCTCCCGCGCTTGCGCATCTCCCACCCCGCACCATCCCTTCCCTTCCATCTGATCGTCCCTGACATCCACGCCAGGCTCACCGAGCTCGGATAATTACGTCACCCGGGCGCAGGCGGAGCGCGTCGCGCAGCTGATCGGCGCGCGCGCGTACAAGGAGTGCAGCGCGCTGAAGATCGAGGGCGTGGACGACGTGTTTGAGGCGGCGACGCGCGCGAGCATGCTTATGCGCGAGGGCGTCCCGTCGCACGTCCCGAGTGGGGGAAGGGGGCATGAGCGGCGGGGGAGTAGGAGTGGGAATCGGGATTGGGAGGGCGGGAAGTGTTGTGTTATTTGTTAGGCGTTAGGTGTGCTTGGAGGCGGAGGGGAAGGGGGAGAGGAGGAGGAGGAGGAGGGATAGTGCGGTCGGAACGGAGCACGGACAGCGAGATTAATGCCTGCCTGCCTATTCTGTCAGTCGTCCCTAATACTGTTCCGTGCTCTGTTCGTCGGTGCTGACGCGCGGGTGTGCACGCACGCAGGTCCCGGCCGCGCCGCCCCACTGTGCTTGCAGCTTGTATGTATGTGCGCGTCCCATGCGTCGCGCTTTGCTTATCGTCACCATTACCGGCATCGTCGGCACTCATCGCATCCGTCATCGTCATTCTATCTCAATCGTATATGGACTGGACATTTTGCTTCCCTCTCTCTCCTTTCGTATCTCTCTATCTCTATCTCTCTTCACTCGCTGCTATATACATACGTACGTACCCGTGCCGCTCCCGCTCACGTTCTCATGCTTCCATGGCCACGTCTCGCGTCCCCACGTTCGCTGTTTGTGTTTTCGTTTCCATTCCCCTCCCCACCCCCAAACCCATCCCATCCAGGCCTCGTTTCTCTCGACATCTATGTTTATGTTGAGTGCATCTCTCCGATGATATATCTACACTCGTTGCTTTGCTGCGTGTGCGTGCGTATGCTGCGTGTGGGCCTTTGAGGTGTGTACAGCTCGATTGATGGGTATTCGCGGTTTGTCATGTCTGTCGTCCCATTCCACTCGGTGCGTGAGCTTCTGTTTCCAGCGGAGCGCACCCTGTTCAGGCTGTGCTGTCCACGTGTGTTGGGCGGTCGCTGCATGCTTTGAGCTGCCGGATGACTGGCATTCAAACTGCAGCTGGTGCCGCACATTGGTGACGACGCTCTTCCGCCCATGCCCGTACCACCGAGCGCACATCATCGCCACTGCATATGCTTGATCGACAGCTCGGTCCTGCGTGCTGGAATCAGCCACGGTCGGAACACGTCTCAGTCGCGCAGTCTCCTTACCCGCGCGCCCGCTTCCCGTCCGATAGCAAAAACGCGTCGTTCATGCCCAGCTTCTGCGTCAACTTGGAGAGCAGCGTGAGGGATGGAGTTAACAGGCCTGTGACGTGCAAGAGAGAGAGAGAGAGAGGGAAGGGAACTCGTGCTCACCTGTTTCCGCCAGAGATCCGACTCGCGCGCGTAGCTCGTCCACTCGAACGCCAGCTCGCGGAGGTGCGCGAACGCCGGGCGGGAGAGCACGTGCCGGATGCGCTGGAACTCGGGCCTGACGGCGAGCTGCTTCCACGCGCGGATCCCGATGGTGAGGCGGGCGAGGTGCGGCGACGGGACGGCGGCGAGGAGGGCCTCCGTCCAGCCGACGGGATCGAGTATGCCCTGCAGGAAACGGACGCGCAGCGATTCGAGGCGCGTGCTGTGGGCGAGGAGGCGTTCTGCGTCACGCGTGAGACGGGGTTAGGCGGCGGCGATCACGTCTGGGAGGGGGGGGGGAGGCACGCACGCGGTATGCACGATCGCTCGATCTCTCGGTCTGTCATGCTGTCGTACCTGAAGTCGATGCTGAGGTGGCGGAGAGAGGCTCCTGCGGCTCGCAGCACGTCTTCCGCGCGGCTGTAATTGCTGGCGTCGACGAACTGGAGCTCTAGGGTGTGCAGGGCGGACAGCGGGGCCGTGGCGAGCAGCCAGTCGCCGAGGACGGCCATTTCCTCCCGGAAGTCGAGGTGCAGCGTGTTGAGCTGGAGAAGCTGTCCGGAGCGCAGGCGGGCGGGCTGCTCGGGGCCCACGGTCGTCCAGGTCAAGTGCGTGCAGCGCAGGTCCGTCAGTGCGGGGAAGGCGCAGACGAGCCGGCGGACCTCTGCGAAGGTGGCGAACCTGGAGCACGCAGAGGCTGAGCGCCGTCACGGAGGCGAACGCCGAGAGCGCGGAGAAGTAGAGCGGCGGGAGCGGGGCGGGGCGGGGGCCGTGCGCGTAGTCGCGCTCGATGCGCAGGTGCTGGACGTGGGTCAGCTTCCCCGCGAGGAGGGTCGGGAAGAGGGCGGAGGTGCGGGGGGAGTCGGGTTCGAGGGTGTGGTAGACGACGAGTTCGTGGACGCGCGCGTCGATTTCGGGCGAGCGGAGCAGGAGCTTGGAGAAAGCGGTCGAGGTGGCGTGCTCTGCGGATGTGGATGTTCCGGAAGAGGTGGTAGCGGCTCCTGGGGAGCCACCGGCGGCATGTCAACGCGCAGGCGACCAAGGTTTGACGGTCGTCCCACAACATGTCGATGGTGTCTTCGCACAGCTCAATGGGAAGGACGGCATTCTGAAGGGACGGGTCCGGCGCACGGTCATGGAGGTCATAGAGTCCTGATCGAATGATCGAAGGCAAGTCTAAGCCACCACCAGGGTATGTATGAGTGACACAATGATCGTCAGACCGTCTCGTACGTACGTACCTGTAAATGCCAGAGCCTCGGGAGGAAAGTGGAGGACAGTTCAGGTGAGAGGGGAAAGTCGAAACTTATACTGTTATAGATCAGCCTATAAGTACTATGTAGGCAGGCTGTGTCAAGCTGTCAGCAAGTAGTACAGCCGCCTCAGCTGACCCGCGTAGTACAGCCAACATATGAGACAAGCGCATGAAGATCCTCGGAGATAAAAGATTGCAAGTGAGACAGTGACGAAAACCCGTCGCTCATTGTCAGGGGGAGTCAGTGGGAACCTGTAAAGTGTCGTTTCTTGGGCTGTGGTGCCGAGTGTGGGATGCTGTGCTTCAAGTTTCATTGTCCTCATCCTTAGGATTGTCAAGATACAACGGTGCACGACGAGAATACCCGCCGTATATCTTCATGGTGAAAATTCGCTGTAGAAGCGTCTCTCGGTTGAAACTTGTCGTCGTGAACTATGACTAAGATTCAGGATGCCATAAACGTCTCTAACACTAATAATTTACAATACAGTGTAGCGGCGTTCCTTTTCACACCACCGTTCCTTTTCACACCAACGGATAAACTCCGTAAATCATGTTGGATTTCCCTGAAACTTTGCATATATACTCTTGTAGTACTAAGCTATAATTTTACCAATTTTGAGAGTGGTCCATTGAGTTGAATTGAACGGGCAGTGTTTTTAAGGTCGAAAATCAGGTGAGATCAAGTACAGATCACTTTTATGATAGCTTTCGTTCTTAATCTCTTGATATTCAAACAATTTTGTACACATTACTTGGAACTATATATCCATGGGTGCAAACTCCTCTCACAGACTAAGAGAATCAGACATGATATGACAGAGATATTCAAGATATTTGAGTCTGACCCGAGAAAGTGTGACAGACGCGCGACTGTCTTTCGGCATGTCCTGTGTCACGCTACCTGCTAAACTCACCGCGCGGCAGGCAACTGTCACACCTAGTCACGCTGTGAAAAGGAGTGCTTTTGCGTGACTCCAAACCACTGCGAACGTTTTCAGGTCGAAAGTGAGATAGGCATTGAATACTCGGAAACTATTGACACAGAAAGTATGTTTAGTCAATTCTGAATTGATCTGTCTCTTCAGAATTTTGTCGAATCTGATTTTAGGCTAGCGAGACTGAAATTTCACTTTGATGTGAAAAGGAACACCACTACACTGTAGTGCTCACTGCTCAGGCAACTGCGATCATCTTGAGACGTATCGATCAAATGAAAACACGGCCTGCAAAAACTTCCGACACGGGGAATTGAACCCCGGGCTATCGCGTGAGAGGCGATAATGTTAGCCACTACACCATATCGGATTGAAAGTAGCTCCCACCTATATCTATACTGCCATTCGCGACACCACTATTTATCTCCTTCAATCGTTTCTCATAATCTGTCTTGCGACGGATGGTACACTGTTCTACTATTTTCCTAACTCTCATAGTACATATCGAAAGTCTCTGTTCTGAATATCCGTCAAGTCCAGATATTCCTGCGAATGCACCAGGGCACAGATGTTAGCGGGATCAGTGACACGCATAATGCGTCACACACCTTTTCTACCTTCCGCTCTACGCGTGTCCCGTCCGGCAAGACAACCTCTATGTATACATCGTCATATGTAATGTCAGGGGGTTCTTGATCTCTTCGTTTGTTCTCGCTAGCCAAGAGCCATCGAATGACAAGTAGAAGGACCATGCAACAGGCATAGCAAGCTCCAATAATCGCCCACGGGACATGATTTCTGGTGGCCGATGCGAAAGAAGGATATGAGTACATCTCCAGTCAGAGGAAAAGGAGCTTACTTACCGAGGAACGTATTTTGCCTGCCACATGAAGGGGCCGGCCGAGTTGCCGACGCAATAGCCTATGAGCATGATCGCGTTCACCGTCACTTTCTTCGTATGTCCAGCAGTCACGTTTGTCAACCAGGAGAGCGCTAGGACGAATGCCGTGACGCTGATATCTATTCATGATCACGACACCTGTCAGCGATCGTGATGTCATACTGCGACCATCATAGCAAGACAACGATGACAAAAACGCGGTCATACTGCGCGATTGTAGCAAGACTGGACGTACTGGTTAGCTCTTGTCCACACAACAAGCCAGCTTTGTTGCTCCAAGGAAGGAGATTGACCAACATGATTCCTAGTATGGTCGGGAGATACCAGCACACTCCGACATAGGCTCTTCCATTGTGCAGGCGCGTCGCCAAGTTCACACCTGATGAAATCGTCAGGATCTCGATGGTTCCGCTGACGATACTGAACAGCGTTGTCTCCAGGTTAGTGAAGCCAAAAGAGTCCATGATGATTTGCGTCTGATTGGTCAGGCTATTGGGCACGTTGTCGATCGCGGAGAATAGGAAGAAGAGCCACGTCTTGGGATCACGGAGTGCTTCGTAGAATCTAGATCCCAGAAGTCATCAAACTGTGCGTATAGTTCACTGGTTTGAGTTCTCACTGTTCTTTCTTGAATCGCTTGTTCTCGACACCAGTTTGATTTGTCTGGGCGTCATGAGACAAGGTTACAGATATTTGAGCCAGTTGCACTGACCTTCAGACGCTGCACTGCAGTTACGCGCTCTTCGTGAGTCAGGAACCACGCGGTCGTCGGCGAATCTGGGAATACTATCCTATATTGTCTTGTCACTAACAAAGTCATCCCCGAGTCGATCGAAAGTGCTCACCAGAAAGCGACGGCGGTCACAACGGTTATAGATCCTGTTATGACAACTAGCCTGCGTGAAAAGAGTAAACAGAGCTGATATCATTGCGAACAAACCGCGCCTTACCATTGCCAAGGCTCGAAATTCTTCGTGTGCGTGTGCAATGTACCGAAACTGACGAATCCCAGGATGATCTGGGCTGTGCGGAACATCTTATCACTGTATTATCGTCCAAACGACTAAGAACATACCCGTTCCATTCATCATGACTGTGCACCAAGGCAAGAAATAAGCGGCGTTATTCATAGATTCGTCGTGTGATAGCGGAATGGTTGCTCACACCAATAGCCTACGCGAAGCGTCTGTTCGGTCCGTGTGTAAAACATGGACGTGACAACCATGAAGCCTGCCGTAATTGAGCCCTCGCACATGCCTAAGACCAACCGACAAGCGAGGAGCCCTCCAAAGTTCTTGCACGCGGCATGGCAGCATAGTGCAATACCCCAGATGAGAATATTTAAACTTCACGCAGTGAAGATTTTACGCGGCGATTGTTAGTATGACTGAGATTGCCAATATGAAATTCTCACCTCAACCACTTGCCGACAGGTAGGCGTTGAAGGGCAAGGTTCTGTGGATACTCAAAGAAGAGGTAGCTGAGATAGAAGATCGTGCCAAGCCTTAATGGATAGAAGTATCAGGGCAGGTGAAGACATGCATAGTCACATATCCGTCTACCAATTATATCTACGGAAGCAGACTGTGAGAAAGGTTTTGGGGTAAATAAGATCAGCACATACTCATTCGTCGTTAAGTGCGTGGCCGTCCTATGAAAATTGGAAGTACATTAGCTCTGCTCATTGTCACGCGGGCTGTGCGTACTTGAGCCCCAGGATAGCCGCATTTCCAAGAGTCAGCTTATCCATGTATTGTACCCAGTAGATCGCTGTCAAATATCCGGTCATGCTTCGGAACCCTTGTACAGAGTAAATAGAGTGACTCACTGCACATAAGAGGCATGATATGCCAATCGATCTTCCGCCGGACACGCAGAGCCTCCTTAGGATCTACCTCCACAACTGTCCCCGCGACAAGCTGCGCTCCGGTATCCACATTCTCATTGACGACAGCGAGGTGTACGCCATCTTTCTTTTCATCTTGGTCGTCGACAGACACCTTCTCTTCATGTTCTACAGAACTCATCGTGTGCGAGAAGGGGAGACGAGCAGAAGAAGCGAAACCGAGAACCCTGGGAGAAGAAGGCTGCCATTATAAGCATCGACGGTGCCCCGTACAAATAGGTCCGCGGATTGAGGGCCCCGGAACACGAGGATGCCAGGCAGATTATAGGGTCATCATGCCTGCTCCATCTTGCCGAAGTAAAGAAGCGTTCAGAGTTCGGAATATATAAGGGAAAGACAGTGATAGGATGCACTTTCATGAGAACTCTTATCTATCTGCTCGACAATTAGTGATCAGAAGCTTTAAAGGGTGATGGATAACATGTTCGTAACGTGGCTCACATGAGTGAACTCATATATGGCCAAATCCAAAGTGGCTGCCTCTGTTTGGCGTGCCGGTGCGGTAAGCGTTCAGAGTACAATTTAGAGTCGGACGATGATAAGGCAGAGAACAAGAGACTTAGAGTAATTTCAGAAGGCGCAGACAACCAGGCGACTGGGAGGACACACCTGTGGTATATACGGGTGAGTGTAAATGTACTGATGGCTCAATGTGGAAGCTAAAGTTGCTGCGTTGCAAGCCGATCTGTGATCGGGTGGCGCATCACTTCAAATTTCAAAAGTGCACGCGAGTCGGAATCTTCAATCTTAGGGACCGTTAAGCCGTCGGATATTCACATAGGGAGCCGGCGTTCCGTCAATGGGAACCCAAGGAGTCGTCATCATCTCTTCGTCTCAATGGCTTCTCAAAGCGCCTGATGTACTCCTCCAACATCAATTGGTGTATCAGACAATCGGTCGTTCAACCAGCCCCTGGAGCAAGAATCTTCAAGTACACTCTCTCCTTCAGACTCTGCTCTGAGAGAGGAATCTTACACACAAACGTTGCACACCTACATCATCCCATACGGCTACATCATGAGTTTTGGTGTTCGAGCACAGAGACTTAGAATGCTGTCGATAGCTGCGAGCTACGCAATATGCTCGGAGTTCCGCTCTGCGACCATGTCCACTGCCACCTGTGCGCGAGGGCGAATGTCACACAAGAAGTGCTCCGGATGACTATGTAGAGTTTCAGCAACGGCTCTTGGTACATCACAATACTCAAGGCGAGAAACGATACCTGGTGGTTCCAGATTTGAAGCGAGGTACGGGCGTAATTTCTTGGCCGGACGAGTTGCGAGCTTTGCGGATGTCCAAAGTTGCGACCATGTTCGCTGCCACTAACCAGATGTTCGAGTCGGCAAGGAAACGCCCGGGACAAATGCTGGAGGCGTACACGTGAAATGGAATTCACGCTAGTCTAGAGGAGAACCATACCGCCGACCGAACCCGAAGATGAACTTCCGCGGATCATTCATGCTTGATGTACTGGAGTCCATCTCTTCAAATCGCTCAGGCCGGAATTTTTCAGGTTCAGGATAAATGGTTGTATCCCGACCCATGGACCTTGTTCAGATAAGTTTTGGATATTTGCGATTCATGATGATTCAGTACACACCAGATATTAGGAATGACCATCGAGCCACCCGGAATATGATACCCATGGTATTCGTCGTTCTCCGTAAGACGATGAGGTACGCCTGAATTACTGCATAAGGCTGTGTTTTGGATGAAATGACACAAAAGCTCACCGAGGGGAACGGGAGGGTGCCAGCTTAGAAAGCATATTAGATGACACACATAGGAAACTCAGTCTCGTACCGGTACACCTCTTTGACCACACAATCAAGATAGGGCAGGGACTCCCTATCCTCTAACTGCGGCACTTGTCCCGCTCCAACCACCCGATCCATCTCAGCTTGGGCCTTTCGGAAAACTTCAGGATGGAGAACCATAGCCAGAACGAACGTAACTAAAGAAGCAATAGTCTGCAATGTGGATGAGCTACAACCTTGTAAGGATATCTGCCTCTGCTTACGGTGTCGGACCCAGCTGGCATAACAGAGCTGATGAGTTCGTAGCAATTATGAACGCTGCGAAGTAGACGCACCTGCGTACAAGATGGAAGTAGATCCTTTAATATCGTCTTCATCTTCCTCTGTAAGTTGACCATCTCGCGATGATTCATGAATCATATATGTCGTGAGCGACGCTTTTGCCGTTCCAGAGATCTATCCGCCTTGTGGGTGAAGAAATGACTAGAGGTACGATTACTCACCATGGCCGCACGCACTCTCTCATACGGATCGTCAGTCATTTTCTGCACCATGGCCCCGATCACTAGTGCCTCTTTTTTGAAACCACCTCCCGGCATCCACGTTGGAATGTACTTCACTATCACCCGATTATAGAATGAACGTGAATCACCGGGAAAATAAAACAGGATGCATACAGATTGGGAAGAAGTCGACAAGACTCGCGACGAAGCTCCCTGCTCTACCTGCTTTTTCTATTGCCTGGTCTGCGAAGATTATGAACTCGTCATCGACAGAGTTTACATGATGCCCATAAGCAATCTCCAACACGATCGAACCAGCGAACCTGATTTATGTGTATGAGCAGTTGATGCCACTGTATAGAGGTATAAATATGCTGGTGCTATACCTCTTTATGTGATTGATGAACCCGTCGGGGTTTTGGATGAGCTCGGAGATCAACCTTTCAGTCTCCCTGATTTGAAGCGGAATATAGTCTTTCAGAGATGTCTTGGTCTCCATAGCGGATTGGAACCACTTCCGCTGTCGGCGCCACTTATCACCGTATGGCATAAATGCTAAATTTGACTTTGTAAAGAAGCTAGCGTTCGCAATATCAGTCTGCTTCTGTAGGCTGCATCAGATTGACTCACAATTCATTGAGCAGGACAAAGTGCGGTCTGTCGGCGTATTTGGCGCCCCTCTTCTCCATCAGATCTTGTGCCCCTTGCAGTGTATTCAAAATGAGGACTGGCTTCTGAAATAGCTGCGCATAGATCACATTTCCTAGACGAAACAGTTATTGTTGTGGGCCGTTTTGTAAATGAAATCTGACGTACCATACTTCCGAGCCCAATCGGCAAATGTTTCATGTTGGTATTCTATTGGGATCTGGTGGACATTTCCGACCAGCGGAAGTCGCGTCGGACCAGGTGGAAGGGGAAGGTGTCGTTTCGGGTTGAGCCATTTGGTATAGACGAAATGACAAATGATAGTGGCGAAAGCAGCTAACACGATATGTACATCCAACGACAACACTTGGAAAGTCATAATATCGTTGCAACAGAGGGGAGGCGGAGTACTGCAGCCCCTAGACGCAACAGCAATAGTTTATAAGACCTTCCAAACGCACCCACGGGGTCTCCTAACACTGATTGAACCATATCCATGATGTAGTCGGACCGTCACAGTCTGCTAGAAAAGATCTCACGGATTCTAGCGTAAGTAACACCACACAACTGCAGCCGTGAACTTTGTCTGTCGCTGTTAAATAGGAAGAAGACAAGAAGCATTGTACTTCTCACTCATAAGGCCCGAGCTATTAGCGTTGGACGCCATCTACCTTATAATCGGTGAGCGCTGAGAATACAGCTAGAAGGCGCATGAGTTCTGAGCGCTATTTGCAGATTAGACGCGACGCACCTGGTAAGACCCAACGAGTCCATCGTGAGGATGAGTCATACAAATGAGTTCTTCCACCAAGCGGAGGTATACATGCCCGTTCAAATGATACTATGGCATAAGTCAGAGTCAAGGTACTCGTAGGAGATAGAGGTTTTATACATTCGGTTCGTATTCCTCTCTCGAATATTGCTGTCGACTGCGCAAGCAGTCTGCCTCCGGTCTTCCGCGTTCTTTTCAGCGAGATCGGATCCGAATGACTGGCATTCGTGAAACGACCCATGCGGAGAATGGAGAACGGACATGTGTTGTGGTCATAAGCCATGTAATCCTGAGTTATCGCTGAGGAAACATACATGAGAGAAGGCCAGAACATGGATTGGCAAACGACTTATTTCTCTCAGCTTGTAAGCCCTGAGTATCCATGGAGGCGCTCTTCGAGGATAAGATTGTCAGGCGAAATGATAGTCTTCATGTTTGGGCCGAATATAGACGGTGGGAGTGGGAGAAAAACACGGTCCGCATGAACGATAGCGCTAGTATTGGGCGGCAACTTCAGATCACTAGGCCGTATAACATGCCTGATGGACACAATGTGATACAAGTGGCGAAAGAAAGCCCGGGAAGTACAGGATAATTCAGTACAGTCAGCAGATTGTGACTCTGCCGGGCTCGAGCATCTGAACCTAGACCACAAAACCGCTTGAGAGCTCCTGCAACATCTGCAGCTGACAATTGGCATCCATATCGGAGACATGAATGACATTTCGAACAAACAACAGAGCTCGTACGAGTTGGAACCATCGATGAGAGCTGCTACGAGCCTTCCGGCGTGCTATCGTGTTGCTCCCAGTCACAATGAGTGCGTCCGAGTCCTCAGCAAAAGTGACGAGGTGTGTATACGACAATCACTGTTGCAGTGAATCATTAGTTTATCAGACACACGACGTACGTACCATAAGTATCTCTGTGCCCATTCGAAAATGGTGAAAGGAGATAGCTTTACAAAATTGGCAGAGTGTGGTACATGTTAGCATTCGGTAATCAGCGACGCTCAGTAATTCACGGCGTCTATGGTCTGTGGGAGACTAGTGGACTGCCGTCGCGTGTGATGGTCTATGTAGGTTTGAATGCTCAGCAGAGACAATCTGCATCACCTGCTGAACTGTTAAGTCTGTAACACTCGAGCTTTGTATGCTAGACTTCGATGACGATCACACAGCACCCTTGGCCGATGTCATCATAAGGACATCGCGGTCATGTATAATATCTCCGAGAACAATGCGAGGCGTTGAAGCGAGGCAAACATACAGACTCACTCGCCGACACTCGCACCCGCCATTGTGACAACCGGCTCCGAAGAACCTCGAGAGCAAGATTCATATCATGACTCCTCCTTACCAGCGCCGATAGGCTTATTGCGCTCCAATAGATGCGTTCTATCTATTCATGTGCCATGATGTGGCGCTCAGGACGTGAGCTTTTGAACGCTTGCCGATTATATGACAAAAAAATACCGCCCCTAGAATGACTCCGTGGGCGCAATTTGAGGGTCATATAAATTGTGCTCCAACTTGCGTCCGGAGGCTGCAGTATTCTGCATCATCTCCATTGAAGTAACACCATGACTTCCAGAATTTTGTCGTTCGACGTATTTACCAGCGGTTTAGCTGCTCTCGGGGCTATCTGTTGTTATATCATCTACACTAGATGGTTCAGTGGAGACCACGCTGTTCGTCTTCCCCCTGGTCCGCCGCGACTCCCGATAGTCGGTAACGTCCACCAAATCCCGCTGGAATATCAACAAAGAACATTTGCGGAATGGGCTCGGAAGTACGGTAGGGCGGATTTTCTCTCTACTTGATCAAGTCTCTCTATTTTTAATTGGTTCGTCTAGGAAATGTCATATATGCCCAGCTATTTTCGAAGCCAGTCGTCATTCTAAACACCCTCCAAGTGGCACAAGATCTGATGGAGAAGAAGGGTGCGAAATACGCCGACAGACCGCACTTTACCTTACTTAACGACTTGTGAGTCCATCTGACACAAACTTACATATGCAGATTGAGACTCTGGACCCTAGCATCACTCCCAACTATACGAGTAATTTATCGCTTATGCCTTTCGGTGACACATGGCGCCGACACCGGAAATGGTTCCAATCTACCATGGAGAGCAAGGCCACTCTGGAGAACTTCGTCCCGCTCCAGACCAGAGAGACTGATAAGTTGATCCTCGAGATCATCCAGAAGCCCAGCGAATTCATCAAGCACCTTAAAAGGTATGCCACGCATCTGTTGCTACATTTGCATCGCATCGTCTACTTACGCAAAACTAGGTTCGCCGGTTCCATGATGCTGGAGATCGCTTATGGACGCCATGTCGACTCTGCCGAAGACGACTTCATAGTCTTGGCGGACCAGGCAATAGCAAAAGCGGGTGACTCCGGGAGTTTCGTCGCGACCCTTGTTGACTTCTTCCCAATCTGTGCGCACTCTGTGCTATTGTCCTGATCATCCTCAGCTAATCCGTTGATCTGGTGGTGATAGTGAAGTACTTTCCAATGTGGATGCCTGGCGGTGGCTTCAAGAAAGAAGCACTTGTAGTCAGAGGTATGCTAACCACGATGATTGACGATCCGTACTACAGTGTGCGTGTGGCCATGGTGAGTAACTGCGCCTCTGGGTGATTTGTTTCACCCTCAAGGAGTATAGAACTCTGGAACGGCAAAACCGTCGTTTACGACATACATGATCGATCAAATATCTCAAGGTGGTCAACTGACACGGCAAGATGAAGATGACATCAAAGGCTCTGCGTCGATAATGTATTCAGGTACGCCTGTCTGGATTTCACTTCTTACGATTCCTACGAACTGAGCCTGTTACTT
Source organism: Amyloporia xantha (assembly GCA_036971615.1). Classification (NCBI taxonomy): domain Eukaryota; kingdom Fungi; phylum Basidiomycota; class Agaricomycetes; order Polyporales; family Adustoporiaceae; genus Amyloporia; species Amyloporia xantha. The sequence continues at coordinate 889,472 of JAYKKR010000014.1, forward strand.
ATGCCAGCTGGGTCGGACACCGTAAGCAGAGATTGACACCCTCGCAAGCTTCTAGCTCACCCGCGTTGCAGTCCATCACTTCTCTGGTGACGTTCGTTCTGGCTATGGTTCTCCATCCTGGAGTGTTCCGAAAAGCCCAAGCTGAAATGGATCGGGTGGTCGGGACGGGAAGGCTGCCGCAGTTAGAGGATAGGGACTCCTTACCCTATCTTGATTGTGTGGTCAAGGAAGTGTACCGGTATGGTTTCTCTTTCTTTCTTTTTCCTGTACGCCTTATATAACGTCCTTTCTGAAGCTGGAACACTGTCGTCCCCCTCGGTGAGCCTTGACGCTGATGTGCTTGAAGCGGAACTTTATGGAACACTTAACTGACAGGCATACCCCATCGGCTTATGGAGGCCGATGAGTACCACGGGTATCATATTCCGGGTGGCTCGATGATTATTCCTAACATCTGGTGTGTACTGTAATCGTCATGCATCGCAAAAATGCAAAGCTTACTGTTATCAGGGCCATGAGTCGGGATCCAAGTATCTATCCTGAACCCGAAAGATTCGGGCCTGAGCGGTTTGCAGAAATAGATGCAACTACAGCAAACATGAACGATCCGCGGAAGTATATCTTTGGTTTCGGTCGGCGGTATGACTCCTTTCTCTGAACTGACATGAACACCATCTTTACGTGCACACCTGTAGCATTTGTCCCGGGCGTTTCCTCGCAGACGCGAATGTCTGGTTGGTAGTAGCGAAGATAGTCGCGACTCTGGATATTCGCAAGGCTCGTGACTCGTCAGGCCAAGAGATTATGCCTGTGCCGCGCTTCAAACCCGGCTCGGTCAGGTATGCGTTCTCGTCTCGATTAGTTCCTACCCAAAGCGAGTGCTAAAGCTTAGAACAGTCACACAGAGCCCTTCTTGTGTGATATTCGCCCTCGTACACAGGCGATTGTGGACATGATGGCGGAGCGGACCTCGGAGCATATAACTTAGCGCACAGCCATCCCTGGCACTTCATAGGTGCCTGTGCTCGACCGGATCTTTGTGAATGTAGTCGGATGGGATAACGTGGGAAATGCCGTCTTTGGCAACACACTGTCTGTATGTCTCATCAATAATGGCGTGATAACTTGATTTACCATCTCGTGTGGTACGCAAGCATAAGGGCACTCTATTATGCATGTATAAGCATGCAGGAGTTTACAGTGGTGTGTACGTACGTCTCCCCGGCAATAATACCGGCTCAAACCACGTCTAGAATCAAGGGACTGCTATTGCGGTCGCGCTTGAGCCTTGTGGAAATCATTGTGCATCAGCCCAGAGCTAAGATGTTATGGTAAATGGAGATAGATATAAGAGTCTGGATTGCGAAAAGACGGAAAATTTACATATGACATAAGAACGCATCACCTACGACGAGAGGCGAGACACGAGTCAGAGCTGCTGCACAAGTCGTCTCATCTCTGCATTCGGGATACTTGTATGACGGAAAAAAAGTAGCCAGGGCACAAGATTTGCGCTTCCACATTTGCCGAGGTCTTGCTAAAGTGTGCAATGTCGATCTCTGCTTTGTCCTAATGAGCTACATAGATTGCAATGAATCACGATCAATTACGCATTTCATCAGCAGCAAGGCACGCACACCTTGACACGCGCGAACTTTCGAGTTGAAGTCTGTGTCGGGTACGCCTGCCTTCCGCTGATATACACGAACCGGAATGGGTCATCAGCAGACCCGCCCTTATCCACCCCGCCCTCCTTCAGTGCACGCAATGCGGCTAAAGAATGGACGTACGTCATCTCCGTATACTCTCGCTCGCTCATACCGTTTCCACTCTTTCCGAGGGCCCATAGGCACGCGTTGTTTGTAGCGAGAGTACGTGCGAGTTCAGGCGCCTAGGTGAGGAAGTTGGCGTGCAGTATCACGGTGGTTCTGATGGCTGCGTTGGGAGATGAAACTGCCCAGGAAGGTACGGTCCTCCGCGAGAGGATAGTAATGTGGGTGTCATCAAGGGCCACGCGATATACTGCGAGACCGGCTGGTCACCTAAGTCCTTCCTGTAAAATTCTGCTATACGGTCCAGAAGCGGGAGTAAGACACACCTACACCTGTTGCACCCGTCAGCATAAGCTTCATATGTTAAAATTAAAGCACAACAAAGGGTAGAAGCAAGAGTTGTGTATACTGCCACTGGTGCCAACAACGCGCGCTTTGGTACTTCCTGAATCCTGCACCCTTGCGGAGCATGCCGAATGACCACGTACCATGATGCATGATGCTCCATGATCATCGGTTTTGAAGTTAGCCTGCCACAGTGCTGATTCAGAAGTGACACATCCGCAGCGAGGCCGAGTCATTGTCTGACACGTGAAACAGCCCATTCGCACTTATCAAATCTTTGAATCCAACTTGGAGGCACATGCGATGCATTCATTTGAAACCCGTGTCATCGTTGAGGTGAAACTCTCCTATACATCTTCAGGTAACTCGCTGAGCGCGTACTTGAACTGGCCTGGTGAATATCTCAGTATGGTACCAGAACGTATAAGGAGGATTCAACTCAACACTTTCACGTCTATGCAACCCATCAACATGTCCTGACAGCGTCAATATCAAAATAGAGGGGGCCAGCACGGTTGCGAGCTGAATCAGGTCTGATTTTGCATTGCATTGTGCTGTCAGCTAGCGTCTCACGGCGCCTCCCCAGATCAGTATATATTCTGTATAAAGCAGTATTACAACCCAATAAACGAGGCGAGGACACTGTCTACAACGATGAACGCGGTAGCGCTGGTGAGCGGGAGGGCGGAGGAACTTGGTGCGTTTGAGTTATTAAGTGCTCAGATCGTAATTGATGTGACCTATTACATTGCATGAGACAGCGCATGTCAGCACCTCCTATCCGGTCCACCAGATTCGATGTTCCAGCACAGGTATATATGAAACGCGCTTGGGATGCATGCCAGTGGCTGTGAGCTAAACAATATGCTCCGAAGTCCGTTCCGTGATCATGTCCACAATCGCCTGCGAGCGGGGCCGAATATCACACAAAAAGGGCTCTGTATGACTATTTCAAGTTTGAGCACCTCTCTCAGCCCCCGAAACATCGGACGGAAAAGCATACCTGATCGAGCCAGGTTTGAAACGCGGCACGGGTGTGATCTCTTGGCCGGACGAGTCACGAGCCTTGCGAATGTCCAGAGTCGCGACTATTTTCGCTACCACCAACCAGACGTTCGCATCTGCGAGGAAACGCCCAGGACAAATGCTAGAGGCGTGCGCGTATAAGATAATGCCCATGTCAACGCAAAAGAACCATACCGCCGACCGAATCCGAAGATATACTTCCGCGGATCGCTTATGTTTGCTGTACTAGTGTCCATTTCTTCGAATCGTTCAGGCCGGAACGTTTCAGGGTCAGGATAGATATCGAAATCCCGACTCATGGCCCTGATCAAAATTAAGGGTTACATAATTACAATTCATATTTATCCGTACGCACCAGATGTTAGGAATAATCATCGAGCCGCCCGGAATATGATACCCCAGATACTCATCGTCCTGAAGAAGTCGATGAGGTATGGCTGCCAGCAACGTGCTATGTTAAGCCCCGCTTCAGACATATTGACATCGTGGCTCACCAAGGGGAACGGCAGTGTTCCAGCTGCAAGAAAGATGCGATATAAGACGTGCAGGAAGAAGAAAAAAGAAAGCATACCGGTACACCTCCTTCACTACACAATCAAGATAAGGTAGGGACTCCCTATCCTCCAACTGCGGCAGCTTTCCCGTCCCGACCACCCGGTCCATCTCAGCTTGGGCCTTTTGGAAAACTTCGGGATAGAGAACCATAGCCAGAACGAACGTAACCAGAGTAGTGATGGACTGCAATCTGGATGAGCTACAAGTTTGCCAGGGAGACAATCTCTGCTTACGGTGTCCGATCCAGCTGGCATAAGTAAAAGGATCAGTCCGTAGGAATAGTAAGAAGCGAAAGCCAGACAAACGCACCTGCGTACATGATCGATGCAGAGCCTTTGATGTCGATTTCATCTTCTTGTGTAAGCTGACCATCCTGAGATGTTTCGTCGATCATGCGTGTCGTAAACGACGGTTTTGCCATTCCAGCGGTCTGCGCTCCTTGTGGGTGACCAAAAACAACCCAGAGATGTGTTTACTCACCATGGCCGCACGCACCCCATGGTACGGATCGTCAATCATGGCTATTTGCATAGCTTTGACTACGAGTGCCTTCTTCTTGAAGCCACCACCAGGCATCCACATTGGGATGTACTTCACTGGCACCACCCAATCCCCGATCAACGAGTTAGCTAGGGGTGACCAAAACAATAGAACAGGGTGCGTACAGATTGGGAAGAAGTCAACAAGGGTCGCGACGAAACTCCCGGAGTCGCTCGATTTTGCGATTGCCTGGTCTGCCAAGACTATGAAGTCGTCTTCGGCAGAGTCGACATGGCGTCCATAAGCGATCTCCAGCATCATGGAACCGGCGAACCTAGGCTTGTGTGAGTATACTATGCGGTGCAGATGTCGAAACCACTGCGTGGGATACCTCTTAAGGTGCTTGATGAATTCACTGGGTTTCTGGATGATCTCGAAGATCAGCCTATCGGTCTCTCTGGTCTGGAGCGGGACGAAGTTCTCCAGGGCGGCCTTGCTCTCCATGGTAGATTGGAACCATTTCCGATGTCGGCGCCATTTGTCGCCGAAGGGCATCAGCGATAGATTACTCGTATAGTTAGGAATCATGCTAGCACACAGTGTCAACTTGCACGTGGAAGGTCGTGTTAGATCGACTCACAAGTCGTTAAGCAAGGTAAAGTACGGTCTGTCGGCGTACTTTGCGCCCTTCTTCTCCAGTAGATCTTGTGCCACTCTGAGCGTGTTCAGAATGACGACTGGCTTTGAGAATAGCTGAGCATAAGTCACATTTCCTGTAAGTACCAGTCAGCACGAGAGAGCTAGAGAGAGAATGCGCCGTACCGTACTTCCGAGCCCATTCCGCGAATGTTCTTTGTTGATACTCCAGTGGAATCTGGTGGACATTTCCGACTATTGGGAGTCGCGGCGGACCAGGGGGAAGATGAAGGGCGCGATCCCCGTTGAGCCATTTAGTGTAGATGATATAACAAGCGATAGCCCCGAGAGCAGCTAAAGCGCTGGTATATGCGTCGAACGACAGCATTCTGGAAGTTGTCGTGTTGCCTCAGTGGAGGTGATGTAAAGTACTGCAGCCTCCGGATGCAAGCCGGAGCACAATTTATATGATCATCAAATCGCGCCCATGGGTTGTCATTCTAGAGCCCGGAACTTTTGCCGTATACTCGGCAAGCGTTTAAAAAGCTCACTTAATGAACGCTATATGGCGCTAAAATCAACCAGAATGCATCTGTTGGAGCGCCCTGCGCAGTAAGCCTCTCGGCGTTGGTGAAGGGGAGTCATGATATGAGTGAAACTGACTTTCGAGGATCTTCGGAGCCGGTCCTCATGATGGCGGGTGCGAGTGCCTGTAGCAGTGCAGCCTCGTTTCATCATCATGCGTTGTTCTGCGCGACATTGATTGCCAAGTGCTTGTGATGAGAGCCAAGGGTGCTGGGTGTAGCGTACGAAAGCTCGATAGCAGGTTATACAGATCGTTTTCGAGTGCTATGGCTGGCATTAATTGAACCGTTAGCTAACAGTAACACGCGACAGCGATCCAAGAGAGTCGAAGAGTGTGCATAGGCCATAGACGCCGTGATCAAGATTGCGGTGGTGATGATGATGATGCACATTGACAACCGACTGTACATTGGTTGTTCATACACTTTGAGATATGTTATTCAAGAGAGCTCCGTTTGACCCATGTTTTGTCGTTGTGTTTCCGTATGCTAGCGTCACTGGAACACATCGGTGTAGATGTCGGGGTGACCGAGCGTCTTGACCGAGGTCGGACTCGAAGGTGTAATTGAATCGACATCGATTTCACTGACGGTTACACGGTGGGCTTCAGAGTCGACGTCGTCTGAGAGTATCTGTTGATGGTGAGCTCGCGAGATGCAGTAATCTGTGATTCTGACAGGGCCTGGGAGGCACGTTCGTCGGGCAAGCTGCCAGTGTACCTATAGGCTTACGCGGACACAATGGCCGGAGAGCCCTCCCCGGCAAGAATGGGTATCACTAATCCGCTCGGGGGGTCGGTGGTGTGCAAAGTCGCTGCCAGTATATCACACACCGTCTGCCTTATCGTCGACCTGCAAGCCTCGTCTTCTTCCCCTCGCTGTACTCGACGAGTTCCTGTTGCAATATTATCATGTCTCTTCGCAAGCTGCCGGAATGTTGGGGACATCGCGGGGTAAGCATCAGCATCAGGCCCACTAACGAAGACATTGACTCGCTCCCGCTCCCGCCCCTCGCAATATTGATCAAAGGCGTCCGCCGCATACCCCGAGAACACTCTCGCCAGCTTCGAGAAAGCGATTCAGGATGGGGCTGATGGCATCGAAACCGGTATGCAAATCAATCAATCGAGTCCCTATCCCCGTCTGTAACCGTCGCCCTAAACAGACGTCCATGTCTCTCTGGATGACGTCGTTCTCATGTTTCACGATCCGAGTAAGTGGTTGTCATGCACTATCACCGTTGGTGGGATCTTGAGGGTGCACGTGGGTGCTAGCGTTGGATAGGACAACGAACGGGAAAGGTAATGTCGCCGACCCCTGACCGTCTCCGCGCTTCGACCTGATTGCCCTCCCTCAAGGATACATCAAGGAAAAGTTATGGTACGGACCAGATGGGATGGAGCACCTGAGAACCATCAAGGAACCCAAGCAGCCTATACCCACCTTCGCAGAGACGGTGGCTCTCCTCATGAAGGTCAGCATCCTCCAACCCTAGCCGACAGATCGTCACGAACCTCCTAACCCATCCTCTAGCCCGAGAACCTTCATGTAAAGCTGGACGTCGACGTCAAAGTGTCCAATGAGCCCACACGCCTCTTCAAGCTCATGCACACCATCATCTCCGCCCAGCCCGACTGGGAGAAGGCCCTCGCGCCGCGCATCGTGCTCGGCCTCTGGCACACGAATTTCATCCTCCCCGCACGGGACATCCTGCCGTATTGCTCCATGTCGCACATCGGCTTCACCCCGGAGGTCGCGCGGCGGTACTTCTGGGACAGCTGTGACCTCTTCTCGATGCGCTTTTCAATGATGACTTCGGCGGACGGGCAGAAGTGCGTGCTTTAGCTTCGTTGGGGCTGTGGGTGGGTCGCGTTAATCGCCGGTGCAGATTTATCAAGGAGTGTCAGGCGGCGGGTAAGAAGATCGCCATTTGGACGCTGAATGAGCCGGAGGAGATGGTGGAGGTGAGAGCGCTGGACCGCTTTTTGTGGCCGGCGCGCCGTTTCTGAATACATTCACAGGCTGTGCGGTGGGGTGTGGACGTTGTCCTCACGGACGTGCCCCTCGTCTACCTGAAACTGCGCTCATCGCTCGAGAGTATGTCCTCCAATGCGTATGATACGATGTCGTCACTCATACCTTGTCGCTGCTACAGCGGATTACACCCGGACCGTGTCGCAATACAGCCGCAGGTTCCTCTGGACGAACCTCCGCTTCTACACGCCGGTCGTCATGTTCTGGTCGTACCTCACGAGGTATTACCTCAGGAGATATGTCGGCCCTCTGCGGAACATCCCCGCTATCAAGCTAGGAAAGGCCTGAGCCTGCGGGTGGGACGCTGAAGTGTGACTGTACGGCATGAAGTTTTGTTGACCGACCTGTACTGCTTTAGATGTACCTGTTATGACGGTGTACTGCGAGAAGAGTGTTTGTTTTAATCGTATCCTGGTAGATGTATTTCAGAGCCTTGGTTTCTATGTGGTGCGATATATGTGTAGAGTCAATGTCCTAAACGCGGTGCTCAAAGGCCTATCACAAGCCACGTTACTCTTGATGGATACAGGAGGAATCAACTTTGGTGTCATCCAGTCTCGTCTCGTGCGCTTGCACCATTCATATATTCATGCTGTGCTCGACCAGGTACACAAGTTATGAAGTTGGCGTGACTGCATCAACAGCAAACTTGCTTAGGTGCAAAAGTAGAGACAAAGAGCTGCAGCCAAGGCAAATCTTTTGGAAACAATTCAAGTGGGTAGGTCTGCACGTTCAACAAAATGGTCACTACTGTACAAGTCCATTCCGACACGGGGAATCGAACCCCGGGCTATCGCGCACACAATATGAGAGGCGATAATGTTAGCCACTACACCATATCGGATATAAGAAAGACATGGTTGTTAATTGTGATATCAAAAAGCTTCCTCCCCAATCGCTGATGTTGATGACCAGAAGGCTCAAGGCATCGTGCATATCCAGTGAGTGCTTGCTTCCCGTAGGCGGACTCTACATTGTCACCTTATAGAGGGGCAGGAGGATGGTAACAATGTGCATCGCAAAGACGAAGGCAATCAGCCATAACAAGTAACAGGCCCGCACCTTCGCCTACATGAGTGCACGGGACAGTGGATGTGGAGGAACAAGCGCGAATCTCGGAACAAGAATCACAAGACAACTTGAACCACTCTGTAAGTTCACGCGCCCTGAGCAGATATTATCCGACCATGACGACCCAAATCGAAGTTTCGCGATGCGAGTCATGAGGGAGAAGTCGCGGTGTCTCGTGTTACGTTTTGTGTAGCTCAAGGCTGACGTGCTAACCTAGTAGAGAGGGTCCGGGAATAGGGTGCTGTAGAAAATTGAAAGGTAGCACCATAGTCCGTGGAGTCGGTGTGGACTGTGGAGGGTTAGAGATGAAAGCAGGAAAGAGGGCGTGTCATAGGTGGATGTCAAGATAGAGTCGGTCGTCGTGACATGTCCGACATGAGCACACAATAGGACGATGCTGATTGGCCACTGGTGAAACACCGGTAGGGTGAAGAGAGACGAAGACGGGGACGAGCAAGACGGCCGAGGACGAGTGTGAAGTGTTGTCGCGCGTATGTCGCTGCGCGCTTGTGAGGAAGGATCAAGCGGATTTGGCGCATTCGGCTCCCCACGTCCGACGAGTTGTCGACGCGGTGCAAGGAATGACAGAGCCAATCGTGCGCGCGTGGAATGTGGTCGATGGCTGAAGCGCGGGGGACGCGTCGAGGCCGCTGTCGACGTCGAGGAGCGTCGGGTCGGGTCGAGCTGGCACTGTGGACGACGCGTGTGTCCGATCGCGTTCGCTGCCAGGGACGGCGCTCGAGGACGGCGAGGAGAACGATATCAAGCGGACTGCTGTCGGCTAATTGGGGTCGGCGTAAGAGCGGAGGCCGGAGGGCATCGGCGCGTTCGTCCGAAGAGACCAATCACCGCCCATAAATTCGTCAGGCAGCGCGGCGTTTGCCGGCATACGTCTTGATCCTCTTCCCCCCTCGTCCGCTGTCGCTTGTCGACAACCACCATGCTCAACCTCTCCTCTCGCACCGCTAACGCATGGCGGTCCGTTCAACGCCTCGCAGCGGGCATGGCCACCGTCGCCGAGCCCATTGGCGCAACCAAGGTCCCCATGTCTCTCTTGGAGCCCAAGGCTTACATCAACTACCAGCGTATTGAGGACAATCTGGCGATTGTACGCGAGAGGTACGCGTTGTGTCTGTCGGTGACATGGGTTCGCTCTCTGACTGGCTCTGCAGGCTGAAGCGGCCTCTGACGATGTCAGAAAAGATTGTTTACGGGCACTTGGACGACCCGCACAACCAGGAGCTCATCCGTGGAAAGAGCTACCTCAAGCTCCGTCCTGACGTGTGTATTCCCGCATACATTCATTGTATGTCTCTTGTGGCTAACGGTCTCCCAGCGAGTTGCGTGCCAGGACGCTACGGCTCAGGTTTGTGCTCATTTCTCTCGCACAGACGCGCTAGAACTCGGTGAACTGACGTCATGCGGACCATGTAGATGGCTATTCTCCAGTTCATGTCCGCGGGCATGGACACTGCGGCCGTCCCCACTACCGTTCACTGCGACCACTTGATTGAGGCCCAGATCGGTGGTGTCAAGGACTTGGCCCGCGCTGTCAACACGAACAAGGAGGTTTACGACTTTTTGGCAACCGCGACTGCTAAGGTTAGTGTCTTCACGAATAATCATTTGCGTCTTTCTTTTTTTGTTGCCTGGTCATACCCCGATCTATACTCCGAACTTCTTCTGTCATATGCTAACCTGACTGTCTCCAGTATGGTCTTGGATTCTGGAAGCCCGGCTCTGGTATCATCCACCAAATCATTCTTGAGAACTACGCCTTCCCTGGTGGTCTCATGATCGGTACCGACTCGCACACCCCCAACGCTGGTGGTCTCGGTATGGTCGCGTGCGGTGTCGGTGGTGCGGACGCGGTCGACGTCATGGCTGATCTGCCTTGGGAGCTCAAGTGCCCGAAGGTCATTGGTGTTAACCTCACTGGCAAGATCGGCGGCTGGACGACGCCGAAGGACGTCATCCTCAAGGTTGCGGGTATCCTGACTGTCAAGGGTGGAACTGGTGCGATCGTCGAGTACAAGGGTCCCGGTGTCGAGTCTCTGTCTTGCACGGGTATGGCTACGATCTGTAACATGGGTGCTGAGATTGGTGCGACGACCTCGATCTTCCCCTTCAACCACCGCATGGTCGACTACTTGAACGCGACGAAGCGTGGGGACATTGCCAAGTACGCCCAGAGCTTCTCGCACAACCTTCAGGCCGATAAGGACGCCGATTACGACCAGCACATCGAGATCGTGAGTGTATGCGCAAGAATTGTAGCCCTGCGATTCTGACCGTTTCTGCAGAACTTGTCTGAGCTCGAGCCCCACATTAACGGACCTTTCACCCCCGACTTGGCTACCCCGATCTCGAAGTTCAAGGACGCAGTCGCGGAAAACGGCTGGCCTGCGGAACTCAAGGTTGCCCTTATCGGATCATGCACCAACTCGTCGTACGAGGACATGTCCCGCGCTGCATCCATCGCGCGCGAGGCTACTGAACATGGTCTGCAGACGAAGAGCAAGTTCACGGTCACCCCCGGTTCAGAGCAAGTGCGCGCGACGATCGAGCGTGATGGTCAGATTGGTGCCTTCGAGGAGGCAGGTGGACTGCTGTTGGCAAACGCGTGCGGCCCTTGCATTGGTCAATGGGATAGGCAGGATGTGAAGAAGGGCGAGGCCAACTCCAGTGCGTATCTTTAGTTACATTATACAGCGCTCGTAGCTCATCTCATCCGCAGTCATCACCTCGTACAACCGTAACTTCACTGGCCGTAACGACGCTAACCCCGCCACGCACGCATTCGTTGCATCTCCGGACATCGTCACCGCTTTCGCGTTCGCCGGCGACCTCCGCTTCAACCCGCTCACGGACTCTCTGACTGGCGCTGACGGCAAGCCGTTCAAGTTCTCGGACCCCACTGGCAATGAGCTGCCCCCGAAGGGATACGACCCTGGCCAGAACACGTTCCAGGCACCCCCCGCTGACCGTGCGAGCGTGCAGGTAGCCGTTAGCCCGACGAGTGACCGTCTGCAGGTGCTGAAGCCGTTCGCGCCATGGGATGGCAAGACGCCGACCGACCTGCCGATTCTGATCAAGGTGAAGGGCAAGTGCAGTAAGTGATATCTGCTGTGGTGAAGAAATGGACATGCGTTGACTTGGGCCACTAATACAGCGACTGACCACATCTCAGCTGGTGGCCCTTGGTTGAAATACCGTGGACATCTCGAGAACATCTCCCGTGCGTCGTCATGTATAGGCTGTTTATTACTTATTGCTGATGAGCCTTTACAGAAAACTGTCTCATTGGTGCTATCAACGCGGAGAACGGCGAGGCGAACAAGGTCAAGAACCAGGTCACTGGCGAATGGGGCGCTGTTCCTCAGACTGCCGCGTACTACCGTGACCACGGTATCAAGTGGGTCGTCGTCGGCGACCACAATTACGGTGAAGGTTCATCGCGTGAGCACGCTGCGCTTGAACCCCGGTTCCTTGGTGGAATGGCTGTCATCACTCGTTCATTCGCGCGTATCCACGAGACGAACTTGAAGAAGCAGGGCATGCTCGCGCTGACGTTCGTTGACCCTGAGGACTACGAGAAGGTGAAGCCGAGCGACAAGGTAGACATTGTTGGACTGCAGGACTTCCAGGAGGGCAAGAACCTGACGCTGGTGCTGAAGCATGAGGATGGCTCGAAGGACGTGAGTGATGGTAGTGTTACTGTAATCGCTTCTTTGCTGATGGTTGCCTCAGGAAATCCCTCTTGCGCATACCTTCAACCAGGGCCAGATCGAGTGGTTCAAGGCAGGGTCCGCACTCAACTTGGTGTGTTTCTTAGTGCTTTAATGCTTGTTCCCGCCTCTGACTTCACTCCTCGCAGATGGCATCGAAGGCAAAGGCAAGGCAGTAGATGATGTTGGCGTAGATGTGCGGACGGTAGACGCAGCTGATATCGCGCCATGGCTGATCGATGACGCTCTTTTTTGACTGCGCATATTCATCCTATCTCGTAGCTTACTGTGTATTTTCTTCTTCTTTATTTCCTACCTCTGCATCATGTAATGAGCTAGAACGACCAATCAAAAACTCATGACTGGCTTACAGCAGAAACTGCTCGTATTTTGAGCCAGGGTGACAGAAGTAATCAATGACAAGACTGACTTCAATTTACATCGTACGAATACAGCAAACAACGGACACTTGTATGTCTAAAGTACATATCGAAAATCACGATTCTGAATGTCTGTGAGATCAAGGAATTCCTGTGAAAGAAACGAAAGCGTCAGGATATGTTTGTAGTGAATGTGCAAGGCCATGCGATGCACCTTGTCTACCCTTCGCTGCATAGGCTCTCCATCCGGACCGATGACCTCCACAAATGCGCGATCGTAAGTCTCGTCTGGTGGTTCCCTGTTGCGTCGTGCATTCTCGGCAGCGAGCAGGCGGCGGATGGAGAGGAGGATAATGGGGCAAGCGAGATAGCAGAAGCCGATGATGGTCCATGGGACATGATTTCTATGTCAAATGTTGACGGCGTTAGTACGCTGACAATGACCATATATACATCCACACGGGAACCGCCTTACCGAGGACGGTACTTCTCTTGCCACATGAAAGGCCCAGCGGCATTCCCGATGCAGTAGGCAATCAGCATGATAGCGTTAACGGTGACGCGCTTCGTGTGGCCGGCAGTGACATTGGACAACCAGGACAGCGAGAGCACGAATCCAGTGGTGCCGACGCCTGAATATGGGTACAGTGGATGATTGATGAGATCCCTCCATATCGGAGCACCAATTATGCACGCACCTGTTAGCCAGTTCGCGCAGAGAAGACCTATCCTGTTACTCCACGGCAGTGTATTGATCAAAACCACGCCAAGCAGGTTGGGGATGAAATACACGGCGCCGACATACGCACGCGCGTTGTGCAGTCGCGCGGCGAGGTGCACGCCAGTGTATATGGTGACAATTTCGATGATGCCGTCCACGCATCCTAGGAGTGTGACCTGGAAGTATGAGAATCCGAACGAAGCGACGATGATCTGGCCCTGGTTCGTCAGGCTGTTGGGCACATTGTTGAGTGCGGAAAAGAGGGCGAAGAGCCAGGTCTTGGGATCACGAAGCGTTTCGTGGAATCTGTTAGGGCATGAACGAAACGGGAACTGGAACTATGAGGGTCGACTTACTGCTCGATTTTGAAATGTTTATTTTCGACTCCGGTTTGGTTCGCCTGGTGTCGAATGATTGAGGCGCAATTACAGACTGCAAATATGCATTCCTACCTTCAGACGCATGATAGCAATAGCGCGCTCTTGCCTAGTCAAAAACCACGCACTTGTGGGTGAGTCCGGGAAATATAACCTGAAACTCATATTTCAGTGGCGAATTAAGCAGCGACGTTCTGCAAGACGAACCAGAACGTCACCGCGGTGATCAAGGTGAGCACGCCGGTAATTGTCATCAACCTACGAGGGTGTGAGAAGGGAAGCCTTGTAAGCCACATACAAAACGTCAGGACTTGCCATTGCCATGGTTCGAAGGCCTCCGTCTTGATATGCAAGGTCCCGAAGCTGATGAAGCCTGATATTATTTGCGCTGGGGGAGAGGTTCAACTTCAGTAATATAAACTCACTACCTGAAATTCGACCCACCAGTGCCATTCATGAGAACTTCAGGTAGTGTCAAGGAATTCTACTTCAGCCATACTGCGAAGCAATAAAAATATTGAACATTTACACCAATAGCCGACCCGCAACGTCTGTTCGTCCCGCGTGTAGAACATTGAACTGACGATCATGAACCCTGCAGTTATGGAGCCCTCGCACGCGCCAAGAATGAAGCGCACAACAAACAGACCGGGGAAGTTCCTACACGCTACATGGGCAGAAAGCGCGATACCCCAAATAAAGATATTGAGGCTTGGAGCCCGATTCCAGAATGTCACCACCATGTAAAGATGCCGAGACCAAGTGCTTGGTGACTTCGACATACCTCATCCATTTGCCTACCGGGAAACGTTGTAGAGCAGGATTCTGCGGGTATTCGAAGATGAGGTAGCTCAGGTAGAAGACAGTGCCAAGCCTGCCGACGGTATTAGACGTCCATTTACTCAAATAGTCGCGCGGATCGTACCAGTTGTATCTGCAAACACGTATGAATAGAGTTGCCCCAAGCCACTACGACGGTCGACGTACTCGTTTGTGGTTAAGTGGGTCGCTTCCCTGACCACAGAATACAGCGAAAAGTCACATTTTATACGCGGAGTTAGGAGTAGCGTTGACCAGACCTAATTCCAAGTATCGCGGCACTGCCCAAGGTCGTTTTGTCCATGAATTGAATCCAATATAGAGCTAGGCCTCGAATTTAACTCAATGACCAACTTTTACGTCGTGATCCTCAGCAAGACTTCAGCAAGCCGCGAAAACCTCTCAGATGTGGGTTTTAAATGCTTTCAGAAGTCTTGAAGAGTATCGAACGAGAAGTAGATTGATACGTACTGCACATGAGTGGCAAGAGATGCCAGTCGATCTTCTTGCGGACCCCTTCGGCCTCCAGTGGCACAAGGCTTGCCTCAGTATCCTCATCAGACAGCAGTTGAACCGCGGTGTCAATATCAATTGTAGCGACAGCAACATGAATATCTTGGCCATCGTCGTCCCCGTCGAGGGACTCGCTTGAGCCAATCTTGTGCAGAGCTACCAGGGGTTCATACTCGGCCGCAGCTTCCTTGCGACGGCCAAAGCTGAGCAGAGTATTCATAGCCGGAGCTTCCTAGACGCAATATATACACCAGGCAATCTAAGCTGCAGTCGAGGTGGCGGTATCTTAGCGTCTACATAAAGGGAGTTGCTGAGAGTACGGTTTTCGATAGTCTGCTTCAAATTCCATGGGCCCGACCGTAAGATGCGATTTCGGAGTTACGTAAGCAAATCGATCTTCGCAACGCGCCTGTAAATCTGTCCTCGGCGACGCGTCTCTCTACCATCTCCTCGGTCCTCGTAGACGGCCTGTATGAGTGCTTTCTATTTATTGTTACTCTACTAGCTATAATAAATGTCTGAGCCTGTTCCGAAACCACCACACTCTGAGCCACCACATTCTTATAAGTTCAGCTCTGCCGAAGGCTATGCACTCTGTCGGAAGATTATCTCGCAGGCCTTGCCCTACGATCCGCATGACTATCAGTTGGAAGGTATATGCAAAGCGTTGGAGGGTACCGATGTTCTAGCCATCACCCCAACCTGCTCTGGAAAGACAGGTTTCATGAGTATGTATATGCTCGTCGCGTGCGCCATTGCGAAAGACCCGACCCTTTGTCCCTCCCCCTCCTTGCGCAAACGGTTCCGCGTCGACCCCGCTATGCTGGTAATATGTCCAACGAAGGCACTTGAACATGATATGGCATGTATTAATAGTTTAATGACAGTAAAACAGACGGGCTTACTGTAACGGGCGAGATCGAAGCGAGAGCCGTTACGACGAGAACAGAGCAGAAGTTCGCGAACAAAGCCTAGGGACGATGCCCGAGTACTGGTGTTGGCTCGACGAAGAGAGATACAGGGCTCGGGCAAAGTTCTAAGTACCTACGGAAATAACCGAAGCCTGAGTCATCGTGTACAGTAAGCGAGCGTGCGCGAGTATCTACCAGAGTCCGTTGTATTTTTTTTTTGGTGGAGCGTTGCGCCAGGGTGGCGCAGGGTCTAGCAGTCGACAAAGTCGCCTCTAGAGCCCCCGCTGACGGTTCAGGGAAACGAGACCCCGAAAAGTGATTTCTACTACCTTCGCCATAAATTCACACTGAGGAAATGCAATTACGCACGCAGTGTGGGACTCAAAAAATCGAGGAAGGTCAATCTGGTGCACCATCATCGCGCCAACTAGTCTCCGGTACACGCTCATCCCCCGACTGACCCTCCTCTATACCCACTAAAACCTCAGCCTTGCCGCGGGCCCAATTACGCGGCAGGTCTTCCTCGTTTCGCAGTGTCTTCTCCCATGTTGCTTTAACTAAGGACTGCTTAAGGGCCTTTTTATCGTATTTTCTTCTATCTGTCATCTTACAGTCTATTGCAAGGTGTTCGTTTATCGCCTGCAGCCACTGCCGCTCTATTTCTTGTGGTGTATGTGTTGACGTGCGGCCAGTCTCTCCGTCCGGTATGACCCTCTCATTACGGATCTTCCAGATTAAATAGGCAGACTCAGACATGATAATTCGGTACAGTCTCGCGCTTTCAGCTTTGGCTTTGCCTCTTAGGTTATGAGACCTGCTAGGATCAGCTAGGATCGAAATCCTAGGCTGGCGCCTAGTGCACTCCTAGGCCGGTGCGCACTACGTAGACCAGCACCTAGCACAGTCCTAGGCACGTAGTACATGAGAGCAGGGAGAGGCGCAACACAGCAGCGGCCGTCCTGGACGTCCACCTCTGCTGGCATGTCTGTTGTACTGTGTAGCACAGGCGGACGTCCAGGATGTCCATCTCCACTATAGAATTATATAGGGTTTTCGTAACTGGGTTGGGGTACACTTACCTCCCTTCTAGGTTTGGGTAGGTCCGATTAGGAGCGGGGAGGTACATTTACGTAGCAAAACCCTGTACAGTAGGGTACTATACCGTAAATATATGAGTTGAGAGAAAAGAACGCGCTTCGGATAGAGCGTGCTGAAGCGCGAACGTAGTACTGAATGTACAGAAGTGAAGTATATGCATGAACGCGCATCCGTTTGCTCGTGCGGATGCGCGTTCGAGGCACTCGGGTACATCAGCAAAATCAAACATTTGTATTGTTTACCTTTTTCTCCTTATTTGGACTTGATGTCTTGTGTAAGGAAAATAAGACAATCTATAATGCGAGCGTGTCTTGCCCCAATGCGATCGACAGGTTAGGTGGTGTGGGCCGAACGACGCGCTGACTGAGACTATACGAGCGGAGCGAGTTTAGTCGAGGGAGGTGCGGAGTGAAGGCTGGCCGAAGAGCTAGGACAATAGGGTGCTGGGGATCCAACACCAAACCTATTTCGGCTTATATGCCTCATCAGGTCCTTAGCTTGGTAAGCAAATAAATACCCTGCATCGTACGACTATGAGAGTGGTACGACGGCTTTAATATCTTGTGATCATCCGAGAATAGAACGAGCCAATGGCGGATCCCGCTCATTTGCGATGGCATCGCACTTTTAGTAAAAACCATGACAAACCTTCCGATGCATCACGCATCAAAGAACCATCGGGACGGAGTTCCGCCGGGCCGAGGTTTCCCCGAAGTAACCGGAGCCGGAGCATGTGATTGATCAGTCACGTTACCACCACGTGGCGTCTATGACGTCACTCTGGCGCTTAGATAAGGCTCCATGTCTATGACGTCAGTATGACATCATTACCCTGGCGCTTATCAGCATTAAGGACAAATTGCCCCCGCCCGGACCGTTAGGTCCGTTAGGTTACCTTCGGTTAGGTGGTGGAGCGACGAAGCGACGACGGAGCTATGGGAGCCGAAGGCGACCTTAGCGGAGGAAGTTGCTGAGGAGCGGGAGACAGAGCAAGGCAATGAGGTGCTGGGGATCCAACACCGACCCATTTCGTCTTTTATAGACTCATCAGGCCCTCTATCTTGGTAAGCGAGAAATACCCCGCATCGTACGACTTTGAGAATCGTACGACGGCATAATATCTTATTAATAATTGCCGACGAGACCGAGCCAATAGCATTATCCCGCTATCGGGTGGACTCGGACTATGATGTCATTGTCTAGACCTGTCTCCTATTATTAGGAGTGACGTCATTCCGTCGGCGTTCCGCCGGTCCGAAGAGTCACCGAAGTAGCCGAGCCGGTGCATGTGATATCACGCAATCACATGTGCCACCCCTGACGTCATGGCCTAGGCGGGCCTAGAACATGACATCATCGAGCGCGTATATTAGACGCCCCATGTCACTTAGGTTAGGGGTTAGGGTTAGGTGGTGGAGCGACGAAGCGACGACGGAGCTATGGGAGCCGAAGGCGACCTTAGCGGAGGATGTTGCTGAGGAGCGGGAGACAGAGCTAGGCAATGAGGTGCTGGGGATCCAACACCGACCCATTTCGTCTTTTATAGACTCATCAGGCCCTCTATCTTGGTAAGCGAGAAATACCCTGCATCGTACGACTTTGAGAATCGTACGACGGCATAATATCTTATTAATAGTTGCCGACGAGACCGAGCCAATAGCATTATCCCGCTATCGGGTGGACTCGGACTATGATGTCATTGTCTAGACCTGTCTCCTATTATTAGGAGTGACGTCATTCCGACGGAGTTCCGCCGGTCCGAAGAGTCACCGAAGTAGCCGAGCCGGTGCATGTGATTCATGCAATCACATGTGCCACCCCTGACGTCATGGCCTAGGTGAGCCTAGAACATGACGTCATCGAGCGCATATATTAGACGCCCCATGTCACGTGACTATGTCACGTTACCCCGGCGCTAATTGCATTAAGGACTACGCACCTGGCCCGGACCGTTAGGTCCGTTAGGTTAGGTTCGGTTAGGTTACTATTTTGATATGACATCAATTAGTCAGCAATATTGTATTTCCGATTAAGGAATGTACATACGGTTAGGTTAGGTTCTGGTTAGGTTAAATTAGGTAAAACGCCTCGGTTAATACCGTCTGCGGTGTACACAGAAACCGTAGTACTTACAAGATATTGCAAGTGAGGTAGCGAAAGAGTTGCTGATCTCCCCCCTTCCGAAACAGCTGAAAGACACTGAATCAGAGCTCGTGAGGAACTACCATTCGAATCGCGGGCTGCCAGCTACAGCACATGAAATTATCAGTTATACAACGGTCGCAGGACTGCCGCACAGGGTCAGTTCATCCATAAGAGTAGTCGTAGTACCCTCCCCCCGAGCATCAGAGACATCCGCAAGCGGCACCGCCAAAGAGAGGCTCAGGCCCAGTTATGCGCCTTCCACACTTCTGAGAATGTAAAGGAGACCGCCAACGGGCGAACAGAATAGTCTCCAGAGTATAACAAATAAAAGCCACATGCTGGCTGACTCGCTAGCAGACACACCCTCCCACACGCTGGCTACAGTTTTCACCAACGCAGGTACTAATGCGCCCACCCAAATGGGTCCGGCGAGTGACGGTGCAGATAAATAGTATCGTCGTCAGAAACCCCAGAGACTTCCTCCGGCTGACTAAACGGCAACTGCGAACCGCCTTGAACATTTTGCGCCGCCATTGACGAACTTTCCGCGGATTGTTCGTTGACGACGCGCTCGTCCAGCTTTTCGAGAATCATCTTTTTCCAGACACTTGCGATGTCGGCTAGGTTTCGTGTTCTTTTGCGAGACACTAACCAGCGACGGTCTAGGATATCAGTCTTACGAATATCAACAAACTGGGTTTCCTCGCCTACATGCCAACTACGGAATTTCAACGCCGAGTCGAACGAGGCTCTGCCCGATCTGTCATCTTCGTACGGGTATTCTGGTGACCAGTCCCCTGTGGCGGCGCGTGTGCACCACTCACGCCAATATCCAGTGATGACGTCTCCAAGCTCTTTCGCTTGAAAGTAGTTCCATGCCTCGTTGAACTCTGACTTTAGTACAAGAACGCCTTGCGACGCCTTAGGCTCACCGCCGTCACGCGGTACACTGAGCCGTTTTTCCCATCGTTCTGAGATGTTATTCTTCAGCCAATGAGTTACGAGTTGTTCGAGATACCCCCTGCACATGTACAAGGCGACCAAGCCTTGCATGGCCTGTAAGTAAGTATGCTTAGTACTACTCAGGGTGGCAAGCCGCGACATCTCCCCTATAAAGGTACCCCTCTTTACGTCGAGTGGGTGATGAGATATCCATGGAATCCTTTCTTGGTGGGACGCTGCTTTGCGGTATGGCATGTGCTGCAACCTATCAAATTCGTCTTTGTAGAGCGTCATGTCCAGGAACACCTGAGACCGATGCGAAACGTTCCACTCAATAACACAGCCATCGAAGTGAATATTGTAAGAAATAATATCTAACGCTTCTTGTTCACTAGAAGCGTAGACAATTGCTAAACAATCATCGATGTAACGACCATAGAAAGGAACTAGGTCGTTATTCATTATATCACACTTGCGTTCGAACCACCAACCATACAGATTTGCTAGATCCGGTGAGTCCGCTACGCCCATTGCTAGGCCACGCAATTGCTCATATAAAACACCTTGAAACTGTGTAAGCAGTCTAGTGTTGCCAACTTCGAGACAGCGACGAAAGATCTCTCGAACCTTCGCTGCATGATCAGCTCCGCCACGTTCCGGATCCGCACTCCAATAATGTTCGAGGTAGAGCTCGTTAACGATTTCTAGACATTTGTCCAGGGGAATGTTTGGGTAGAACGCGACGACGTCGCCAGTAACAATGTACCAGCGACGATCTCGACGCAACTTCAACTGACTCAATTTTATCGCCAAGTGTTTGGTACCATGTAGAATGGTTGGCGCCGATTCGACAATCGGTTTGAGTTTTTTAGAAACGAATTTAGCCGCAGGATTTTGAATGGCCGAGTGACATGGGATTATAGGCCTAAACTTCACAGGATATTTGTGAATTTTAGGTATACCGTAAAATACAGGTATATGATGGTTACTCGAGCCTGCCGGTGTTATCTTAGACCGCAAAAAGTCTGACAGGTTAGACGGCTCCTCAAGCGCAAGGTAGACCTCAGTTAAGTCTGCCAGCGCATTCATTTCTGCACATTTTACTCGAAGGATATCGTTGGCTGTTAATCTGTTAAGGGGTCGATAATCCTTAGCATTTGACAGCACCTCCAAGGTTTGAGAGATGATCCAGGTGCGCTCTGACACCGCAATTCCCAGATTCTTGTCTGTAGGCGTCACAATGTAATCGTGAGCCTTCAAGAAATCTCGAACTTGGCGGAGATTCGGACCGAGCGGCTTAAGGTGGTCTTCCGACTCCAGCGACTCGGGCATATTGGCTAGCGTTTTGTTAACGAACAGCCTGCCTTTGAGAAGGCCTTGTTCGATGTAGTGCGGTAGTGCGGGCATTCTCTTCGCGCGATGCTCAGATTTTACCTCGTACTCTGGATCAAACCACTGATTTTGATCGGTCAAGTGAAAGAACAGTCGCCAATGAATACGACGATTGAATTCACGCCATGCATCGCGTATGAGTTCACGATTGTAAGGCGCATAGAACATGAATTTCATGCCTATACTTAACTGATATTGAATCTCACGGGGGACAGAGACACCGGTAGACAGATGAACATAACTTTTGAATTGGGACGCGCGCAGAACATCTACTGGCGTATTCAAAAGTACACAACGTACTGCTACAGGATGAGGGACTGAAAGCAACCAGTCCGGGAGAGAAGACGGACGACCATACTGATAAGAAAAAGTCCTCGAGAGAGCCTCACTCTCTGACAATGGCGTAAACGATGTGTTATCGTTATAGTACGCGCTTACTTGCCACCCTTCTTTCCTCCCCGCCCCTTCTTTTCCTTCGCCTGCTCCTTCTTTTGATGAGCCTTTACCCCACCCGCCGCGCGAATTGCCTTGGCCTTTCTGCTTAGGGATGACTGAGTTGCGCTTCTTTGGCGCGAACGAGTCGGAGGAGGGATGTACCTTTTTACCTCCGGGGGACGAGGAAGTTCCTTCCCTTTGCCCTTGGACTGAGTCGACCCGCCATTCTTCTAGGTACGACATTAGCGTATAGGCTTTGGTGCCAAGTGAGGGACCTGGACTTACCTTCTGCTTCTGCGCATACTCTTTCGAGAGCTTGTCCGCAAGCTTATGATACCGCGCGTCGACTGCTTTGTTGATCAAGGCCATCGTGGATGGGCCCGGACCAGCGGAGGCAGACTCAGAAACGTCGACCATCTCGACGTCGGCGGCAGCAGCGATCTCCTTCTTGGCGTCCTGCTTGAGGCGGGACGCGGCATCACGACTCTCCACGAGCCGCTGAATGCGCAAGACGTAGACCGACAAGTCTTCGCGGCAGGCGTGGTAGGCGGCAACTGATGCCGGCGAAACCTCCCAACCGTCGACGACCTGCTCGTTCGGGTCGTTGGGCGAAGCAACGAATTTCGGTACCATGGCCTGTGTCTTTACCACCTGCCACCGATGCTTAACGATGTTATCGAGCTGTTGGAACAACACATCTCGATCTAACAGACCCTCCTGGTGAGCAACGTCGTCCTTCTTCGCCTTGATCGACTCCTCCAAAGTGCCACTCAAGTACTTATCCCAATCGTCTGAGACTTTCTTTTTGTGTGCGAGGGCAGTCACCGAGTCGGAGAACTCCTTCGTGAGCTGAAGGTCCGGCTTAGCGACGCGGAGGTGCTGAGGGTACGTTCCGGCACTCTTGTGGTGCTCCCACTTTGCGAGAGTGGCCCGGGCCGAACAGCACTTGCTGACGGTTTTGGCGATCTCAAGAAGAGGGCCCCGGAGAACGTCACGGTAGTCAGAAGACACCATGGAAACGACCTCGTCGACCGTGTTGGCCGCGAGAATCGCAGTGTGACGGCCGTATAGCAACGAGGTGTGACTCTCGTCGCCTGACTGCGCCGACACGTTGCTGATCCGAATAGAATCTGCGAGAGGGGAGACGGCGCGGAGGAAGGCTGGGGTTCCAACAGAGAAGTTGAAAGAAGACATTGTAAAGAAATGAAAAACTCAATGGGGTTGCGTCGTTTGAGGTAAGGTTAGGTGGTGGAGCGACGAAGCGACGACTGAGCAATGGGAGGCGATAGCCGACCTTTGCGAAGGAAGTTGCTGAGGAGCGGGGGACAGAGCTGGGCAATGAGGTGCTGGGGATCCAACACCGACCCATTTCGTCTTTTATAGACTCATCAGGCCCTTGCTTAGTCAAGCGAGAATTACCTCGCATCGTACGACTTTGAAAAGTGGTACGACGGCATAATAACTTATTAATAATTGCCGACGAGACCGAGCCAATAGCATTATCCCGCTATCGGGTGGACTCGGACTATGATGTCATTGTCTAGACCTGTCTCCTATTATTAGGAGTGACGTCATTCCGACGGAGTTCCGCCGGTCCGAAGAGTCACCGAAGTAGCCGAGCCGGTGCATGTGATTCATGCAATCACATGTGCCACCCCTGACGTCATGGCCTAGGCGGGCCTAGAACATGACATCATCGAGCGCGTATATTAGACGCCCCATGTCACGTGACTGTGTCACGTAACCCCGGCGCTAATTATATAGTATTTTCTATATAGGTGAGGGTTGGTATTGGGTTCACCATGCATTACATTGCGAACCAGTATGCGAATACTTCACAATAAATATTCGCAATCTAGAAGATTTGATTGATAGCTTGATGTAACTGTTTCAATCTTGAAACAGAATTGTCCTCGTTGTTATTATTACTATGTTAATTAGGTTATTATGCCTGCTCGCCGTGCATGTGGTGAGGTATTGCCCAGGCTGCGAGAATATTATGGTAACGATGCCAATAATATATTGTTGCAGACTGAGTGAGCAGAGGCAAAAACCGTAGGGAGATCTGATGCGGCATCAGGACAGATGTGTCAGTGTCGGACATGGTAAATGGATCCAATCTGCACAAAGAGTGAGGAGCGATGATGATGATTGCTCAGGTCCAAGGAGGTAAGATTTGTGTGCGGCAACGGAACATGTGTGTGGGTGCAGGAGATAGAAATTCTCAGGATCACAGACAAAAGACAGAGCCTGTGAGAGCCTGGCTCCATCCTCTCCTCAGTCGCTCACAGGCTGCATCTATCTTCTGTCTGTGATCCTGAGAATTTCTATCTCCTGCACCCACACACATGTTCCGTTGCCGCACACAAATCTTACCTCCTTGGACCTGAGCAATCATCATCATCGCTCCTCACTCTTTGTGCAGATTGGATCCATTTACCATGTCCGACACTGACACATCTGTCCTGATGCCGCATCAGATCTCCCTACGGTTTTTGCCTCTGCTCACTCAGTCTGCAACAATATATTATTGGCATCGTTACCATAATATTCTCGCAGCCTGGGCAATACCTCACCACATGCACGGCGAGCAATCACAAGCAGGTAGACCAAAGAATCATTTTATCTGTAACAACTGTAAAACATTATTTAATCTTGAATGATATACATGCAATGCATGATTTTTGTGTGGTACATTTGAGGCGATTGATAATTGCGTGGAATAGATTGTTTCTGCTAGGATATATATAAGATTGCTGACGACATTATTTTGAACTCCATCTGATGATGTTTGGCAAGTCGGCTTGACATGATTTTTCAAACCAGACAGGTCATATATTATATTCTATTGCTGCTACTTGACTTGATAATTGACCTCATCACCAATCCTCATAGTGAGCTTGAACAGTGCATTATCACGTCCACTACTAAGATACTTAATATTAAGCACAACCGGTACACTACTGCATCTTCAGGTGGCATGATGCCAGATCTTCGAATGTCGTTCTCTCAGTTTCCTGATGCTGAAAAATGCTAATATATGTTGCAGCAGAAACGGTCTAATACGACATAAATCTATGAGTTCTAGGCAAGAAAACGACTATAACTACGTAGCATTCATCACAGGCTATACACAAAAATGATTGTATCTTTATAACACAAATGGATGAGAATGTGAATACCATATAATATCGCTTCAACTACAAGCTGAGGTATCTTCATTTTCCATAGAGATAGATGACAACATGTTACATTACTATTATATTGTCTCTCGCTCGGCAGTGGGACATCCATCCACACATGTGTACCCAAGATGGTTTTATAATCTGATGACATATGGTGCGGCATTGACTCATGGGTGGAAATGCCGCAAATTACTGCGAGTGTCTTGAGTGTGCTTGTAATTGATCGCTGGGCTTACTGAATGCAGAATATCGAAGTTTAGCATAGATCTGCTGTTGACCGGTCGATTGGAGGACTGCTGTTACCCACTGTGATATCACGCATCACAAACATTATAAAGTGCTACATCTGCACGAATGTGTCACATGATCATATTTATCTTGTGGGAGGTACAAATGGATGATTGCCTTTGTTAGACAAACAATATGACTTGCTCTGTGATCAGGATGTCTTGCAGCAGTGTCGCACAGCGGACAATGGGGGACATATAAGAATGACATGACACAATATTTAAAATACAAGCGGCGAGTAGCTTTAGAGTGCTTCTGCTAGGATATATATTAGACTGATGACGATGTTATTTTGAGCTTCACTAGATGCCATATGCGGCTTGGACACCACCACGGCATGGAGTGATGTGGTGCAAGCCCTGATGTAATTCTCACGATTTCTTGATACTGAAAAACACTAATTACAGTATATATGGCACAGCAGAACGTCAATTATTCATTCCGTCCTCCTTTTGACAGCATTCTCTACACAATCGCCTTTTATGCGAATGAGTGGGAAACATTCATAATTGACTTCCACATTACAGAAGATTGTCCAATTGGCCTTGTACGTCTCATCATATTTTTAAACATTGCCTGCTACCCTCTGTGTATATTTACGACCTTAGGTATTAGCTATCTACGTCATGGAGAAACTGCCATTCAATACAAGGTGACCACAACGAGATACTGACGACACTCATTAGTAAGTGCATTGATTGCGTCCCACAAACAGTTATGATGATTGCAGCTAATAGAATATGTAATCAATACTATTGAATAGAAAGTGCGGCATCGGACCATGTGATCATATGCCGCAACATAGGCTGTGGCATAGAGCCACATACTCCGATGCCGCTCACAACAACTTGTGGTGCTTGCATGAGCAGTAGAGTAGAACCCAAGCCTATGTTTTCAAACACGTCGTTCAGATAGAATGATATTGAGTCCAAATGCACAAAAGCCGTTAGAACTCCAGTCCAGAGCTTTAGTCCAGAATTCATGAAGCGCATCCTATTATGTTATATTGAGAAATACATCTTTGGCAGATAATCCGCAGGGAAGCGGTAACGAAACACAGCATGGCGTGGTCTGCAACGGACCTTGCAATGATGGTCACATTGCCACCAGCTTCTTTGATCGCCGATAAAGATACTGTGCCAATCAGCAAATCATGAGGCTGGACCCGATGGATTGGACAACAACGCATCACCAGGTGATCAACATGCGGCATCGGCACTCACAAATGAGTTATACATGGACGTAATTAGGGAGACTGAGAAACGTATATAAGAGGCAGGGTGATGTGAGTTTGAGGGTATCGAAAGTCTCTCATTCACAATGAGCCAGTATTCAAGGTCAAGAACAAACCGTGAGAGGGATCAAATTTTTATCCTCCGTCGCACATGTTCTATTTTTACTGCTCTGCAAGAAGAATTTGAGCAGCGACCAGGAACAACTCCGTTTGTCTACTCTCACAGCTACTGGGATGAATGGGCACTTCGTGTAGTGTATCAAGCGGTTAGTAGAGAAACTCATTACAAGAATGATGGTAATGTACTAATGGTTTCAGCAGCTCCTGATGGTTGAGCTGCAGCAAGACATGGAGCGGCACGGATATGATATACTGCAGCTCGAAGATCATTTAGACATGACTGTCGATGTTGCACTGGATCTCCTCAAGGAGAGCGACTTGGCCGAAGAGCCATGGATGGATTTAGTGTTCGGTGGGTGGCATGCAAGACGTCGATGATGACATATATTGATAAATCATTACCTATGGATTGTCCATTTAGAATGGCTAGGTGGTGGCACGCAAGATGACGATGAGGACATGGACATGCAAGACGTCGATGATGACATGTATTGATGAACCGTTACCTATGCATTCACCATTTAGAATGGCTATAGACAGGCTCGCATACATCTATTGTACTTATATACACGGCGAAACGCGAGTTTGAACGTATCTACCGGCATCAGCGCAAGTGTGTCAATGCCGCATCACAAACACACCTTGAGAGTTGCGGCATATAGACCCATGCTCGGATGCCGCGCAAGTACAATTATAGCATGAAACTCTATTACTACTACTACTACGAGAGAAGGCTGTTAATAGCATCAGCTCAGTATCAGACTGAAAGCCGTACATCGTGCTCGAGACTCTTGTTATCTGTCCAAAGTCCTGATTGCCATGCATATTCGTCACCTCCATACGGCGCAATCAGAGCTAATACATGTGTTTACAAACACAGAAATTATGACTGTGACACATCTATCTCAGTTAGTTAATACATGTATATTACGAAAACATTCTCACTTACAATGTGACTGACCACAAGGATGACTTCCTCAGGAACTGGACAATGCCTCCTCCTCCTCTGCGGCAAGAAAAAGATCGCTCGCATATTTGATCATCCACCGATATGATCGAATGCCAGGGTCATTCAGCACCCCAATGCGGCGGAACACCCTTGAAGTAATAACCACCATGGCCTGTAAATTATGGCATCACATCTCGGCAACATACATCCAATGGAGTTGAATCACTTACTGCATACCAGAGCACTCGAGTTGCCCATTGCTTCCAGTGTGCCAATGAATATACCATTGGCATCTCCGCCGGTCCCCTTTCAGATTCCACCCTAAGTCCCACATAGCCGTCTGTAGCTATTTGGCACAGTTCAGTGATAGATTGAGAGCTGGTCATCGGTGTTAGTTTTGAGTGGAGGTGTTGCCTGTCGCTGCCACTTATAAGTATTTTCAGCTACGCGACCCTACATCACCTTACGTCCCGGATTCATTCACGTAGCAGGCTAGAATCACGTGGCGAACTATCTGATGACAGGTCGTGGGAATGAGATTTCTACGAGACAGCTCAGAATTCTGGTGATATTGATGTTCACTTCCTTCCAAGCTATTTGCTATCACTGTCTGCAATGACGGTAAAGTTCAAATCCATTTGAAATGATAACGTAAATAATTGATATCGCGTCAAGGCATCCATTATAACTGAAGGAAATCCATATTTTCATGCGGCATTAGAGTCTTTGTCCGTATGCCGCAAACATGTACATACGTATATAGCACAACTCCCAACGGGTAGTCCCAAATACAAAATACCACGTCACAGCCATAGGGGTTGCTTTGTGGACTTCCTCAATATTGAGACCCTATCCTCAGATCGAGTTAGTTGCGATCAAAATTGTTGGACGCCTGTCGCGATCGTAGGGACTACAGAAGCAGTTCGTAGTGAACATTAGCACGTGTGGAAGCGCACACCTGTGATACCACTACTCACCATACTGCGGATTGCAGCACGAGACAACGGAGTCCCCTTATTTTCGGCTAAGAATATTTGCATTGCATGATCGACCATTGGTTGGTAGTCGCCTATGTCTTCTTTCGTGGACAAGCCACGGCGGCGGAATTCCAGTGTAGCCATGATGACCAGGTCCTGGATAGATAAGTGTTCCCACCCAACATCACTTGGTTTGGCTTACTTACTGCATAGTAAATCACACGAGCAGCCCATTTCATCCAATACTCAGGCGAAAAGACGATGGGCATAGCCTCTGGTCTCTCTTGATATTCGAGCAGCAGACCTGAATAGCCTTGTGCGATGGTCACACAAAGTGTGCCCAGATTGGCGAACGCGACCGACATAGTGAAATGTGGACTCATGCCATCAACATTACCCTCATCTTTAGTACCTTTCTTGAATCCCGTTACTTACGTTACGACACGGTCGCACATCACAATCAATTCAGTTGAACGTGTGAATATCGAAGCAGCACATCGAACATATGCTGATGCGTCTTGCTGCAGACACCGACCGCAGCAATCATTCTCTTTATTAGTGCATTAACAGGTGATCTCCGATCAACGCATGAATAGGAATGGCCATACGGAATTGCCGTATGAACCATGTATATATGTAACAGTAACGATGGGGTGAAGATCGATCGATCATACGTTGTGACTGCGGCCGAGGAACACACGGACCATGGTCCTTGATGAGATCAACCTTGTAGACCAATCATCTCTGGCAAACATAAAACTCATATGATCCACGTTCTACAGTAGCCTCAGACTGTGCGGCATTGGAGCGTCGGTCTGTATGCCGCACCGCCTACGTCATAGCGGTGATCGCAGGTACCTCTCGTTTTCACCAGGAGATATTGTGATAGTTGCAATTAGTGACCCAAGCAATGAGCCCAGGGAAGACCATCATCATAGTGATACCTGAATAAACCGCGGAAGATATTTAATTGAATGTACACAGAACATGGTTATTGACGACGTGTATCCTCTTTGGAGTACAAGTACAAACTGTTATGACACATATGACACAGACGTAGCAAACAACGACCGTGTTTACTGATCGGTGATCACCAGACAATAATCTGCTAATACGATTGCGGTGATTGGCACGACTAGCGTCATGAGGCAATGCGCATCAGCTTCTGATCAACATGCTGCATTGGTATTCACACAACCGACTGAATTGATAATTGATGGCGATACGCGAGCGTGTCGCAGACGTAAGTACAGACAAATATACGAAAAGACGCTAAAAGTCAGACCAGCATAGATGGCATCAGTCTCCATTTCACCATGTCGGTCACCTCTGCCAATGTGGCAGCCCTTTCCTTCACAATGACACGAGGCTATCGCGGCCTCCAGATTGCCTACGAGGAGAGACCAGAGGTTATGCCTGTGGTCTACTCGCCCAAACACTGGATACAGTGGGCTCGTCATGTGGTCCACCATGCAGTAAGTAAACTAATGGACATAACTTTTGTCAGACCATGACTCTGATTTACGCAGGACCTCATCATTAGTGTCACGCTTGAGTTCCGCCGGCATGGGCTGTTATGGACCGAAGACGAAGACATGGGAGGCTATGAACCAATGATCGATTACGCGGAAGACCTACTATACTATGTCGAAACCAAGCTGCATGCCCCGGTGGCCTGAATGGTTCACCCATATATGGTGGCTGGTCGGAAGGTGCAGATAGATACTGCGAAATGATGATTTGTATATATGTTAGTCGCATTCTGTAACGATTGAGCCTTCAATGACATGGTGCCGGGACGAGGAGACATGTCCTGGACCATTGTCATCTGAGCTTTTCAGTAAATTGCTTATTGCAATGCGGCACAATGAGTTTCATGTGGTCCTCCTTCATCTGCCTATGTGCGGCATACGGACCAATGTTTCAATGCCGCAAGAAGAACTCAGTCATCGATGGTTTGTGTTCCTCTGATCGGCAATGTCCACTATGGATCCACTCCTGGAGACTACATCTGTACTTTGTTATTACCTTTCCATACCTAGGATGTGCCGATCAATAAATATAAGTCGACTGGCTTGGCCAGTTTGCTGTGCCAGGCAACTCTGCGAGCTTACGAGCATTCCTGTATAATGCATGTGCACTGATTAGCTGCTATTAATAGAGTGTATTTGCAGTGACCTAGGTCACGGCCAAAAAGGAAATTTTCTTACGTTTTCGTGATCTGATTGACTGATAAGCGAGACCTAGGTCTCTGCAAATACACCCTAATGTGTGTACACAGATATGCTCATGGAAGAAGCAAGACCTATATGGATAATCGATGATAAAGATGTCAATGGACTTGGCCAAACTTCAAAGAAGGATGTGTGTGGATGTGGAGCACACCCTGAGAAACGAGGCTCGTGCTTCTTTGACCGGGGATCTGAGTTGACCTACTAATATAGACCAATGAGATGGTAAGGATCGCAGAGCCAGCGTTTGAGTGCGATCATCTGATGGGAATGATCCATCGCCCGTTGAGTCTATTCACACGCGTTCAATTGAACGTGATACGCGAGCTCATGCCAAACGTAAACATGAGGAGCTGAAAGTATACTTAAGACTGACGGTGGGCCCCGGATGATGACAAGTGATAACAGTATTTGCTCCATGATGCTTTCAGCAGCCCGGGCGGATACGCTGCATAGAAAGATCCATTCGAGATTCAATGCTCTTCAGATTGAATATCAGCGAAGGCCGGCCGTGATGCCCATGGTATATCCATTTTCTTTCTGGCTAGAGTGGGCGGACCGGGTCATTGTCTACGCGGTAAGCAACCTCGATGTCCGAACGGAGTAATTACATCTTCTGAATGATGCTCGTTTCCGCAGGACACAATCCTTTTGGCGTTAGGGGAGTTGCGCAAGAACGGAATAAGACTGGTTGATGGTTTAGGACCATACACCTCTATGGTTACCTATGCCTGTGACCTGCTCTACGGCCAAGTTCTCGAGATGACCGTTGTCAGCAGACAGAATAAAATGGTGAGTGGGCCACTATCAGTGACTATGCTTTTGAAACTGTTGCTGACGGGCGATGAAGGAATGAATAAATAATGTTGAAAAGCCATTTCGCATTAGATGCTACCGCGATCATGTGGTTGATATATGACACATGCACAAATTCATTGCTGCCGACATGTAGAGCTGCATGTCACAATGGTACACTGTGACTTGCGCCATGATTGTCGATACGTTGATCAATCAGGCGAATGCAAGAATCACAAGATTTGGGCGCATCCTTGAGTACGGTAAGATAAATCTACGCAAACCATGCACAGAGATGTGCGGCATTGACACAGAGGCACTGTTGCCGCACCGTCATGAACGAAACAAGACCGCATGTATGGTGGGCGTCGTGCGGCATTGGCACTCTCGCAGCAGTGCCGGGAGCTGGTATTAGCACATAAATGACTGTGATCGGCGGAATGGAAACAATTCACCCAAGTGATGAATATCGTCCTTACCTCACATACCGTGACTATCAGATGATCATCCAATTGAAGGCATGATGATCTGCGAACATGATGACAGCACAATTGGCTAGTGAGATATATGCTCCTCCCATCCTGCCACCATCACCATAACATATCGTCCTGACGCATGAAGGTCGCCAGCACCAGTAAAGCAGCGAAGGTACGGCAACGGCGTGATGCTGAGGACGAGAATGAAGACGAGGGGCCTGGCAGCGAGACTGGCGGTGATATGGGGAAGGATGGGATTGTGAGCGATATAGCGGTGTTGAAGTACGGGCTAACCGTCATCTGTTCAATAGATCAATGTGAAGGTGAACGAGACGGCGGCCAGAGACCTGGCCATGATGAAGCAAGCGCGTGAGGCGCTCATCGGATATGGCCAGCTTGACATTTTGGAAGACTCCAAGTACGTGCTCAAGTTTGGGAAGTACAACAAGCGTGCTCGCGACCAAGCACAGACAAAACACCTCATAAAATCTCTGCGAGCAAATTATAATCAGTACGATCCGACGACGTTCCTCGACATCCTCGTCAATGTCGAGGATGTAGAGACGACGCTAGAGAATAATGACGGGTTAGGGGTCCGTCTGCCGGTCCTACGCTTCAAGCAGACAGTCAAAACGCCGGTCGAGGTCACGGCGTTGGGCGGTCAGCATCGTCAAGCAGCTGCGAGGAGTCTGTGGGAGGCCGACCACAAGCCCGTGCTTGCACTCGAGAAGAAGAAGAACACGGCGAAGAAAGAAGCGCAGGTGAAAGAGGCAGAAGCCGCAGCACGGAGATGGAGGATGTGGGGCTGTCGAGTATACGACCAGAGTAAGTGGCATGCGAGAGGGCGTTTGTGTGCGGCATTGACGCAGTGGAGCGAATGCCGCGTTGAAGCCACTGCATCCAGATAAGCTGATTGATTACCCTCTCACAGGTAAGGTGAAGGACGATGTGGCGGCCTATCTGTCAACCAACGACTCGAAGTACGTCTTCAAGGCGAATGCGACAGACAGATTGTATTCGCGCATCGAGCAACTCTTACAGGCAGATGAGAGCGGGGACTTCGACACGACACTCATGACCATTCTAACCGCGCCAAAGGGGTCGGGCAATCTTCGACCTCAAGAATCCAGGTTCCTGCAATGCCGTCCTATGGTGCAGATGTTGGTAGAACTCAGCATCTACGATCGTCACTACCGTGGCAGTCCTCATATGGGTGCGGAGTTCTTCTGCAACACGTCGCCGGGGAGCGTGATTGGGGATCATGGCGGGGTAGGTCATTTGCAGCAAGCGCAATTGGATGTGTGTGGTCTGCGATCTAATGGAAGCTTCTATCTACTACAGTTACTTGCGATGCACCTCTTAATGGAGCTGCACGTACCGCGCAGAATAGCGGCACCGGAAAACAAATTCGCATCCCTGGCGGATACGAGCAAGATCCTAGATGCCTTGGCCCTTCTCGCAGAAGAAACCGAGGAATTGGAAGGCGAAGATAAGAAGACCGCGCATGCGAAGGAAATCAAGCGGCAGGAGGTGTGAGGACTCGTGGTTTGGAGCCCTCGATATAAAGGAGACAGGCCTCCGAGACGTAGAGTAACGAGCTTGGTGGACTCTCTGTGAGTCCAGGCGTAGCGGGACAGGTAGTCACTGGACGGCTGTCGTCGGAGTGACACGTAGAACCGCGGAGCTGGAGGCGTTCGTAAGGAACGCAGCGGTAACGTTCGAGGCTATCTCAAACGTTATCCGCCTGATATTCCAGCAGTTGCGCTCGCAGGCCTGCGTCGAGTGTAGTAGACACGCGGGCAGGCAGGAGCAAGTAAAAGTAGTTGTCATTCCTTCGTGATTAGACGCACAGAGTATAGTACTGGATCACGTGATGTACGCCTAAGAACTATTAACTATAGGTAATTAAGAAGTTTGTGGGTACGTCAGGGAGCTGCGAGGCGCGAAGAGGTTAGGCTCTCGCGTTCCGAAAGTGGAACGGAATACCATTGCGTATATCCGTTGGATGTTGACCGCGGTATCCGTTACAGAGCCCCCCAGCGAGAGTTGAATCTCTTGTCGAGTAAGGTCATCCACCTCCCAGTCGAGCATGATACGTCCGAGGGCTCGCCAGTGCCGCAGCCGAAGAAGATCGTCCGTACTGTCCAGAAAACGCGGTTCGTCGAAAGACGGGATGAAGGCTAGACCCGGACCCCAAGCCCTGCGGATGCTGTCCCGTAAGGCGGCCCAGGTACTGGGGCGATCACGAAACGAGGCAGAGCGGAACGCACGACTTCGCTCGGCGGAGAGTCGTTCGAAATCCTGACGAGTGAAATGTCCCGAGCTCCCAGGCAATTTGGTCGAGCTGAGTCGTACTGACTTCCTTCAGGTCCAGCTCCGCGAGTTCGGTCGCTGAAAGTTGGCCGTCGGCGCTCGCTTTAAGGCCACGCAAGCTCTTTTCCGGGTCGGAGCGCTCTTCGCCAGTCGCGAACATTCTTCTCTGCGCGGCGGCCTGGTAGTTCCGAGTTGAAAAGTTTGATGTAATCGAGGCGGTTGGTCATCCACAACAAGCCGCATTCGTAGGCCGTAGGCAAGTTTCGTTGGAAAAGGGACCCCGGGGGAAGGTCATAAGACGAGAGCGGGGAAAACACCGGGTAGGGCCCGAAGCCGTCTCAAAGAACTGACGGGCCGGCTTAAACCCGGCGTCCAACTCGAAAGGATGGTTCAGAAAGGTTTCCACGGCGATCCCAGATTCCACTGGCAGACGGGTGAGCAATGGGCGTCCCACCGAATCGAGGACGACCCGGGCTTCCACCGCATTGTCAGGCATAGGGTAGTCCACAGCGATTGGCGAAGCCGGGCGCTCAGTCGGTGAAGCCTGGCGCTCAATTGGCGGGGAAGGACGTCTGAGCGGCGAGAGTGGCTGCTCCACTTGCGGAGAAGGGGTCCTTGAAGGGGGCAAAGGAGACATCCCTAGTCGTTCGCTCAGGGAGACGTGAGCGTCAGGCTCTTGCGCCAATCGATCCACTAGCGTTCTCGGATCCGTTAATCGAGCACTGAGAGGGACGCGCGCAGAGACTGGGGTGGGTCCCAACTCGGTCGTAGACTCCGTTTGACCATCCGATATTCTCGTGGCTAACGGCGGGCGCACGCTGGGAGTCAAGACCGCGCGGCGATCGCACGGTCTTCGTCCCGGTGAGGCGTCTCGCGGGGGATGAGTACGAAGGTCGAAGCGCGAGTACAGCGGCTTCTTCCGCTCTTCTCCCTCAAGCGTTCTGTTAGCGCGGCTTGGGCGAGTAAGGGAGGGAGACGTAGAACGGCGGGCTTCCCATCGACGCGGCGATCGCGAACGACGGGGATTCTTGACGTTTGGGCGCTGAGGAGAATTCCGGCGCGGGGACCAGTGCCGTTCTGATCGCGAGGGGAACTCCCGAGCTCTAGGACTCGGGGGACGAGCCGGCCGGTACGAGTCATAAGGTCGTGTACCTTGGCGGCGTCGAGGAAAGGGCTCAGTCGTTGGACCAAGGGTGTCGATCCGCGGCGTACGGCTACGACCCCTGGGGCTGACACGATTCACCTCTTGGGCTCGCGTCCTGAGGGGTTGAGGAGACGTCCCGCCTCGAAGGGTGACTGAGCCAACCGACGGCGATGGAGAGCGAGCAGGCGAAGAGGCTTCGTTCCGGATAGGGTCGACCGGTCGAGGAGAAGAGACTCTGTCAGGAAGAGGCGCGATTGGAGAGGGAAACGAATCGGGGACGATGGGCAGACAGACGGCGCTCGTTCTGTGTTTCGCCACCCGTCGTCGACGTCGGGTTCCCAATCCGAGGGCAAGTCTTCCTCGTGTTGGTCCAACGCTTCCTTTTCTTTCTGGTCGGCGCGGTCACGCGCTCTTGCGGACATGAGACGGCGAGGGAACGCGTGATGGATTCCCTGATCGAAGAATTCGCACGCGAGACGTCCATCCATGGGTTTGAAAGGAACGAGGCGCGCGCGAGGGGGAGGGACGCCTTGATGGACTATAAACCACACAGGGACGCCTGTGAAGACGAGACGCTTGAGGGTCTTCTCGTCAGGCGCGGCGAGCCAACAGCCTATAGCCGGGTTGATCGACAACGGCTGCGCCAGGTGACTTGAATGAAATGCTCCCCATACGTGCTGGAACCAAGAGAACGCCCGCAATTCGAGAATGTGGCGCTGCAACTTGGCCAGGCGTTTCCTGTGTTCCAAAAGAGTCAGCGTCAAGCAACCTCCCTGTTTAAGGTTTTCGATCTCTCGAGGTTTTAAGTCGAAGTACACCGCTTCGGCTGGTCGGGCAGCCGCTTTCGTCACCATGTCCAACTCGCTGCTCAGGAGAGCCATAAGGGCCATCCAAAACTTCCGCTCGGGAGACCCTTGTGATTGGACCAGTTCCCAGTTCGGAAGGTAGCGGCACGTCCGTCATCGTTCTCCGGTTCCAAAGTGACGTACGCGGGGTCACAGTACCCTTCGCCTAGCCGTCGTTCGTATACGTATGCACGGTGAGGGGCCTGATTGTTGAAACGACCCGGGTGGTACGCCCATTCGTGCACACCCGAGCGTCCGTCGGCGAAGGTCAGAGCGGGTTCTCCGAACCCAGGAGGAGGCTGCGGAACATAGTCAGCGTTGGGCGAGACGATGTACCGTCCTCCCGTCATGTCGAGGTACGATCGCGCCGATTGGTGTCCCACGTAGAGGCGCCAGGCATTGTCGCGAGCAGTCTTTCGAGGGGGTATGTGGTCGACGAGATCCGCAGGGAGAGAAGCCTCTGTGATGTAGACGGGGGCAGCGGGACTCATCGAGCTTGGGCGAAATCAGGAAGCGCAATTGAAGATAGTCGACTAGGTTTGGAAGTCAGGGGACCGCGGCAGTCGTGCGTCGACGGTGTCAGGTAGGGACACTACGCAGAAGGAGTAGAGAGAGAGAAAGAGGAGGTCGCCCGGAAGGCGCTGGACGCTGAAGTCTGATCGGTCACGTGGACGCGACCTACAGCGGTGTGATACTATACAGAAAGAGAGAGAGAGAGAAATACTAGTCTACGGAACGGAAGTGTAGTATAATCATAGCAAACCATTCATACAAGGAAATTAGTACAGGATCCGTTCTAATAATCAGCACGGGGGGTTCGAATCCGTATTCGTTCTAACGGAGCTTTTGATTCGCGCGATATTCACGAAGAATCTCGTGCGCATTCCTTAAGTCTCGCGCCGTTTGCCAGGTGTCTTCGGTAGGACCGTAACCCTTCCAGCGCACCAGATATTCGATGGCGTTGCGCTTGGCCCGGTTCTTTCTCCAAGCAACAATTTTTCGACTTCGTATTCCTCCGATGCACGCCATTCAGAACCTCGGGGATCTGGGAGGATCGGCCTCTCGATCTCTCCCTGCTTTCCCGAGTCGGCTTCGTGATATCGTCGTAAGTGTTGGATGTTGACCACTGGGTGCATCGGGTACGTGTCTGGAATTGAAAGGCGGTAGGCAACAGGGCTGATCTTCTCCTGTACCGTGAAGGGTCCCAACATACGTTGGACCAACTTCTTGCCTACTCCTTTCACATCAACGAGCTCTAGGCTATGGGGGTTTAGTAGCACCTTGCATCCGATAGGGAAAACCTCATCTCGTCGTTTTTTGTTGTATTGTATCGCGGCTTGTTGCTGGGCTACGGTTATTGAATCTCTGGCCTTCCGACGGTGTAACTCCATGCTCATGACAAACTCGTTGGCGAGTTCCGCCGGATGAGACGGTCGAACCTCGTAATGGTCTTCAGCCGAGAGGAAATCTGATTCCCCCTTTGGATTAAATCCGTACAGCAGGAAATACGGGGAATACCCCGTGGTAGAGTGAACCGAGGAGTTGTAAGCATGCACAAGCGTAGGGAGCCACTTTGACCAACCCCGCCTATCACCTTGGGTATAAGCGCGGAGCATGGTTTCGAGATGCTGGTTCACGATCTCGGTCTGGCCGTCGTGTTGCGGGTGATGTGACGAGGATAAACTCATGTGAATACCCAATTCGGCGGAGACTGACCTCCAGAAATCCGAAGTCCATCGGGCGTCCCGATCGGCGATAATGTGGTCTGGGATTCCGAATCGGTATATCACTTGGTCCACAAATAACTTGGCAAACCCCTCCTTGGTGAGAGTCCCGCGACACGGGAGGAACTGGGCGTGCTTAGTGCACCGATCGACGGTAACGAAAACCGCATCATATCCCTCAGACTCCGGCAGCCCCGTGATAAGGTCGAAGGACACCCATTCATAGGGTCTGTTTGGGACTGGGTTAGGCCTTAAAAGCCCAGCTTTCATACGATGGTCGACTTTGGTCTTCTGACAGACATCGCAGGTTTGCGCATAGTACAAGACGTCCTGACGAAGCGTCGGCCAGTAGAAGCGGCCACTAATTCGGAGTGCGAGTTTACGTGATCCCTCGTGGGCGGATTCGAAAGGGGAATCGTGGACTCGCGAGAGGAGAGGGAAGACTTCCGAACGCGGTACGCAAAGGCGAGCCGGTTCTGCCCCGGATCGGAAGTACAGAAGGCCATCATCTCCCTTGAAAAAGCATTGCCCGACGAAAAGGGGAATGTTCGGATCCCCAGCGACTGACCATTTCGTTTTGAAGAAGGGGTCCTTCGCATACCCCTCGATGAAGCGAGAGTGTAGCTCTTCGCTTAATTGGATAAGGATTCGGGACGTTCCCAGCTGTTCGTCTCCCAACGAAGCAGCAGCTGGAGTCGCGGAAGAGTTTATATCAGGAGTCTGGCGATCAGACATCCCGGCTTCTATCGCTTCAAGGTTCGACGTAGTCCCACTTTTGGTACTGCTGGAGGAGCGGCGTTCGCTCATCCTTCCCGAGATGTGGCTAGAGACGGTGATCCCATCGCAGAAGGTAGGTGTCTCGTGGTCCAGGGATGCAGCCTCAGCCTCAAGCGGAGTCGGGGTACTCACCAACACGTCCTCCCAGCAGGCTACTCTGTGAACGGCTTGTGCGAGCTTGCGCGCGGGAGCTTTCGCGGCCGTCTCCTCCAAGGTTGCCGAACGGATTTGATCCGTAACTATGGGAGCGGATGAGTCTTTGAGGGGTGAGTCGTGCGATGGAGGAAGTCGGGGAATCCTGGAAAGAGGGTCCACGTTAGAGTGTACTCTACCAGCGCGATGCACGATGTCCAAGTTCGGGAGATAAGCCGCGAACACGGCCCCCCAGGCGGCGAGTCGTCGGTTTGCATTCTCATAAGTCCGAGCCCATTGAAGGGCGGCGTGATCCGTAATGAGAATGATCTGTTCTCCTTCGATGAATGGTTGAAAGTGGACCAGACCTTCCTTGGCGGCTAGTGCTTCCCGTTCCGTAGCGGAGTAATTTCTTTCGGCTGGTTTGCAAGACCGGCTCCAGTAAGCTATAACTCTTTCTACAGAAACTCTAGTGTCGTCGAATTCGGGGGCCCATTCTCCTGGGTTCCCAGTGTCGTCAAATTTCGCGGATACGAGAGAAACCAGCTTGGGAATCGGGAGTCCTGCGTCATACGCTTTGCGTAGTCTGTCGTAAACTCGCGTTCCAGCTAAGTCTCGTATTTCGATGGCTTGAACTTGCTGCAAGCAGCATCCCAGTGCTATGTCTGAAGCGTCCGAGTAAAGTCGGTAGGTCTGGCCTGCCATGGCGTGGGCTAAAACGGGAGCAGATTGGAGGGTGATCTTCGCTTGCGTCCAAGCTACTTCGCATTCGGCGGTCCATTCCCACTTCCGGTCTTTACGAAGGAGTTCAAACAGAGGCGAAGCGATAAATGAGAAGTACGGGATATAGGCCGAGAAGTACACGACCATGCCGAGGAAAGTTTGCAATTCCGATACCTTAGTGGGTCGGGCCAGTTCCATAATGGCCTTGACCTTTTCTTCGTGCGTGGAGAACCCGAGCCGCGACACCTTCTGTCCCAGGAGCAGGATCGAAGTATATCCAAAATGGCACTTAGTCGGGGAAAGGGTAATCCCCGCAGCTTCTACTGCCGCAAGCACCTGATCTAGATGGTCGACGTGTTAGGTTAGGTTAGGTTAGGTTAGGTTAGGTTAGGTTAGGTTGGGTTAGGTTAGGTTAGGTTAGGTTAGGTTA
Source organism: Amyloporia xantha (assembly GCA_036971615.1). NCBI lineage: Eukaryota > Fungi > Basidiomycota > Agaricomycetes > Polyporales > Adustoporiaceae > Amyloporia > Amyloporia xantha. The sequence continues at coordinate 929,779 of JAYKKR010000014.1, forward strand.
GGTTAGGTTAGGTTAGGTTAGGTTAGGTTAGGTTAGGTTG